>SRMA01026258.1:45464-70138 GCA_007224835.1 Danionella cerebrum
TCTTTATGGCACTCCCTACATATGACATGGTTTTGTTTCTCATCAGAAACTTCGAATCCGAACCATCTCCATATTACTGAGCCGCTACTTTTTTGTTTACCAACTAATTTCTCCGCATGCTCAGCAGATGTTGTTGCTTCCTCCATGTTTGTTGAAGAGTGCCGGCGGATTGTCTGCCCCAGAGTCCAGCCCCTCCCCTCTCTGTGCCTGAAAGAGGAGGGGCGTGGCCAGGGGCGCGCGAAGTAGTGCTGAGAGCTCCGGGTTAAAGCAGTTTGCTGGAGCAAGGCTCACAGCGCAGTTTGAACTACGCAGCATTTATCGATATATGCGATATGGTCAAATTTCATATCTCGTTTAAAAATATATCGATATATTTTTAATATCGATATATCGCCCAGCCCTACCACAGGGCAAAGGCAAAACATTTAAAAGTATTTATTGACATAGGAACAACAGGATGCTGCTCCTCTTGGATCTAACTGCAGCATTCGACACAAACGACCAAGATAACCTCTTATACAGATCGGAAAGATTGGTGTGGTTTTGGATAGGAGTCTGTGAGTTTGTGCCTTATGTGGTTCCCCTGGGTTCCATTTTAGGCCCTATACAGTTCTCTCTGTCTTTTAACCCTTGGGCAACATCATTAGAAACCATCTTTCCACTTATATGGAGATCAGTGTCAGATTAGCGTCCCTTTAAAGAACAGAGATGGACGAGGGAAGTCTTTGGATTTCTGTTTGCCGGATGTCTTTTATTTCCCATCTAAATGATTACAAAACCAAAGTGATTATTTTTACACAGAGCTCAAATGATGACCCTCTCCTTCTAGTGTCACTGTCAAAGGGTAAGTATAAGCCTGGGCTTCAAATTTGTGGGTGTCCTGCCGCTGGCAGAGCGACTGCAAGTGTGTAACTGACAAGTTTATGAGCAGAGTTGCCGGTTTTTGTAATGCAGCAACAAGACTTTTGCAAAGTTGCGACGCTGACCAGGGCTCTCTGTCTGCTAAAGTATGCTTGCATATGCACCTTCTGAAAAAGCCATTTGCACAGCCCCTTGTCGTATTGATTCTATCGAAGTATTACTCATCACAACCACAAGGTGGAGACATTACCCCAGTGAGAAGGCAGTGGCTTGTTTTGCATTTGCAACTAACTGCATTTTGTTGTTTGGACTGGTTGGCATCGATGTCTATTTTTGCACAAAGCATTTTGCAAAAGGCCAGACCTCCCCGTCGGGAACTGAACCCTGGTCTTCTGGGCGACAGGCGGAGATAATGCCCATGATACCAATGAGGAAATGTCCCACAAGATGGGCACATTGAGTGCAGGCCAAATTTTCATTCTCTCTCTCGACTAAACTCCTAGAATGAATGTAAAAGGGGTGTTTCTGTTGCCTGCCTTGAACATGGACCTAAACCTTGATCAATTCATTCAGCAGACCTACGGCTAAACCAATTCTAATCAGAGCCCAGTTCTAAACCGTAAGTTATGCATTCATGATCCCCAGGCTGGATTGCTGTAATGGTCACTATAGTGAAATCAGTAAATCATCAATAGATGTCTACGAATGCTCCAGCTCAGCTCTTAACTGGTGTTCTTAAGAATAATCACATCTGTCCGGACTTGAAGTCATTACACTGGCTGCTTGTGCAACATTAAATCACTTTAAATGCTTCGCCAGACTTGCAGCGTGAAAAGATCTCTGACACGACTATTCTGAAGGTTGTGCTTTCTGAACTCTTGCTTTTAAAAGTTTTTAAGTCTCTTAAGGGGGTGGCCTCACTTTCTTTATGCGCTTATCAATTATTCTTTACACTTTACACTGATTCTACACATCCTCACAAAGCAACAATTCTTTTTTTTCCCAAGCGTACAGTCAATCAAAGACTTAACCTGAAAGGCTTGTGTTTCCAGACCCAGATATGTTTATCGTAATTTTGTTTTTATGTGGCTGTCTTTAAATTTCTTGACTTTCTGCATCAACAGTGTTGTTCTTTGACACCTCAGTTTCGAAAACTAGGGATACAGGAATGGTCAGCTTTGAATTTACGGGACAGTGGGGTTTGCATAAAAAGAGGCGTGTAAAAAGTTTTTTTATCTCGTGCGTCGTTCATTTCTGCAAAGTGCAGAGTCACTGGTGTCATTCAGTGTTTAGAGAGTAGTGTAGAAGTGGAATGGAGTGCAGATGCTTCTCAACTTTTTTAATTACAGTATCTGGTGATCATTGTTAACAGCACAATTTTTTGCCTCTGTTGGAAGTGTCACAACTGACCTGAGACAAAGGGTTGTTTGACACTTCAGTTTTGCAAACTAGGGAAACTAGGTCAGCTGTGAATTTATGTGATAGCAGGGAGCTGGAATTGGTGTAGAGTCAGATGCTTCTTGACTTTGTTATTTAAAGTGTCTGGTGATCATTGTTAACAGTTGGAGCACAATCAAACAGTTTATTTTCCCTGTTCGTAACCGAGAGGGAGGAAAGGAATTTTATTGCAACACAATCTTTTTTCAATTTATTTGTTTTATTTATTTATTCTTTCGTATTACTGCTTTTACTAGAATCCCATTTGAGTCATTCATTCATTTTCTTTCCCGCATGTTCCCTTTCGGGGTGTCTGCTTGTGCCTATCTCCAGTGCCCTTTAGGCAAAAGAGTACACCCTGAACAGGTCACCAGTCTTTCTGGCACTATAAGTACAGGTAGACTCCAATCTTATGCATATTTATAGTTTTATGTACATATCTGATCTGGTTTTGGACTAGAGGACCCTTTTTCAACCATTCAAAAAACACTCTTCAAGAAAGGGATCCAGCCTGATCCCAGAGCTGTGTGGGTGTCTTCTATAACTGAAAACATTACTTTAATGCATATTAATAGAATTTAAGCACATTCATGAAGGCACTCAGTGATTGGATGGTTCTCAGCTTTTTTGTCATGCGTATTATCAGAACCTGGCAACAAGAGGATGTGTGACCTATAGGAAACGATTACAAGCAACACATGCAAGTTTCTTTGAAAAACAGGAAGTACTTTTACCTAAAACAAAAATTAACCCTTGTATTGTTAAAAATAAAGTAAATGGTGCATGTTACAGACTTTAACAGACAGAGAACAATGTATATATGTTAATATTAAAAACAACAATCCCTCCATCCTTCAAATGTTTGTAACCATATGACGGATGGAGGGAGGATGGATGGATGAACGAATGAGATTTTTAATGAGACACACACGGCATTAGGCTGCAGCCTGCACCTGTAGTGTTTGGCCAAAAACAAAAGTTTTATATCAAGAGATTTCTTAATGAGCGAAAACATCAAGCGATGTGTCCCAAATGGATAATTAATCACGAGCAGTGCCTAAAGTTCTTGTTTCAGCCAGTGCCAGAACAAACAAGGTCGTAAGGTTTGGGTTTTCTTGCATTTAATCCCCAGGGAAAGCAGGAGTTTTCATCTTTCTCATGGAATTTGTTCAGAAGAGCATCATAAATTTTTGCTGTTGTAATTAGTTAAGTATTTTTCCCGTACAAGTACAAAGCCTTTCTGTGTTTAAAAAGAGAACTCAATTAAAAAGAAATCTAAGGGTTTTCAAAAGTTATGGCCGATTGTTCGAACATAACACTTCTTTGTTCAGGGATCCGTCAGATTTGTTTTTAGTCTAAGTTCAGAATTAAACCATTAATATTTAACCTGTTAAGTTTGCTATTTCCGCCTTCTTTAGTTTTAGCCTACAATTTTAAACAAAAGGTGCTTTTCTTATGTGTAAGAGGACATTTTAAATGTGGCTTTGAAATGTGTTAATTAATTTGTCATTTATTGTACTTTCTCCAATTATTTACATAGATAAACATGTAAAATTACATTATTTTCTGATATTTTCAAATAATTTATTTTGAAATTATTTTAAAACCTTAGACGGAACTTTGAAAAATTTTACACTTGAAAAAATCAGCTGTATGTAAAAAGTCCATTTTGTGGAGGGATTTGTTTAGGTTTGGATTCAGGATAACAGTTTAGTAAAAGTTCAACAGCATAAGAATACCAACGCTCCCTAGCAACCAAACTGTTTACCCTAGCAACCAATTTTCTGAATGATTGAAAGACATGGTTGTTGGCTTATATAACTTATAGTGACAAAGGGAACATTGTATTATGTCACTAACCCCTCCATAGCAACCTGACTGTTTACCATAGCAACCATTTTGGCTTATCACTATATCAGCTGATATTGCTCATTTTGGCACTCCATAGCTGCCAAAAATTCTTCCTTGGCCAGTAAAAATATTTTTAAATGGCACTTTTACAAACCGACACCAAAGTTTGTGCATTTAGTTTAAATTGTTAAAGTATTTGTGATTTAAAAATATATCTTTTTTGCTTAACTGTTTCCCAGTTGCCGACTGTCTGATGGGCGTCTACCTTTTCTTCTTGGGAATCTTCGATGTGAAATTCCGAGGCGAGTACAACCGGAATGCCCTCATCTGGATGGACAGCATGGAATGCCGCACGATCGGCTTCTTGGCTATGCTCTCCTCTGAAGTCTCTGTTCTCCTGCTCACCTACTTGACACTGGAAAAATTCCTCGTCATCGTTTTCCCATTCAGCCATCTGCGGCCTGCCAAACTGCAAACAGTGTTGATTCTGGCCTTCATCTGGCTTCTAGGGTTTGTCATCGCAGCTGTTCCTCTGCTAAATGAAGAGCTGTTTGGGAATTATTATGGCCGGAATGGAGTTTGTTTCCCTCTGCACTCTGACAGACTGGAGAAACCAACTGCCAAAGGATACTCCACCGGGATTTTCCTGGGTTTGGATCTTTTTGCTCGTTTTATTGATGCTGAATTATTCAAGCGTTGTCGGATATTAAATGTCATGTTATATTTTGATATTTACACCAGTTAGCTGGGTTTCTGCTTCAGATTGAGAGAAAAGGACACACATTTTTAGGATTTGTGTACAATAACGTGAAAGACTACCCCAGCTAGTCATTTAATATTCATGGGTATTTCCGCTGTTAATTTCAGGCTTCTGCTAAGAACCTATTTGTCATTCCCTGCTAAGAAGTTGATTAATTTTGTGTTTCATTAGGTCGTGCATCTATCTTCTATCAAATGACTGAATAAATTATGACTGAGATGAGACAAAGTTATCACTTAAGAGAGTCACAGTAGCCAAGCGTTGTTTAAAACTATCTGCATGTTTAAATTTGACAACTAATCAGAGGATCCAAAGCTTTAGGGTTAATAGATGGTGACCCTTCATTTAATTTCAATATTGTTACTCCAGCTACAATCGATTTAATATCCAGGACATTTCTGTGTTTTGTGTTTTCACAGGTCTCAATCTGGTGGCGTTCCTGGTTATCGTTTTTTCCTACTCCAGCATGTTCTGTTCCATTTATAAAACAGGGATCAATGCCACTGATGTGCGCAGTCGACTACACAAAGATGTGGCTGTTGCCAATCGCTTTTTCTTTATCGTGTTCTCTGATGCCCTCTGCTGGATTCCCATATTCTTGGTCAAGACTCTGTCCCTCATGAAGGTTGAGATTCCAGGTATGTTATCCGTATTCTTTGCATGTATTTATTTAATAATGGTATATGTACATTCAGTGTAATTGAATCAACTTTGCAGATGATTAGGAGCATTGGTACTTTGAAAAGTAAAACAAATAATATTTAAAGGCTTTTTGTTATTAACAGAAAAGAGAAACATCTTTATCTTTAAAAGCTGGCATATCATGTATAATATTATATCTTTTTATAAGCCCATTTTGGCCAGGTTAAAAAAATAGTGATGGTTAAAAAAGAAGATTTTGACCCTCGGGCCCCGCAGACGTATGGAAGCCCATTTGGTGGCCCATTGAAGCTTTTTATCTAGAATGTTTTCTATTGTATCTAAAAAGCTGAAGAGTCCAAATCTTGATATTCTAAGCAATTTTTAACCTGATGGAAATGGGCTTCTATATCTGTTATTCTTTCTAAATTAAGCAAGATGTCCTGTATTATATATGGTCGTCCAACTTATAAATGCATTTGTTTTCATGGATTATTTGCATTTGAGTTCCTCAGGGACTTACTGCACGTCTCTGATAATATATTACAATTAAATACAGAAAAGAACCTTTTGATGAACCTTTTATAGTACAAATAATAATACTGCTAAAAGATTATGTGAATTAAATATAATTTTATGAGAAAATTTTTTACTCTTAAGTGAAAACCAGCTTTTATCTCCTGCTCAGCTGAAACATTATAGACCCATTGTTTTTGTTTCCTGACCCATTTTCTGTAGACTCCACACACCATTCATCTTCTTTTATCGTTGTTACTCTTTGAGCTGTCATTGTCTTTTACGTCACTCATGAAAGATCACCGCTTTATAGTGCTTCTATGATTTCCAGTGCAGTCCATATGTTAGAATACAATATTTGCGCACTTTAGTTTTATTTAATTTCACTAGTCACACCATCCTGGAGCTTGAAACTGGTTCCCACTAAAGCTAAGCAACTGGCTGTGGAACTGGTTTAGTGTGGGGGACATCAGCTGCGGGTGCTCACCAAAGAGTGTAACATTAATAAATATACCCTCTAGCTCCGACCAGTCAACCAACTGGATGTAATTAAAGTAATCCACTTGTAAACCAGTATATTCTGGTCTCAGTTACGGAACGCTGGATAAACGTCTATCTAGTTTAACATGTTTAATTAAAACCGTTTTGGATTGTTGAAATTAAACGAAGCCGTACAATCGAGAAGAAAGATATATTGTGTGTCTACTGCAAATAAGCGATTATAAAGAACATTGAAACTTTGGATTTGATAAGTGGAGTCCAACAGAGATGTTTTGACCCGTTTTACAACTGGTTTGAACCTCCCAGTTTTAGGTGCTAATGGTGCACCATTTTTGTAACTCTTTAACTTTTTGCTATGGCAAACTTGTTGCATGACAGTTAGCCTCAAAATGTCTCTATTCAAATCGACATTGAATTGGTTGTTTGGCTTGTCAGTGAAACAGCCTCATGGGCAGGTCTTGGCCAATGAACACAGCCATAAAATCCAGACATTCCCTTCCAGACTACTCTCCTCCAGTCTGTAATGGGTTAAGAGATCCCCATCCAGAATAAGTACTTTAAATAGTCTCAGCACCCTCTGCTCACTGCATCACGAACCATTGACTTTATTCTTAAGTAGTAAACAGATTGAAATATGTGAAGTTATGCAATATTTTGGTAATACAATATCCAAAGATGTTTGACTGTGCTCCCACTGTTAACAATGATCACCATAATTAACAAAGTTGAGAAGTATCTGAGCAATTTTTATGCTGCTCTCTGAAGCTCCAAACTCTGTCAGTGAGAGATTTCCTGAGACTAAAGTGTTGATTATCCACTTCTGATGGGTCTCAAGTACAGAGTCACCGGAGATGTTTTTGACAAGCCCAGGTCAGGCAGACCCCACAAGACAACTGCTCAAAAGGACTGTTTATTGGCTCAAAAATCCAAGACCAGCCCATTTTCCTCTGCAGCAGAGCTCCAAAATACCTGTTCACCTACAGTCCCCGTGTCAACCAGAACAGTTTGTTAGGGTATGTCTCAAAATGGCCTCCATGGTCAAATCAGTGCCCAGCCAGCACTAAACAATAGACAATTGAAAAACCATGTGGCCCACAGCCCGCTAAAAGGATGGACGCTGGAAAAGTGGCAGAAGGTGGATGTTTCAGATGAATCTTCTGTTGAATTACACCACAGTCACCACAAATATTGCAGGAGACCCACTGGAGCCTGAGATTTAACTTGAAAAAAAAAAAACGTGTGGGGTTGTATCCAGTAATGGGGGGGTGTAAGAGATCTGCAGGGTTAAGGGCAACATCAATAGTCTAAAATAGCAAAAAATCTTACCTAAATTATATTCCCAACCATAGAAGAGGCCAAATTCAGCTCCATCGCATACTTCCATCTCTACATCAAAGTTCCTCACGGAGAAAAAGTTTCTCCAGGGTTGGCTTTCCCAGTCACCAGACATCATTGAGCGTGTCCGGGATAGGATGAAAGAGGAACCGTGGAAGATGAAACCAAAGAATTTTGATGAACTCTAGGAGGCACGCAAGACTGCTTTCTTTGCTGTTTCTGCTGACTTGATCAATAAACTGTATGAATCCTTGCCAAAGCTTTGAGATCTTAATTGATTTGGATCTTAATTTGTGGACATTCACAATACATTTGTTGAATTTTTATATAGGTAACAAAACTTGTCTTGCCAAAATTTGACCATTTTCAGTAAATTAATGTATTTCACGGCAGTACACATAATTTGGGAGGGGTTAACCTTTTTATTTGAGCTTTACAACATCAGCTGATGAATTAAAAGCCAAGTTAATAGCAGGTGTTTCTACAAAAAAAGATAAGTGACAAGACTTCAAGGACTATACGTAATAGTGGACTCACTTACACGTACCCCACTCTGTACAGTTATTTGATTTCCAATTGATATTGTCTCCCCAGGGACCATAAACTCATGGGTGGTGATCTTCATTCTTCCAATCAACAGTGCTCTGAACCCCATTCTGTACACGCTGACCACCAGCTTCTTCAGAGAGCAGGTTGAGCTTCTGCTGTGCCGATGGCAGCGGCGTTCTGCCACCAAGAAAGACCGTAAGAGCCTCACCAGCTCCACTATCTATATGGAGACCTCGAGAAACCCAGAATACCCTGCAAAAATGTCCTTACCACGGCTTTCTTTGACTGACCTTGATAATCAGTATGGGTGAGAGCGCCAACCAGTAAAGGTATAATGGCGTTGGGATTTCATAATCATAATATATATTCAGACAGGAGGGTGACCGTCGTTCCTGGAAAAGATGGCGCTATGGCGCAGGGATCAAATTTGGAGCCACTTGACCTTATCGGGACATGACTCTCTGAGCTGAGCCACTTTGTCCTTAAGGAGACCTGTTACCTTCCTAAACACCACAATGGGTCCATACGGGAACCAGTGAATACAATGCACCAGACAGTCTTTGACAGCTCACATTCCTGCATTATTTACATGAAGGACGTTTTTAATGTTGTGGGTCGTGAGGCTGAGATGATTTTTAGTGTACAGGTTGGGTTTTAATGTTTAATGTTTGAAGGGGCACCTCTTTCTCTAAAAACAGACAAAAGTGCCCATCAAGATAAATGGTACGTCAGTGTCAAAAGCATTTTTCATGCTCAAATAGTAAATTATTTATGTTGAGTTTTTTTATATGGATCTCATTCTCAAAATATACGAACATGTGTGTTTGTGATGTAAAGTCTCACGAAATGTGCCAACGTCCATCTGCAAGCCATCTGATCATATGAAGGACTTCCTTTTGGTTCATGCGCACATCTGTGGCTCAGAGTTTTGTAACTGTTTGTGATAAAAACAATCTGTTGTTTTTTTTTTGTTTTTTTTTTGTAATCATAAATGATGGTGCACCCCATAAATGAATATTAAGGATTCCATTCTTGCATTTGTACAGTTTAGAAATATTCCAATGTTGTTGTTTTTTTTACGCAAAGAACATCCGAATTCTTTAACAGTTGACGTTATAGTTAATAATTTAACATAAAATATTTAGAAATCTGCATTTATTTGGTAAATACCCATAATATTATGAATGGTTATTATTATGTTCATGTTATGTTTTACGTTTTAGAGGTGTGTTTTAATGGAAAACTTAAATGAACAATGTACACAAAATTATTACCCCTCTCCCTCATGGAAAATTCTACTTTTTAATTTTTTATTTTATTTTTTTTAAAAGGCCAAATTCTGCACCAGGTTGGTGCTCCATTGAACACTTGACATAGACATTATTGCACATGTCTGGGGTAGGATGAAAGAGAAAGCATGGAAAACAAAACTTAAACCATTTTGATGAACTCTGGGAGGCATGCAAGACTGCTTTCTTTGCTGTTCTTGATGACTTTATCAATAAATTGTATGCATCCTTGCCAAACCACATGAATAGTCGTTCACGGTCTTGGAAGTCATACATGATATTAAAGTTGGATCTTAATTTGTGGACATATATTAGTATTCGCAGTAAATTTATTGAATTTCTTTATAAGCAACAAAACTTTTGTCTTGCCAAAATTTGATTGTACTGTTTTGATTAAGCTGTCTTTTTTTCAGTGAAACTAATTTATTTCATTGCATTATTATTTGGAAGGGATTTGGCTTCTCAAATGAGTTGTTTGTTACACCATTTATACAAAAAAGATAAGCGAAAATACATAATGTCTCTTTAATGTATACTGTTGAGTAGATAGTGGAGAAAAAAAATACACTTACACTTGCTGATCGTCTTCTACTTTTCACTTTTCAAGTACGCCAAAAGCTACATTGGTACAATCATTTAATTTCTCAGGTGATGTTTAGCTTAAAGATGGTTTACTTAGAGATGTGCTATTTTTAAATAATGAATTGGAAAAAAAGAATGATTTCTCACTTGACGCCATTTCACGAGGCGTGCTTCTGGTCATCATCAAGCTGTAACAAGTATTTTTGCACACTTTCTTTCAAAATCTTATTATATTATTTCATATTCATGTTTCATTCAAATTGCCAGTAACAAATGCACTGAAACATCCCCACAGCATTATACTCCCACCTCCATGCTTCAATGTAGGAGAGTCGTTTGTCTTTTGTCTCTCTTAAAGCATTTTTATGGTCAAAATCTCAACAAAGAACACGTTTCAAATTTCAATAACTTTTCCCTAGATGGACCTATCGCTTGGAGGTGACTTCTGTGAAGTGAAGTCTTTCATCGTCTGCCACCTTGCAGTGCATTCCCGTGCAGGGCTCTAGTGATTGTCTTCCTGAGACATTCCAGGCTTGGCTCAGTCCTTCACTAGTGTTTTGCCAGTTGTTATTGGTCTTTATAAATCTCTCTGGATGGTTTTCTTTCCAAAGATTTTGTAATCTTTCTGCTGGTCTTGTTCTCCACTGTGTTTGTCTCTTTAAAAGTCTTGATAATGCTCTCACTGCAATTCCTGACACTTAAAACCACTTTGATAAATGCATGAATCTTAGTTTGCAAGATACTAATCCTCAGTTTAAGGTGTAATTTAAACGCCTAGCTAGGTTAATGAGATTAATTATGCAAATCAGGTTAGATTAGCAAGTATTTGGATAAGACTGATTTGCTCTAAAGTCTGTAATCATTTCTTAAGAAGCTAATAATTCTGACCGTACTACACAACTACACAAAATTATGTCAAGACATTCTTTTACTTGGAGATTTAATGTACAATTTCACAGTGGGTTTCTCAGGCAGCTCTAAAACTGGACTTTTTTATGTTTTGATTCTATGTTTTGACACTAATCATCTCATTGAATTCATTCATTCATTTTCCATTCTGCCTTTTCCCTTTTTGGGGTCACTGGGGTCTGCCGGTGCACATTGGATGAGAAGCGGTGGTACACCCTGGACAGGGCGCCAGTTCAGTCACATATAATTAATTAAATACATTTTAAAAAGATGATGGTGATACGAATGGCACAACTACCGACTTCCTGTTTTCCCCTCATGCGTTTGACTGAAGCTGCAATTCCTTGACTGGCCACCTGAAGCTGGTGTCGGGAAGTGAGCAGATTCCCATTGATTTCGATGGTAAAGTGGTAACATTTACATCATAAAAAACATGTTTTTATTATTAGCCGGTAGAATTTCATGCTCTGAAATCTGAAGTTAATTGATGTGAGTTACATGTTATAGCACTGTCTCGAGGGTGGGTACCCCAAGTTTGAGCATCCAAATAATTTTCAGAAACCTATGGAGGATGTCACCGCCACTACTGCTATAGTGGTGGTTTGTCATTTCAAAACACAAAAGACACAATTAGTATTAATTTTTAGCTGCTATTTGGCTTTTCACATATTCAAATATTCCTGTTGGTTACTACTGGAAGTTTGAAATGAACATGATTCTGGTGATCAGAGCCATTGCATGTTTACTTTAAATATATTTCTTACATAATGATCACATATTTCTTTGTCATTTACAAAATTATTTTAAAATTCAGCATCAGTAAAATATTGGTACTTGCTACTATTATATGTGTTGTGTGTGCGCACCTGTCAGTCTCCAGCAGCATCCTTCCAAGCGCTCAAGAACCAAATGGGTGGAACTGAAGAGACAGACGTGCGCCTTAGCCAATCAGGAAACTCCATTTCTTCTCTAAGGCGAATATCTACACGCTGATTGGTAGCTAGGGGCGGGGCCCTCCATCCTCAACGTCTCTTTCTGTCAGTCGATGCGAGGAGACGCCAGACCAATGAAGCGAGAAAATCTAAATTCAGCGACGTCGTTTGTACAAAGATATGGAGTTATAAACGGATAAATACAAGGTATGACGATTTTGTTTGGCAGTTAAGAGTGTAAATGTAATATCGTTTCCATTCCAGGATTCAATTAATTTGGAAATGGTTTGAAATTTGACGGAATCGCCGCGAGGAAGGCCAGACCACCAGCACAGATTGTGTTTGTGTCTGCTGATGTACAAACACACCACGTTTGGGCTCCTAAATTATTTTTACATAATTAGACAAGGTAATGTTGTCTGAGACGTTGTTGGCATCGCCTTTTTGTTTGTGTCGAGAAGAAACAAATTTGTCAGCTGTTACGAAAACGGGTGTCTGCTTTGGTGACAACAATGTAACGGTAACGTGTTGGCGGTGTTTAAAAACTAGTGTACTCCCTACCTAGACAACATTTTAGGGCACCACCAGCGACTGCGAAATATAGTCGTCTTGTAATCACTCTAAAATCATGCGGGAGATTTGGATACCTTAATGTGATTATTATGAAACTGAGAGTATTACATAGGCTGAGAGCGTCAGTTGTTGCCCATCACTAATTGATTGTTTATTTTACCTTCAGGAAACCGGATGATTTTGTGCCCTGCATGGCAACCATCGCATCTTACTCCTTTGTCTAAACGGTGAGTCGTGACTATTTGGTTTTATTATTGATGTACATCACCGTTGGTTTCTGAGCTGCAAATATCGCGGAATGCCAATGGACCACACTTTGTACACATGAGTTGTTTCTGGTTTTATATTATAACAGGAAATAAATAATGTGTGACGTCATGCCACTGTTGCTATCTTGAAAATGAGTTCATTAAATAATAATTTTTTTCTACTGTAGGTATTTTTCACGTCATGTATGTAACTACATAAAAAGAATTTATGAGAAATCCAAAAGCAGCTTCTTTTTTTTTTTTGAGAGAGAGAGAGAAACAATTAAATTTTTTTTATTTAATAATTGATAGAACAGGAATGCATTAAGCAATATTAAACAAGCTTCACTCATTTGAAAACCCTAAATGTTGTTTGACATCAAAAGTGAATTCAACTTGCAAAAAAAAAATGTCCAATTGAAAATTAAATAAAAGTATAGATTTTAGTGGCAACTTAGCTTTTCAATTGAACAACGACATTTTGATCGATTTTATATATAATGTCAAATCATACTGCACTACCGGTGAAACTAAATTGTTGTTTCATGTTCTCCAGCTTGTTTACAGGCTCTTAAACTAGAGTGTTTCATTCAGAATCATGTGTATTGTTGATTCACAATTGTTGATTCAATTGTGATGCTCAGCAAAATCCTGTGGTTCTGAATGCATTTTGATCATGTTGCTTGGTATAACAGATCCGTTTGAGATTTGAATCTGCAATGCACAACCCACTCAGACATTATGTAATTGCTCAGAGAGAGTGTTGGTTACTGTGGGAAGGTTAGTGATTTCTCTCACTCAGCAGCTCCGAGGACTTCTTTTCCACACACAGTTTTAGTCAAGGGCTGTTCACTTCTGATTTCCATGCTATAAATGTATCTCTCCTTTCGGACAGGCACTCAAAGCTCAACAATGAATTATTAACTGGGTAGGAGGAGCTTCAAAAAAAAGATGTAGAGCATGGCGTAGAAACACTATTATTCTAAATCCGCCCACAATTCTTGATAGACACTTCAGCTAACATCACTCCACCCTAAGTGGTCGTCCAAGGTGGCAATGGAGGGCCACAGACCTGCACAGTTTAGATGCAACCTTCATGATACACACCTGATTCTACTACTTAAGTGCCTCTGCCATTGGCTGTAAATCACATGGACAGAGAATGGGCTCATCTCAGAGAATAATGGGTACATTTTAAAGACCCTTGCCGCCTGACGTCAGCCAAAAAAATAACCTTTGCTGTTGTGTTGGGTACAAAAAAAAAGTGTGCAAAAACAGCTCTCCATATCGACGATTCTGGAGAGACAGGCTGTGGCATGATCAAACGGGCTGATCCAGGAGAATAAGTGATCAATTTCAGCTCATATGACCTTGCCCAGCCGTGATAGCGCCACCTAACGATTGCCAGCCGGTTTTGGAGGTCAAAACGAGAAGTGCCCAGGCTCGTTCCAACCGGCTCAGTGGTGCAGATGAAAAGTTTTTGTGCTCTGACATCCTCATCTTGGGCATTTCAACATGGCTTTCAGAAGGAGCCTGCTCACTTCTGGAGTTGGCCTCAAGTGGTCAGTTGATGATCTGCAATTTCTTGGGCGTGGACACAGCACAACTTTGCAGATAGATTTGCTTGTTTATACATGATGGAAGTTCATTTAAGCATTTTTTCCCCTGGCAAACATGCTGCAGCAGCTGCTCCAGATAAGAAAAATATTGGATGACTGTTTTGGATGTATTTCAGAAATAATGCAGCTATTCATGAAAAAAAGAAACAAACAAAAAAAAGATGCACTACCAGAAGGCAAGGCATTTCTATTTGTATAGCACATTTCATGCACATTGGGAATTCAAGTGCTTTATATAAAGATGATGGAGATGGAGCATAGGACAACTCAACATAAAATAAAAATGCAGTTTTAAAACATCAGATAAATAAAATAAATTTAAATAATGACAAAAATTAAAACCAAATAGAGTAACATTCAGACGCTTGTGCTCAGTCAGTATAAAATAGGTTTGGTTTTTGTTTTTTTATCTCCTTTGGAAGCTGGTTCCATCCGCAGGGCAGCAAAGTCACCAAAAGAGGATTCTCCCTGTTTGGAGCTCTACTTTATTTGATCTGAGATCCCCATTTTGATGCTTATGCTGAGCATCTCTGTCATGTATTTTCTGACATCTGAGCAGCAGAACTTTAAATTCAAAGCCAGTGATCAAGACAGTGTGTTAAAATTTATGGTTTTGAACATTTAGAAGTGACCAAACATCTACAAAGGAAGCTTGAGATGTAAGATTCCTGTGTTACCTCAGTGTTTCCCCTACCATTCAATGGTAAGGGTGGCCTGGCCAGTTGAGACAGGCAATCCATGTAGCATGTAGCAATCCATTCTAATTACAAATATTCATAAGACGGACATGATCAGAATTAATTTGAACAGTTTTATCAGATTGCGTTTCACAACAATACAAATGTACCACTAACAGTGTAACTCAACATTAGTTTAATCACTCGCAAAAGCTCTGTTCACCTCATTCTCATAAATGTTCTTTGTGGCATAATAACATCCTTCCCATGTCAGAGCAAGTACAACCCATAAGAACAAAGGACCACTTGGAGAGAACACAAAACATCCCAATGTCTGTCAATCAAAACTTGTAGTGGTTCTGTTGGTCATACCAATATGAAGTTTTCTGGCAGTTAGTTTGTCACGATTTTGCTTCGTTTATGCAAATATTTTTTGTCATCACTGGGTGTTAAAATAATAGAACTTGCTTTTAGAAAGCTTTTTAAGTGTCTACTATGCTTTGAATTTGACTTTGCTGTAAATTGTTTTACTCTGAAAAGTGTGGGTTTTAAACCAGCCATTCCTGCAAGAGAGGAACAGTTTCTTAGTTGGGATCAACTTCTATCTAACTTTTATTTTATGGAAATGTCCAGAAAAAATGTATGTAAACTTGCCAAATTTCAAGTAATAGCCCACCATTCCTCAATAAGCTACATGATTTGATCCATATTTAAATGTTGGGCCCGTCTAGGCTAACACTCAGCCTTTTTTAAACAACAGAAGGCTTCAATTATTGAAAACTACTTTTCTTAAAATGTTTTGGTTTGCCCTTCCCTCCAATGCATAAGCCACGCCCCTCCATCACAAATCTCTGTCTTCATAACAGTACAAAAGACCAAACTAGCCGATGCTAATGCAAAAGTATGAAACTTTATTTCTGAATTTGTTATAGAGATAGCCGCCTTTTTTCCCCTCAATCACAATGAAACACTAGAGGGCAGCCTCCTGCTTTATTTGCCTCACTGCTGTGAAATAAATGGCCTTTTTCCAGAAGATTCAGAACTGATTTATAAACAAATGTGTAAATAGTTGAGAGATTAACACATAAAACATAAAATGGCAAAGTGACTTTGAACAAAATGATCTTCTGACACAAAAGAATCAACAAAACAAAGACAAACCGTGACTAAGTTGCCACTGCTATAAATATTTGGAATTTCTCATTAGACACCAATTATAGCGTCAGTTTCCTGGCAAGCCAGTCCCAACCGCTCGCTGTCTGGGGAATGTGATCATAGATGAAGACATAAACCAAATCTTTGTGCTGCTGTCGCACTGTGGTGACTGTGCATGTGCAGATCGGAGTTCTAGGTTATCTCTCTAATAATTAGGCTGCACCAATTAATTGGGCTATTTTGGGTGATCCAGCACTATTTGTGGTGCTCTTTATATTTTTTTCTGTGTTGGATAAGGAAGACACTCATTCTTGATAGTTGAGGCAAAGAGAGGACTTCTCACTTGGGTGTGTCCTGGTCACACATCAGTGTGTGTTTGTTTTTTTCTGTTGAGAGTGGGTTGCAATGGTGTGCTATTGTTTGTCAGTGTGTTACTATGGGGGTGGTCTAGAAGTTTCCCTCCTTTATATTCTTGTATTCAAATTTGATTGAATGAGAAGGTCACAATTTGAATATTTGGAAATGTTTGACGTTTCTCCAGAAGTGATACTTGGTGTTCTAAGAAAGTCAAAAAAAAAAAACTAAACAATGAATACTAACTTTACTTACAAAGGAAAAATACAACAAAGCAAATGTACATGTATTTCTCAGGTCTAAAGTGAAAAAGTTTTATTCAATTTAATACAAAGAGAAAACAAATATTGTTGAGAAAATAAACCATTGTAAAAACGTAAAAGATGTTTATTTGCATATTCTTAACAGCAATCTCTGTTGGTCAGTGAACTGTGTTGGTTATGATAACTAAATTTCGGCTTAAAGAAACTGGTCCTTTCGTAGGGATTGAGAAGTGAGAAGAGCTGACATCTTCTCTGGCTGATTTTTATGAAAGACTTGTTTGTTTTGTGAACGGGAGAAGCATACTTACCAACAATTTCAAAACATTGTAGCTACCGAACCATTTAACTTTTCATTCTCACCAAATCCGTCTAAAACATTGACCATTTTTCAATCTTGAATAAACACTATTTACTTGCTCCTCTCTTCCTTTGGTTCCAAAATCTCCACCTTCACTCTGACAAAGGAGGCGTGGCCGTCTTGAGTAATTCAACACCTGCCCTATTCAGGGTGCTACTCTAACTGGCTAAACAGCCTGGACCTGTGAGAGCAGACAGAGAGCTTTAGTTCTCATCCTGCTCTCATTTACTACACAACTGAAAGCTCACGTAGAGACAAAACACTAAAAAGAGAGCTTCTCTTAAAAGCCACATCCATGCTGATCTAGAGCAGGTGAAAGGACTCCCCCATCTTTTGCCATTCGTGTCGGACATGTCCGTGGAGGATGTCAGTAGTGCTGGAGTTGTGGTGGACAGTAAATCAAAGCCTTGTGATACCCACTGCCAGGATGGTATTGTTTTGGTCCAGATGGCCAGTCTCTCCATACACACGTTTGCTCCGGCTGACTTTAAAGGGAAGTTCAGGAAGATCCAGCCAAGGAAAAGACCCACCATCATTAAAGAAGGTATTCTTCAGGAAACTTCTGTATTCATTATCTTAAGTTATGCTAGTCGTGATTTACACTCAGTTGTGTTAAATCTTGCTCTCTCTCTCATATAGGACATGGTCTTTTTTTTTTTTTTTTTCAAACAGTCTTAGGTGGTTATTTCATAAAGGATATTCTGCAATACGTGTGAGTGATACACAGACTGCTATGATGTCATGCACTATGTTCAGACATTCTGGTAGCCTTCAGCTAGAGATCAATGAGCGGGTGGGGAATTTCACTGAAACCTGTTGGTGCTTGTGGTGGTATCATGCCCATTTTGCTTAACACTTCTATAGATTTTAGAAACAATGAAACAGCAAGATAAGTTCAGAAATGTATGTTGTGGAAGTTTGTTAATTAAAGATGGTCAAGTGGGTTAGAAGAATGGTTGGGTCAACGGAGGAATCGATTTTTGCAAAGTCTATGCGATCTTGGAATAGGGAAAGGGTGGCTGCAAATAATGAAAGATGCTGCTCATAATTTTGGGTTTTGATCAGACCTCAGTTAACTTTCTCAGATCATCCAGAACCAGAGCTGAGAGTCCCCTTCCAAAGCCAAAGACTGAAGTAATAATTTAAGTTACTAAGTAATTCAAAGTAAACTAAGCAGTTAGCCTTCATATTCACAACTGAAAAAGCTAAACGTAATTTTATCTGAATTCTATATTTAAAATGGACTTTGATAATTAAAAAAAACTGTTTCCGCAAGTTACTCGTCCTATCAACTACCTTTATGAATATAGTAAGGGATAACTAACATTAACAGGCTTCAACTGCAAACTTTGGAGGTTAAGTTGCATGCAGTTAGAACTTTCAAACCAATGTTTGTGAGTAGCTGTAAATAAAAGAGAAATACATTTAAATGAGTTTCATTCCAAATGATCAAAGATACATTTACTAGACAAGAAAATATAAAAACTAATTAGTCAAAACACATTATTTAAAATGTAAAAAAAAAAATGTTTATAATAAATGTGATGACATACCTAAAGGTGCAATTAAGCTTCCCCGTCAAGCCATAAACTTTACACACGTAGACGGTGACCGTAGACTCTGTAATTGGTCAGTTTAGTAGTTGAACCTGGTGTTGGAGTATATTCCCGGTTTTAATTTGTGAACTTGTTATCTGGTGACCCCGTTCGTCAGAATCGTCAATCCATCCACTCTACCAATGCACTTTAACCATACAATTACAATAAACAGTTACACCACAAATGGTAGTCATCAATTCAAGAACTACTTGTTTTCATTTGCGACTAAAGCTATTGAGCAAAAAGAAAAATAAATAATACAAAGACTGACTGGAATTCGAATCGCCATCTAAAAGGTAACAATGCTCATGGCACTCAGCTTGTACCACTTGGAATTTAAAGTTTCTGCCCTCAAATTGTTACGTAATCGAGGTACATCAAGACTTTTGTTATGCTCTGGGATCTCGAACAGTTGTAAACCCATTTTATTCAACTACCTCATGGAGTTAATGAATATAAATCCAGTGTGTTTGTGGCTGTGTTTTTAATTTTTAATAATACATAATCCTGTGTTTGTTAAGTCATAGTTTTAATGTATTCATTGTGAGGGCAATCATTTGTGTGCCCTAACTTTTGAGTGGTGGTTTATGGAAAAAACAGCTAGATTTGAGTTTCTCTCAAGGCCAAAGTTCATCTTTCACCAAAGTTTACCTCCCTGAGACTAAACAAAGGGTTTAGCATTACAAGCAGAAATGACAACCTGCAAAACAGGGTTAAAAAACTACTTTAGCTAGTTTTTTTTTTTTTGTATGTCTTGTTAAATCAGCACCCCAAACAATATCTACATGTGTACTCACCTCATCTCTTGTGAACCCTTCTATTTTAATCCCTAAAAATAGCTTGGAAAGTGATCCGACAGGCATTGGTTTGCCTAAGGCTTAAGAAAAACATTTCAATTAGACCAATGCAAAATTGCTGTACAACAGGGGAGTATTTCAACCTAAAAAAAAGAGAGAGCTGTAGCAAAGAAAGTGTTTCAGAAGATTCTGTCGACTGGGCATTGGTGGCTTTCATGATGGCTTTTGCAGATCTGTGCTGAACAGGTGTGTCAGTAGAAGCTTCACTTAAAAAGAGTTTTTTTTTTTTTTGTTTTTTTTTCAGAGTATAAACCTGCTCAACACAATGAGTGAGCTTTCGTTCGATCCAAGGCCTCTAAATACCACTCTCAATTGAGTTTTGAATCTTCCGAGGGCTTTTCAGCAGGGTGCTCTGTGTCTGGGTCGAAGAAATGCAATGACAATGGTAGAAAAGATGCCGTCTGCATCACACTGCGTTGTTGTACAAAACTTCCCAAAAATTCAGGTGTGTGTGTATTGGCCTTTAAAATTTGAACTTGTTATTTCATTAGAATCCAATACTTGTGGAAGCGTCTTGTTATCCTGTGTTCCACTTGAAGCAGAATTGGTTGGTTTTCCTAATTTTAGCATCTTGATACGTCATTGCTTTCCATTGAACATAGCACATTCTGGTAACCAGTGTCATTTTTGAGCCATCGCTGACCTGGAACTTGTATCTTAGTAACTGGATCCCAGTCACAGGTTTGTTAAGAGTCAGTGATCCATGTGTTGGAGTATAACAGCTGGCAGAGGCCGCCTAACGCTACAAATGCCTGGAATTCCTTTCGATTTTTATCCAAGCTTGATTACCATGAAGCAAATATCATGAAGGAACTGGATGAATCTCAGCAGACTGTGCTTAACAAGAGTTTTAAACAAAGAACTGACTCCATTTTTCTGTTAGTAATCTGGGTATCTGTTTTATTTTGAGGTTACGTTGACAGAGGAAGTTCTTGGAGTCTTAATTTTATCAAATAGAAAAGTCTTAAAAGAAATTAATGGGACGACAACTGGTGTATTGGTGGAGTTTATCATCTTTTAACAAGTGGGTTGGAGCTTCCCCCACATTGCTCTCAATGGATGTGTGTGACTGGTGTCATGTATATGAGAAGGAGGGTCAGCTGAGGGCTAGGAAGGTAGCTGTTCAACACCAGCTTGTGACTGAATAATGCTCTGAAAATTGTAAAGCGTTTGGAAAAGCATTATGCAAATTGTAGATATTATTGTTATATGTCTGCATTTCAATAATGTATTCAAGGTTACAGTGTTGGTACATCATTGTGCCGTTTTAGATGTAAAATTACATAATTTCAGTGTAAAAATACATAAATACACTGTGGTTTACAGTATATAAATGCACAGGGAAGCAAATATGTGATTATTTGGGGAATTCTACTCAAGAATAACATTTTTAGAAAACTATGTTTATTTTAATGGTTTTTTTTTTCATTACAGTTAAAGTTAGTTTTGGTAGTTTTAGTGTGTTTTCAGATTGTTATGCAATTTTAACTTTGACTCTGTGTTTGGTATTGTTGTCCTGCTGCAGAATACACATGAGGCCTGGGTCTCTGTACCCGGGTTCCAAAATGGCAATTTCATCTGCTACAAGTTTCCTTGGCCGACTACTGTGTCTACCATCCTCACTGTTTCCAGTTTCATTGTGTTTGCTCTAAAGAGCAGTTGGCTTTGAAACTGTCTTTCTCATTATACAATAGCAGCATTTGGCTGTTCCTTGCCCAGTTTTCCTACACAGCTATTTCTGTATTGAATAATGACTATGTTTAATCTACATTTGCATTTGCATCTTTTTAGTTTTTGAAGGCAGAGCATTTGTAAAATGAACAAAACTTAGCATTGGTAAAAAATAATTTTCCAACTGCAGTGGAAGCGAAGAAAAAAATGCAGATAAAATGCTGCTAAGACTTATGTTGTACTTGGAGCTATTTGGCCTCACAGCTCAATAGATGACGCTGTGTGTGCCGGTGAGTAGGACCCCAGCTGCTGTGGAGATATGGCCGGAGCAGCTGGGGAAGTTCAGAGTCAGCTGGGAGAACATCATGGTAGCATTAAAGCCCCTACGAGACCCGTATACTGCTCTAGTCATGGCTCACTAAACAGCATATTTTTTGCTGACTCATTTCGCTGTATTACCGTCAGTTTGCCATCTGCTATTATTTACAGTAGCTGTGTTATTTGAAACACTTTTTTTGCAAATGAGGATGAAACATTATACATCATCCTTGTTTTGATTTGTTGCAGTGTTGCGTTATTTGAAAATCGCACAATTCAAATCTGTCAAGATGACAAAAGTGTCAGCGTATTTCTTCACTGAGAGCTACAGGATGATTCACCGCATTATCTACATCCTCCCCGTGTCAGTCAAACTATCATCGACTAAAACTATTCATTCAAAACTGTTCATTTAGTTTTAACAGACTTTATGGTTCTTTAGGGATTGGTTTTAAAAGAGTATTTCTTTTGATAACGGCAAAGCCAGAGAACAAAAAAAAAGAACAAGACTTTCTGGTAAAGTAAAGAGCATGGAGAACACGTTTGGTAACTCGCCAGCTGTTGTTAGCAAAACTTAAATCCAACTGCTTTCGCGTGGAAACTATTTGCTTTCATTCTTCCACAATGCTCACATCCTCCTGGTTGCTCTGACTGAGCGTCTGAGAGATTAGCATCACATTCCTTTACTGATGGATATCGACCATTAACGCAAAACACATTGCTATGTGAATTGTGTGAGAGCTAACCATTACTGTAGGTCATGCTAACTATTTAAAATATGTAATGGTTTTATGCATTAGGCTCACTTTTATATATAAGATTATTCTTTACTATTTCAGTCAATGCTCAGCAGTGTTTGAATGTGCCCTACTGCACGTGCCATGCAAGATTTCCCTGTGTTTTGTTTATCTGCAGTACTAAGCGCCAGCCAACAGATGGAGTGTAGATGTAGTAAATGAACTCCCTTAAACATGGTATCAGGTCTGATCTTGCAGTTGACTCAATGTTCAAGAGGGATAACATTATTATTATTATTATTTATTTATTTATTTGTTCTATGAAGTTAATTAGATTAATAAACAGGAACAATGGTTTAAATGTGACCACAAATATAAGTTTTGTGTAAAAAATGTCACCATTTAACCTATTAATTGAAAGAATTCTATTATAAATGATATTTGATAATTATATGTAAATTACTTCACCCTCTAGGGGGCAGCACAAACATTTGTTCACAGCACAGAGAGCATATAATGATTAAGAAGAAGACGTCTCTAATACGCAAACCTTTTGGCTTTTGATAACAAAACTAGGAAGATGACATATTTTCACAAGATCAGTATTATTTTATTTCCTTGTGCACTATATGTTTGTTCATTTAATTATGACATGAAACATGTGCAGTATTTTATTCTTTTGCACAGATTATAGAATTTTGGGGGATAAATGCACATTACCTTACCTCTTTGCTATGGAATATAACCAGCTTTGTTATTGCCTTTTTTAATCTTTGTTCTATTGTTTTGCCATTTCTTTACTGTCTTATTTTTAATGTCAACAATTAATGTATTTTAAACCCTTTTTATTTGTTTAAAAGTGCATCATAAATAAAACTCATCCACGTTATTAAATTATATAATCTTGCAATTTTAGTATAGGGCAACTTTTCTTATTGAAAGTACTTCGCGAAGGTACTTTTGTTATTTCGGAGATCAGTCTGATTTCAACAGATAAAAAGTAAAGCAAACAAGGAGCATGCTAACCTTCACAGTAATTTCTGTGATTTAATTTCACAGTAGTACAGTTACCGTATTTTTTCGGCTCATAAGACGCACCGGCACATAAGACACACCAATTTTTAAAGAGGAAAATCCAGGAAAAAAAGATTCTGAACCAAATACTGTTGTAAAATATTTTATATCAACTGTGTAAAAGTTAACAGCCAAACATGTAACATGAACAGACATTAAACAGTAAAAGTAACAAAAAAAAAGGCTGTAATGTTTTTCTTTGCCCCCACTCATCATTCTAAAGTTCACCATTCGTTATCACCATCACTGTTCCAGTGCAACATTGCCCCCACATTAGTAATACCGTAATAGCCAGTAACATTGCCCCCACATTAGTAATACCGTAATAGCCAGTAACATTGTCACTACATTACTAATAATAGCTAGTAACATTGCCCCCAAATTAGTAATAATACAGTGGTTCTCAAACTTTTTTAGTCGAGCCCCCCTTTAAACCTTGAAAAGAATGTAAAAGATATAAAATAATAATTATTTAGTAATTAATTAATAACTATTTTAATGTAAAATAAATGTAACTACTCCTTAATGTTAAATAACTCATTATTTATTGCTTATTTAAGTGGCAATTCGGTTGCATGGTGTTAAGATATGATCCTTATGCGCTCTTACCTGGTTAGAACACTACCCAATTGCAGAGCACGTTACTTACGTTTGCTATCTCGTAGGTACATGTGTGAGATGTACTGTTGAGAGATGATTTGAGTTTGAGTTTATTAAAGAAGAGTTTCAGTCATTGAGAGCGTTTTTGTTTTCCTCACGCGAGTAAGAGAGAGAGAGAGCGCACGGCAGCAGTTCCGCTCGTGAGTATGGATGTGGAAGCACCGCTGCGGCTACCGTAGCCAAGGCATTGTGGGAAATGTAGTTTTTGTTCTCGTTTTCGTTACGACCGCGCTATGGCAGAGATGGGCGATGACGTCAGCGCGCAGCGCTGGGTAAACAAATATGGCCACGGCTTCGGCCTAGCTCCGGGGCTATTTTACGTTTAATGTGTGAGAAACGGCAACAGTTTCG
>SRMA01026259.1:0-10536 GCA_007224835.1 Danionella cerebrum
TACACCCCTAGTTTTTAGGCACTAAAATGGTGGGTGTGTTACTTTGCTCTTCGGGAAGAGTATCACAGTGGCCTGAGCTAAACCGCATGTGATGTCAGGCGTCATCACGCTGGCTGTGAGTGATTGGGAGTTATGCTTGTCGTGATGGAGAGTGCGATCTTTAAACTCGTTATTGTGCAGCTCTACTTTGCACTGCTCATGGACGTCAATTTATCTCGATTTCACAACTTTTATGTATAATGCATGATCCGATGAAGAGGACAAGATATTTTTGTTCGGTTCTCTAATTTGCCAAGATTTGCTTCAAACTCACCCTCTGGTTAGTTAACTTGAGTGAAGCACGCAAACCCTCCAAAATGTGCAAAATCATTTGAAATATGAGCACTCTGCGCATTAGCATCATTTTGTTTATCTATACCATGCATAAATGCACTGATAAACTCAAAATATTGTTTGAGGGATATAAGGATATAAGAAAAAGGATATAAGAAAGGATCGCCATTTGCTTCCCTTCTCCTTCTTCCCACTTCACATTTAGGTCCTTAAAATGTACCGAAAAATATTGCTCTGCACAATTACAATAGGGTTCTGCAGTTTATAAATACTATAAACGGATCAAATTATTTACATAAAATATAAATGGGAATACTCTTAAATTATGACGTTTTGGCTCTTGAATAGAATACATTTGTCAAGTGATACAGAATACAAGGTGCAGGATGACCTCCATGAAGAGATTGAAAACACAAATGTCTTTGCAAACTCAGCACTCTGGCTTTGCTTAGTTTTAAATGGGACAAAGATGGCTCATGTTCTCCCATATGAACACAGCAACTCACAAAACCAATGCCATCTCAGCATTATTCAGCCCCCAAGGCCTCCCTCCAACCAGCTTTAAAACTGTGTTTACATCCTGGCACCATGAGGAAGATGTACATATGCGTGTTAGGATTGAAAACATCTGCATGGAGGGCAGAGTGAGGCATTCAGCAAAATCAGTCACTTCTATTTATAAAAAGCTTTTATGCAGATGCTTCACAACAGTTTTGGTCCAATTGTAATTATGTTTTCTTCCAATAAATAAAAATGTTCCATTTAGTTTATTTTATTAATTAACCTTGGGCATGTGTTTTAGACGTGTAGGGGAAAACCTGGAGCTCCCAGAGGAAAACCCCACACTTACAATTCACATTGTAGACGCCAAAACAAGACAGCACTTTGACCTATTTGTTTTGTTTGACCTGTTATTTGAAGATGGCTGTGTTTACATGGATACTTTTGCATAGTATTACTTTTGCGTAATAAGGTAATACAGCACACATCAAAACAAAATCGCAACGGTATAAGATTCAATACTTTTATACCGCAATTATATACGACACATCATGAATCTGAAAATCAGTAACCAATAGGTGAGTAACTGGGGAGTAGTTACGAAGTTTTCACAATGAAAATTTCAGTCCATTTCCGGAATAAGCCTGGGCTAGAAAACCCATGCAACCCATGCTGTGGACCACCAGTAAAAAATTTGCCCACCCTTCAGCTCTGGGGCCACATGGGGCACAATTTGAGCTTCTGGGGTCCGGACCAGACAAATCATATCCGTCTGCCCACCTGCTCGAAACAGATTTAAGTAGAAATACAATAATAGGAAAACATTACAATAAATAAAACACAGAGTTCCGAGTTTCTTGCTCTGAGTTGCTTTTAAATTAAAAATAAAAAAATACTGTAGGCTATGTGGATACATAAGACAAATTACCAAATGCACCTTGAGCACATCTGTGAAGACGCATGGCGGGGCACAGGGGTAGGTGGGTCAAGCGGACACTCCTTGAACTCTGAGCAGTGGTAAAGCGAGCGAAAACACAATGCTCCGACTTTTAATACAGCTCCTCTCACATAGACTGCTTTCCATTCATCGTTTTGACCTACTTAATCCGTGTCTAGGTCATGTTGATCTGATCAGTTTGGAGGAAGGTGCACAGGCCATGCCAAGTACCATTGGAAGTGAACCCTAAAGTTAAAGGCAATGTAAATGCTACAAAGTGTCGTATAAAATCAGTCCAGCATTTTTTTTTATATCTTGAAAACACCTGGAAACCCTTTGTCCACCACCTTGAGCAACTGAGCTAGTCATTCTGGACTTCCTGTTTCCTGGAAATGGGATAAGCAGCTGCTCTACATCTGTTTTGATTGATGCAAGGCTTCTGTTTTTTTTTTTTTTTTTACTGAAGGTCTCTGCTCTGGTCAGTTTCCAGTTTGAGAGGAATTTATGACTCTATGAGTCCAGTATAATGAGGGCATGTCTGGTTTCAGATCATCGCTTCTACTGCTAGGATGCGGTTTTGGTTTGATGTGTATGAGAGTTTTTTTTTCAGCAGGGAATGCTGAAATAATTAAAAGCATAATGGCCAGGAAAGAGGCCCAGCTGGCAGGAAGTCAGAAGCAGTGGCGGTGAAATGGTTCCAGAACACTGTGTGTTGCTTCATTCAGTAATAATGTAATGGCATATAAAAATGTCATACCATTAAAAATGCAAAAGGATTTCTCATTCTATGTAGACTTTACAATTAGAATGTGTATAGGTCTAAAAATCCTAAAGAGTTCAAAATTAATTTCACAAATATTAACAAATTATTGTGGAACGTGCACTTCCATAAAATCAACCTCCTGCTGTCCTGTTCTTTATTACCTCAGAGTGAGTTCAATTCAAACTTAAGTTCTGTCTCTGCCTCTCAGTTGTGTCTCATAAGTTAATAACATTGGAGAGGGTTGACTTCCTCCCCCACTCTCATCTGCTTCAGTTTTTATCTTCCCAGTTGCTACTTCAAATTGTACCCAGACTCTGTGTAACTGTTAATTTGATATGTAAGTAGAAATGCTAATTTCGTTGTGTATATGTTTGCCTGAGCTGATAAATCCTCACTAATCTGATGTCAGCATCAACTGACGAGGATGAGCTTTGACACTTCTAGAGAGAAACCCTGAGATCAATCCAGTCACTGATCCTGCAATTTCAAAAGGACAGGAGCGAATATATTAATGATAAAATTGCCTGAAACAAGCCTAAAGCAACAACACCCATTTTTCATCCCACTGGAGATAACAGGTAGCTTTAAGTTTCATTTAAAGCTCGGAATGACTTTTTCAGTGGCTCCTGAAAGTCTTTCAGCGTAGGCATCTGTATGGAGGTCGATCAGCTCTGGGTTACGCTGGTTATTTGAGGACAAATTAGTGTTCTTACTATGTTTACTTATCCTTTCTTGCACGTCTGTGTATATTCCTAAAATGATTGATTCTGATTTATAGTGACTGTTTACATAGAAGATTTTTTTGTAGGGCTATAAAAAGGTAGCATTTTAAAAATCTGAATAATGATGTTTTGTGGATTAAAAATAATTACAAAATTATTTTCAAATGTCATAAATGTACTATGATTCAGAAAGTTACATCAAAGAAATTTCAGACCATAACTCAGTTTCTATGCTCTTAGAAATATAAGAATTGTTAAACACTGTCCATTAAATAAAAAATCTAGCATTTCAACTACACACTACGGTTGAAGACAAAATGATTGGTCTTTCTGTGCACTTTTTAAAGTTCTCCAGACAAAAACACATTTTTACAAACAAAGCATTTTTAAACAATGGTTTATTTACTAAGATTGTTGTGTTTGTAATACATAAAAAAAACACATAATAAACTCTCTATCAGTTGGAACCACTTTTTATGACCAACTGACCTTATTACAAAATGTTTTTTCCCTCCCAATCTGTGTCACATGAATAATAATTTTAGCTCAGGTGCTGGTCGTTTGTTAGTCAATGGGTAAACGGTTAATGATTTCAACAAAAATTACAAGTGGTATGACATAATTTGCAAGGTTATTCAAATTCAAATGTGAGAAAATGCACAATTGGCTTTCAGTTTAATTTTACAGACCCCAGTCTGTGAGTGTCATCTAGTGGTGAAAATAAGGGATTACCCTTGGAAGTACAAGACTTATGATGTGGCTTGTGTTTTTCAAATGTCTGCCATAAAAAAGAACAATTGCACAAAAAGTGCTTGGAACCATGTTCAAGGTTCACCTGGTGTTTGATGGAAATTTCACATAGTTTTGACCTTGTCTTGCTTTTTTTAAATCAAGTTATCGATTTTATTTTGCCTCAACACTTTTGACTTTAGTTGTAAAACATAAAAACTGTTAATTCTTGATTTTTTTGTAATAAAAAATAACAAATTAATAAAAAAAAAAATATCAATTTAATATATTATATCAAGCATTGCCAGAAAAAAAAACAGTTTTAATGAGAGTAGTTATAGCGCTCATAAAGGCTCAGACTCAAAAATATTAAGTAGTACTGTCTTTTACCAAGATGTACAATGATACTGGAAGTGGCTTCCAAAATAAAACAAGTCTTTGAGATTTCATAATGTTATCCTGAATCTGTCTGTAAATTGTAAGGTCATTGTTCATCCATTGAAGGAATCTGTTCCTTTGACTGTTATAAAAATAAACTCTCAAGGTAGATTCTCTTAAAGTAAACTCTTTCTCCAGTGGTTTCAAGAGCTCTATGAAGAAAAGGGCAGTGATACCATTTTGAAGACTTCAAATGCTGTGTTCCAGGACTAACAACGAATGTAGATTCAGGATTCCAATGATTGTTATACAGACTCCTATACAGTAGAACATCTGAGCTCTTGCGTCATTGCAGTGGAGACCAAGAGAATTCTCCCATGTTGAGCCTGACCTACATTTGCTGCATATGCAGATTTACATGCTTCACAGTATCCGTGGATTTAAAAAAAAAAAAGAATTGAGTGTTTGTGACACTTTTGGTGCAGTGGAAAGCCTTGTGCATGTTGATATGGATTAAACACTCAGTGCTTATTTTGGAAGGAGGCTTTTGTCTCTCAGAAAGGAAGATTTTTATATCTAAATTACATTAAAGTATCTGGTAAACACAAGATGTTCTATTGTTCTAAATGGATGTGTTTTCCATAAATGGTTCCCTTTATCTTTCTCTGCAGTCGGTGTTGTTGCTGGGGGCAGCAGTATTGGTGTGTTTGGCCCTGGACCTCCTCTTCCTCCTCTTCTACTCCTTTTGGCTGTGTTGTTGTCGCAGGAAGAACCAAGACTCTCCCAATGCAGACTGCTGCTGCACCGCTTGGTGTGTGATCATCGCCACGCTCGTCTGCAGGTCCGTGCTCTCTCCTCCATCCAAGCAATGTAATAAGAGGATGCTCTTCACAACGTCCTAATTGATGGGGATCAAGAATGAGCAATGATGTTAATGGACAGTGGTTGCTCTGGGAACATTGTGGGTGTTTTTTTTTTCTTCTAAAACTTCTGCACTCCCTTCATATGCACTTTCAAATTGAATCTGAATTCAAGGGCATTTTAGACGTTAACCATCAGTTTTAAAAGACATCTTTCCTTTTTTTCCTACCCGTTGAAATCACTTGACTTTGCAGAGGTCATAGTCTTTTATGTTGAATAAACCATTTATTAAAAAAGACAATTCTCTTTAACATTGACTTTTACATTGTTTGTGATTTATGCGATCTCTGCTCAGCCGCCTTAAAGCTTTGATTTGTTTGGTTGGTTTTGAGTGATGCAGCTTCCTTGTTTGGATATTTCAAGCTGTTTATGTTCAGCATATTTAACTATATAAGAGGGGAGCATTCCCCTTGAGTGGTTTATGTGTCTGTTTTGTTAGTTGGGGGTTACAAAGGTAAAACTGAGACTGAATTATCATATTTCCCATGTCTATGATGGGAAACAGAAAGCATTATAAGTGAATGTGTATAAGCTACACAGACCGACTTAAAGCTTGGAGGTTTTATTGTAAATTTAAACATCCAGGAGAAATCAGTCGATTTAAATTGTGCAATCACAGTGCAATCTGATGAGATGAATTATCTTTAGTGGATTGTTGCTCGCTTAATGCTTATGTGCATCTGAGAATACGACAACACGATAAATACCATTTAAAAATACTTGTAATGCAGTCCTGGATTCTCTGTTTCTTTTCATACTGTGATAAACAACAATTCATATTTCTCAAAAAGTGTATCATGCTGTACATTGTGTAAACAATTTGGCGGTAGAATATGTTAATGCCAGAAGATATCTAGAAAAGTTTGGAATTGTTTTACAATCGTTCCAGAAAGATGGAACAGAATAAGGCCCCTTTTCAGCTCATCACAGTCAAAACGTCCAACAGAGCCATCCAGAAGTTTATTCCCCTTTCCCATCATCCGCTTATTCCCTTTCAAGGTCACCGGGGTCTGCCCAATCTCCAGCGCAAAGAAGCGGGGGTACACCCTGGACAGGTCGCCAGTCCATTGCAGGGGAACATTCACTCACACATTCACACCTAAGGGGAATTTAGATTATTCAGTTAACCTAACCACATGGATTGTGGGGGAACCCCGCCTGTAAGGTCTTCTTTCCCTTACTCATCTATCCTGCATCTGACTTCTTGCCCTGCTGTATATTTTGTGACTGGCTAACAAAGAAGATTATCCTGAATGATGCAGAAAAAGAGACGACAAAAAGACATCTGATGGATTGAAAGAGATGTTGATGGAGCAGGGAGCTGAGAATTTAATTGAGGATCAGATGGGTCCCTGGCAGAGTTTAGAGCTGTCCTACTGACATGATGGCTCAGATGAAACAGATTGTTTCTCATGAATCATTGAGCACATCAAATAGTGCAGTGCGTGTGGCCTTCTCCAAAAACGTCAATACAGTTCATGTTTGGTGCTTCAGTAGCTTAATATAGCTATTCTAATTAAAAATTATTAAAAATGTACTAAAGTAGAAGTTTTTTTCTTTTTTTATTATCTGTTGCTTATTGCTTAGGATTATTTAAAAATGGTTCTGTTCATTCATCGAGCCTTCCAACCCACTAAAGATTTAGAACACTTTGTTTCTTAATGCTGTTACTTTATGGAGACACAGATCTTATTTTCCAACAGGACTTGGCTCCTGAACAGTTTCAGAGTCTTAATGACATGTTCTTTATCTGGCCAAAAAACTCAACCCATAGAAAACCAATTGGGTATTTTGGGGAATAAGATGCAGTACAGCCATGCAGAAGGCTTGCTACCTGTGCTCACATTTCAATTCAGGCAAAAGAAGCTCCAAAACGTTTAGAGTGCGGTTAGTGCTCATAATTTTCAGTTTAATTTTCAGTAAAAAATTCTTTCCGTTGGTCTTAATTTCCTGAGATTTTGAATTTTTTTTAGTTTTAATAATCAAAATGTAAAAATATCTCAGTCTTTGTGGAATGAATGTATACATTACATTAAACCAAACTTTTTTTGGAATGAAATTGCTGAAATAAATAAAAATGTTATGCCCAGCCCCTCCATATGCTCAATCACTTGGAAAAATCCTTCTTATAAAAGACTAGTATTACCTCCTCTGCATCCCTTACTTCAGTTTTCTTCCATCTTTAGCTGTCGCCGCTTCCTCTGTGCCTAGGAGATGTTGCCATAGCAACAGAATCTGATTTTGAACACAGAAGCTGTGAGATGAATAATGCACTGCAGGTCTCTTTGCCAGAGTATAGCCGTACAGTGTTGTTATTCAGCATCTCTTATATATTGTCAAAACGTTGTTTACAGCTGTTAAATTGCTACTAGATATTTTCAGTATTTTCCCAGATATATTGACGCATGTACAAGTTTGTAATTGATACAATAAGCAGGAATCAATTGAATTTAAAGCGGTAATTACCAGGATCAATGTTACCCAGGGTCATTGTCAGATGTTTGTTTTGACTCATGAAATCTGTAGTTCAGAGTGACCCAACAGGCTTTGACAGTTTTGAGATAGATAACTTGAAGTTGTGCTTATGAGCTTACATACCCTGCCAAATTTAATGTTGCCTTAGCCATTTTTTTAGAAAATAAAACATGAAATACCATCCCCACTGTGAAACTCGGAGATGGGTCACTGATGTTTTGGAGATGTGTGAGTTCCAAAGGCACTGGAAACTTGGTCAAAATTGATGGGAAGATGAATGCAGCATGTTCTCAAAGGATGCTAGAGGAAAAAGGAAAAACCACTTAACCCAGACGCTGTGCATGGGATGTTACTGGACATTCCAACACAACAACGATCCAAGTCCTCTTGGCATTGGTTCAACCAGAACAAAGTGAATGTTCTGGAGTGGCCATCTCTGTCTCCAGACCTCTATAATATTGAACCACTCTGGAGAGAACTCAAACGTTCAGTTCATGGAAGAAGAATTTAATAGGGGTGGAGGCTTTTTGCCTAGAAAAATGTTCTGCTTTACCAACAGAGAAGATAAAGAACCTCAACAACAACTACTTCAAGAGATTTCAGGCTGTCATTGATGTTAAATGGGGTGAACACAAAATATTTAGAGCTATATATATATATATATATATATATATATATATATTAGTGTTCAAAAGTGTTGATTACTGGTGGTTTTCTGGTGTTGTCACTTTGTCTGACAATTACATGGTCGCTTTTTTTTGGAAGAGTGGAGGGTTTTTCTACAATTGCAATAATTAGACCACTTTGATCAAAAATCAATCTTTTATTGGCAGCGCAGTGAGGGTGTTGGAAACCACAGTGATGAGATATAAAGCCCCTCCTATGCAATTAATTGTGGAGTGATTTTAAATGAAGTGTATTTTTAACTCAAATGAAGAGAGGAATCGGAACCGTATGCAACACAGTGGGAAAACTGGACTTGCTCTAAAGGGGGTATGGCAGATGTGTGTGGTATGGGGGAAACCAAGCATTTTGAGGAGACATCCCAAAAGAGATCATCTATTGTACTTTCTATTTTGTATTTGTAATCTAAAGGGGCTCAACATTTATTCCAAAGCCTTTGAAGAACGCCATAATATCTCCTTAAAAAAGATAATATGAAACAAGTAATCACATGAATTGTTTTCAATGATTGCCCTTGTCAATTACGGTAATCACATTCTTGATTGGTTGGCATGTGCTTTCACAGTGTTTCAATTAATAATGGCAAAAACGTCAGGGTCAAGAGTTGCTCAGTGCCAGGAGTTTCAGGCATCGTGTGAACCACAAAAGAAAAAGCATCTATTTCTAGTGTAGCTGATCCAAACACTTTCTCAAAGAACTCTGACATAAACAACTGAAGTCGTTTAAGTTCTGATTTGACTGTGTTTTGTGGCATTCCAACTGTATTCTAATATAATTTTGATTACTGGTACAAATTGTAAACACACAACTTATTAACATGTGCCACATTGTTGTCAGTGCTGTAAGAGAGTGAGGGATTCTGAACAAGAGTGCAGAAGCCTCGGTGAACCACGTGACTCTGACCTTAACAAAGAATGACAGCTTGACCTCTCGCTCGATATCTCTCGGCCTCTTAAGCTTAGACGAGCTCTCTTGCGATAAATCCTCATGTGAGTGAGTGAGGGAAACAAAGAGTAACACATGCAGGCAAGTGTGCATACCATTAGATGAAATGCTCTTTATGCATGCGATAAATCTGACCTGAGTTTGAAATAAGTGAAATTCATCTCTTTTCAAGTACCAGTTTTCTCTCCGGAAAGCGATCCGTTTTTCAGTGGACTAACAGTTAGGGGAAGGACTAAGAGTTCGATTACATTTTACATAAAAAAACTGATACAAATTGTTCATTTTAACTATTGTTTTAAAGTAATTTTGTCTATGTTTTTGTAGACTTTTTGTTTCAGGGTAAATGCAGTGAGTGTTTTATTAAAGCTGGTATGAAGGAGTCTCCTAACCTCACATCATGATTTTTTTTTTATCACTTTCCCACAGTGCTGGCATTGCTGTCGGTTTCTATGGAAATGGTGAAACGTGTGACGGTGTTACACGACTGACATATTCCTTGCGCCATGCTAACCAAACAGTGGTGGGCATCGACAAACTGGTGAGTCATTCATGTTTCTGTGTGTTCTGACCTGTGAACATCTTGTCGCCAAGACACTGAATCAAGACGTCTTTACTGCCATTCTGTTCCATTCCTAAACATTTATCTCCCTTTCAAAGTGGTTTAGCTTTTTTTTACAGCTCTAACGGATGGAAAAGTAATGTTTTGTTCATGAACACCCCTCTGCCGTTGCATTGCCCCAGCACATTGACATAATGAACAGTTTTCTTCTCTTGCCACATACCACAGTGCATATCCATGGCCATCGCTTAAGCTGCCAGCATGCATGGTTGGCATATGTTAGACATACAGAATGTTGAGGATTTCTTGACTTACCGTATTTTTCGGCCTATAAGACGCACCCAATTTTAAATGAGGAAGATCTAGAAAAAAAAAAAAAGATTCTGAACCAAATACTTTTGCAAAATATTTTATATCAACTGTGGAAAAGTTAACAGCCAAACATGTAACATGAACAGACAGTAAACAGTAAAAGTAACAAAAAAAAGGCTGTAATGTTTTTCTTTGCCCCCACTCATCACTCTAAAGTCCACCATTTGTTATCACCACCACTGTTCCAGTGCAACATTGCCCCCACATTAGTAATACC
>SRMA01026259.1:11414-44128 GCA_007224835.1 Danionella cerebrum
ACTACATTACTAATAATAGCTAGTAACATTGTCACTACATTACTAATAATAGCCAGTAACATTGTCACTACATTACTAATAATAGCCAGTAACATTGTCACTACATCATTAATAATAGCCAGTAACATTGTCACTACATTACTAATAATAGCCAGTAACATTGTCACTACATTACTAATAATAGCCAGTAACATTGTCAATACATTACTAATAAGAGCCAGTAACATTGTCACTACATTACTAATAATAGCCAGTAACATTGTCACTACATTACTAATAATAGCTAGTAACATTGTCACCACATTACTAATAATAGCTAGTAACATTGTCACTACATTACTAATAATAGCTAGTAACATTGTCACTACATTACTAATAATAGCCAGTAACATTGTCACCACATTACTAATAATAGCCAGTAACATTGTCACTACATGACTAACAATAGCCAGTAACATTGTCACTACATTACTAATAATAGCCAGTAACATTGTCACCACATTACTAATAATAATAATAGCCAGTAACATTGTCACTACATTACTAATAATAGCCAGTAACATTGTCACTACATTACTAATAATAGCTAGTAACATTGTCCCACATTACTAATAATAGCCAAAAACATTGTCACCACATTACTAATAATAGCCAGTAACATTGTCACCACATTACTAATAATAGCCAGTAACATTGTCACTACATTACTAATAATAGCCAGTAACATTGTCACTACATTACCAATAATAGCCAGTAACATTGCCCTCAAATTACTAATAATAACTAGTAAGATTGTCACTACATTACTAATAATAGCCAGTAACATTGTCACTACATTACTAATAATAGCCAGTAACATTGTCACTACATTACTAATAATAGCCAGTAACATTGTCACTACATTACTAATAATAGCCAGTAACATTGTCACTACATTACTAATAATAGCTAGTAAGATTGCCCCCACATTAGTAAAAATACAGTGGTTCTCAAAGTTTTTTAGTCGAGCCCCCCTTTAAACCTTTAAAAGAATCTGGGCACCCCCAGATGTAAAATAATAATTATTTAATAATTAATTCATAATTATTTTAATGTAAAATAAATGTAACAACTCCTTAATGTTAAATAACTCATTATTTATAGCTTATTCAAGTGACAATTCGGTTGCATGGAAACAATTGTATGCTTGCAGTTCTAATATAAATCCTTTTGATTTTTGTCAGCTTATGAAAACCCACATAACTCCATTAATGAAGGATCAAACTGTCCAAGTTTGTGAAACTGTCCAAGTGAATGTTTAGCGGAAAAAAAACCCTCACAGACTGAAGACGATGCATATCGATCATCATCTTATCGTCAGGCTCAAGAAACATCGCAGATAAACTATTAGCTGTGCCCATTTCACATCTTGAAATGTATTTTAGCATGAGAATCGGGTTTGTAGCGTGAGAGATCACTCAAATGCGAGAGTCTAACGTTCAATGTGTGAGAAACGGCAGCTCTGTAGTTTCGCTCGTGAGTATGGATGCGGATTGTGGAAACATTGTTGCGGCTACCGTAGCCAAAGGCATTGTGGGAAATCTAGTTTTTTTTTTTTTCGTTTTCGTTACGACCGCGCTATGGCAGAAATGGGCGATGACGGGAAGCGTGCAGCGCCGGGTGTACAAATATGGCCGCGGCTTCGGCCTAGCTCCGGAGCTCTTAAGCCTCTCCTACGGTTGTGACCGCCCTCCGCTCCGAGGCACTCTGCATTCGCCGTATAAGACACACCAACTTTTCCCCCTCGGTTTTGGGGAAGGAAAAAGTGCGTCTTATGAGCCGAAAAATACAGTAAGTGCCAGACTCACAGCTAACACAGGAAGCAAATAAAAAAATCCAAGCGATATTTACCATACTTATATTTACCATTTAAAGAACCTTTAAAGCCCTCACAAAAAAAGTGATTTTTAACAGTTCTCCAGTTTTCAAATAAAAAGTAATTTCTAGTTTAAGGTGATCTTGGTTATTATTAATTCTATGACCTGTATTGGTTCATACAATTTTTTTTACGGCCTGTGCGCTGGGGCCACTTTCAACAATCTTATTCTCTGGATAGTTAACGTTTTTCACCCAAATTTATTACATGCATTGGCTTAAAAACACTTATTAGTTTGAATGTCAGAAGTGTTCTCTTGAGATGTTGTTCGTCTGCTGAGGCCGACACGCATCTAAAAATCATCCGCAGTATATGCCCTGATCACATTGGCTGTGTGATGCAGGCTACATTAGCGACAGATAAGCGTTTTTTTTTTCTCAATCAGACTTAGGTATGTTGTGATAAGTAATCAATTGGTTAATTGTAGGATAAATAAAATTGAGCTTGATAAAAATTGTTGTCGCAATCATTTTCTGTGCCGTTAGTTTTCCTGGTCTCCCTCTCTCTCACTCATTCACTAATTCGGGTATGGAAGGGGACAAGCATCAATGGTAGTAGACATGAATTCCATGTCTTATTTCGCTACCACAATATACAAAGATGTTTGATTGTGCTCCTACTGTTAACAATGATCACCAGAGACTACAATCAACAAAGTTTATAGGTATCAACCATCAAAAACAGCCAAAAGATTGATCAGAACTGAGCGGTAAGGGATGGACACAATTAAACAAACGTTCAAAGATTTCTGCACTTCAGCATCTCTAAAAGAGTTTGGGAGCAACACTACAGCATCTCCAACAGCCACTTGTAATTGTCCAACAAATCCATAACAGCAACTTCCTTTTATAGTTTCACACAATCTTCATCCACTTTATCTTCGACAAACTCAACCGACTCTATTTGTTTTCTTGCCTGAAGAAGTCTCCTAGACCACTCAAATCAAAACAAAGGACATTTAGAGTTGCATTAAGCATTTGTTTTGTTAAGTTGTACAATATCGATAAATATCAAAATATTGATTGAAAATGATCTCAAAATAGCAAAAATATTGATTATCGTCAATAATCCCTGGTAGAATTTATCACCCAGGAAAATGTGTTGTCATTACAGGTCAATGTAGACGTAAGCTTAGTTACAAGTTTTGTTTTTTTTTTTGTTTTTTTACACTTTAAAAGTAATTTTTTCAGCTTTTGTTGTTTTAAGGTTTCTTTTAAAATTGGTGCTTTATTCGCAAATATTATTTTTGATATTCCAGTTTTGTATATACATTTTATTTGCATCTTTAGAGGGAAACATGGCTAATGACTGCACTTTTTTACCGCTGTGGCATTGAAAGTGTTCTCACATACTGACATCAGTGTTCTCCCAAACGGCCCATCACGATGCCTTCTCCCTTACTCTACTAAATATCTTCATGGACCACACTTCTGCTAGTCATTAGCTGCTTGACAGCCTGCCTTTAGCTACAGGTTCACTAGACTCATCCAGTCACTCAACACATGGGAAACAAAGGGACCTGCCCACAACCAGCATTCACGTGCAACAATTAGTTCTGATGTGTAAAAATGGCAATTTATGCACCGTGTGACAGGCTCTGCTCAATTTTGAATCTTTGTTTTTATAATATTATATGTTAATGCTGTTTTTTGTAGAAACTATATCATTGGTTTGCTTATTACTTAAATTTATACAATCAAAATCAAGATAATTGTATAAAAATATTTTGTAAACTGAAATGGCTATTGATTCTGTTAATGTTTGGAGCTGGTTCAATTCCCTAAGGATGGGGATAGGGGTTTACTGAGTGTACGCTGTGTGCGTGTGATTCAGGTATCAGAGAGCTCCAGCAGCCTGAATGAAACTCTGCAGGAGGGTTTGGTACAGCTGGAGACGGCCTACTCCAAGCAGACAGATTACCTCTCCATCGTCCAGAAGCTGCAGGGGCAGCTGGATGAGCTGATCAATCTGATGGTGGAGGTGCCTTTCTGGAGCAGCACCGACCTCTCTTTGGGTCACCTGGCCTCCATCACTGAGCAGTATGACTGGTACAGGTAAGTACAGAGTCCAGAACAATTAAAAATACAAAATTGGGGGGATGGCTGTGTGCACCCATTCTAAGGTAGCACTTGATATAAAAAACATTTTAAGTGCTTATATCTAAGCAAATCCAAGTGTATTGTTTCTCTAAGACATTCATCGTGGTGTTATAATGACTTGTAGGAAAATTGAACATGTGATAAATATTATTTTTAAATTGTTATCCCAGCCATCCATCAAACTTCACTATGTTACTCTCAGTATAATGTATCATTGAAGTCCCTTTTTATTTATTTATTTTCTTTGTTTGTTTGTTTGTTTTTATTTAGCCTTTCTTGCTATTGTCTAATAATTTGCATTTTAATAATTTTTGCATTTACATTGTACTATGGAAGATTTGTTGTAAAAAAGGAAAAGACAGAATGAGCGAATTACGTGACGGAATAAGTAAAAACATGGGGAAATCTATAAAATTGGCAGCAAAAAAAATAAAGGCCTTTATATTTTAGGGTTGTAACAATAAAAGTAAAGTAATGAAAATTGGTGACCATATCATTGCTATTGTTGTGCTAAACCTCAAATTGAGTAAAACATACTCAAAATGGTTCTTTATACCTAAACATTACGTTAATTTCTTATAAAGACTGTTTTGTCTCTTTACCTGAAGTTGTAATCCCTGAATCATTGTTCACTGTAAAAGGAAAAGACAAATAACATACTTTTAGGTAAAAAAAAAATCAGGAAAAAAACTCGCTTTTTTTTGTTCATTCTTTTTTTCCTGTAAAATGTACTGAAGATTGACATTGGTATTGAACTATAATTTTTGAGCATCCAAAGCGACAACTCCTATGATGCCTCATCAAGTGCAGATGTTGTTATTGTTCTGTAATTCAGCCTCTAGCACTATAGGGGGAGATATTTAATAATACTCAACCCTCCAAGTAACAGAAATACCATTTCTTTTGGCCATGCCAAGATTATTTGGGTCAACATTTTTTAAAGCTTACACATACTGTTGCATAAATATTTAACTAAGTAGATGTTTTGTTGAAAGTGTTCTTATTTGAATAAAACGTCAAAATATATTTCATTCATTCATTTTCCAATCCGCTTATTCCCTTTTTGGTGCACATTGGGAGAGAGGTGGGGGTACACCCTGGACAGGTCACCAGTCCATCACAGGGCAACATTCACTCACACATTCACACCTAAGGGGAACTTATTCAATTAACCTAACCGCGTGTTTTTGGGATTGTGGGGTAAACCGGAGTACCCAGAGGAAACCCACACAAGCACGGGGAGAACATTCATATATTTCATAATACACCAATTTGCTGTTGGTGTCAAAAATGCAAAATACAGCTGTATTGCAAATTTTTGATATCAAGGACAAAGAATTACATAAAAAAGCATCAACAACCAATCCCAAATCGAGGTTCCACCGTTTCTGTTTTGATGGCTTTTACTGTATTTGTGTTTTGTAGATGGTTGGGTTATCTGGGCCTGCTGCTGTTTGATGTTTTGATCTGCCTGCTCGTTTTGGTTGGTCTCATACGCAACTCTAGAAGCATCTTGATTGGGTGAGTACCTGCATTTACTGTTTGGACATATCCCAGTTGGACATCGTTGTGTGATGAAGCTTATTTTTAGCCTTTAACCATGCAAAATTTAAATGTGTTCTCTGAAAGCTTTTTGGAAGTGTAGAGAGCTTGTGAGAGCACGTATCAGAGAAAGGAAATAGCTGGCAGATGAGCGAGGGATTCGGCCATAATGAAATTTGCCTCATCTACAAGGGAGGGTGAAGATTCAGTTCCTTCTGCATATGTGCTACTGTCACGTTTGTTTGTTGTAACTGGAAACGGGTTTGGTGTGTAGGATGTTGAACGTTTCCTCAGAAATGTTCATTTTTGAAAACACAAAAAACATCAATTGAGCATAAAGGTGTTCGCTTTGGTCTTTGGGAAAATAACAATTATTTGTCTAGGTTCACTTTATAATCTACCAATTATCTTCCTATGTATTACTCTTTTAAAAGGACTGTTAAAAAATTCTGTGGTAGTGAATATTCATTTTTTTTTTGCTGTCCTTTAGTGTTTGTGTTCTTGGAGTGCTGACGCTGGTGATCAGCTGGGCTTCTCTCGGTCTGGAGTTTTCTGTGGCTGTGGTAAGTAATTTTAACACTTTGTTCTCTTTAATTTTAACACTTTGTCTGTTTCAGAAAATATTCTATTATATGTATAACTTGAGGAATCTTTTGCAATGCTCTATAATGACATTAATACATTGTTGTTTTATCATAACTAGTTGATTTATCGAAAGCCTTTATAAAGTTATTTAACAATTTCGGATGGTGCATTTAACCAACATTTGTATAATCTGTTGCAGAATTGAGTAAAATTACCTTTTGCACAGACAGGCTCATCTGGAAACCAACTGGAGATTTAGCCGCCCTTGTTCCAGAATCAAAAATTCAACAGATTTGTTCGAATAAATTTTAATTTTTTGGATTGAATATTTTTAATTCAAAACAGGGCTTGTCAATCAGTAATGCCAAAAAGTGTTTTTTTTTTTGTTTGTTTGTTTAAATTCTCTGCAAATTATTAGATTTTATTCAACAGATTTGTGAGATGAATCCAGAAAAGCACTTAAACTTGAATGAAACATCAGCAACAGAAATTAGTCAGTGGTGCAGCCTTCTTCTGGGTGTCTGGGGATTTGGAGAGAGAAATGAAAATATCAATCTGGGAAAAAGAAATAAACCGTAAGTGTGCACAAGGAACTATGAGGCAGAAGAAAAAAACAGTAATTCAGTTTCACAGAAGAACAAGGGGGTTAATCAGAACAGTCATGATCTAATAGAACTGACCAGAAGATGTTAATCTGGTGAAACGCTGAAAGAGACACAGAGAATAAATAAACCCTCTATAAATGCAAACAGGACTCTGAAGGCCGGGAACGAGACAGGGAAAAAACACAGAGGGAACAAAACCTAAACAATTGTGTGTTGAATCATTAATGTTTAAATCTTTCAGAAAAACAGTATTCTCCAATTTTTATGTTTGCTTTATTTGTTCCTCAGGCTGCCAGTGATTTTTGTGTTGGTCCTGACTCTTACATCACCAAAGTTACACGTGAGAACGCTGTTATCAACCAAGGTAGGTACTTGCTCTGCGGTCAAGTTCTGTGTTATTTACACAGGGTTCACTGAACATGAAAATGATTGCTACAGGGTTCAGATAAAAGAGGACTCATAAATAAGTGATAAACAAAAGTCATAACGTAGGAATTGGCATGGATCACAGCATGGTAGGATTTTATAGGTTTTAAATTGACAAGTTTTTTTTGTTTTTTTTTTTTTTAAATAAAAGTTAAGTTAATAATACAGCATCTCTTCTAATTTTAATCCTTTTAAACTAAGAGTATACAATTAATATTAACATAGTTAAAATTACTAAAATGTAACCAAGGTGTCTGGTGTCGCCTCGGATTTATTTAGTTAAAATTAAACATTTCACTTCCAAGCAATATACTTTTTCATCAGGAGTACCACAGGGTTCTTTCTTAAGGCCTTTGTGTATATTCTACCCCTTGGTGATTTGTTTCGGAAGCACGGGCTATCCTTCCACTGCTATGCCAATGAAACCCTGTTATACATTGATTCTGAGCCTTTCCTCCGCCCTCACCTGTTACCTGCCTGAATGAGATTAAGTCCTGGTTTAAATGAAACTTCATGCAACTTTATAATAATATAACAGAAGTTACTTTGATTGGCTCTAAACATAACATCTCCAGCCACAGCTATCCATCACTTTCTTTTGGGACGGACGTCTTTCCTGTTAACCATGGAGGTGCCTTGGTGTGGTATTTGATCAGACCCTCTCTTCTTTTCACCAGATTATTCATCGTTTAAACCCTGATTCATGGATTGGTCACCAGTATACATGACTAATGTAATGCACTGTATCTTGGCTGACGAGACAATCCATAGGCTGCTGTGTGGCTCATCACCTGTACCCCTAGATCGGCTCACATTATACCAGCCCTTTATGACTTACATTGGCTCCCTGTTAAACAGAGAACATAACAACCAGGCACTCCCCTTTTTAGAGGATCTAATAATGCCTCGATTATCTTCACGTCCACTTTGGTCATCAGCGGCTATCATGCTAGAGCACCCTAGGCTACCAAAGACAGCACTGGGCAGTAGAGCCTTCTTTCAGTCACACTATTGCTCTGGAATAGGCTCCCTGCCTCTGTCAGGAATAGTTCATCACTTGCGAAGACCAAACCCACCTTTTCAGACAGTCTTATGAGCAATAAGGTTTTATTGTTGCTTGTGTGTATATTTCATGCTTTGTTTTCACCTTTCCATAGTTCCTGTTCTTATTCTCTTACACTGCTTTATTGTAGGGTGACCTTGAGAGACCTGAAAGGCACCTTAAAATAAAATGTATTATTATTATTATTATTTTATTTGTGGTTTTTTTTTTAACAATTTATTCGTCCACACTGATGGCTTTGAAATCCTGAACTCAATACTCCCACAGAAACTGTGTCTAAACTCACAAACGCTCTTTCACTAGAGGTTCGTTGAAGCATTACAATGCAGAGGAGGTTTTCTTAATGGGTGTTTTTATACAAAGCAGGTTTTGTGTCCTGCTCTCAGACCTTTCCTTTCCTGGACAGACACGAATGTCATTGCTAATTAGTTCCCACAGGAGAAACGATTCATCAGCCTTTCTGGACGCATTCCAAATCGAGCGAAAATATTCACAGACACTCTTGTGCTTGCTTTTCCTCGGTGATAAAAGTAAAAGAATATAGCGTATTGTGATATGATGATATTTTGCACCAGTGATCTTTTTCCTTTACTATTTTTTTTTTAAATGCTTTTGCATTCAATGATCACAGTAGAAATCACCATTCAGATGCCTATTACAGCTTTTTCCCGTAGGATAAAAATAAAATAAATATATAGGTTTAGGGGGGGGTAAGGGAGGAAAGTAAAATTTTTCTTACTTTTTTTTGGCTAAAGCTGGAGTGTCAAACATACGGTCAAATCTGGCCCACAGGAAGATTTTGAAGAAAGAGAGGGAGCGGGGACAAAGGTTTCGCTTTTTCGGCAAAAACATAAAAAATGTCATCACTGTTGTGCTGCTAAAAGCTTGTCATTTTTTTAATGTGGCCCGCGAGCTCAAATGAGTTTGACACCCCTGGGCGAAAAGTTTCAAATGTGGGCTATTCTTCCTTCTCATTAAGTTACCCCTAATTAAAAGAACATGATGCTCCTCTTTCTCATACATAGTTCAATTGGAAAGCACTTACCTGAACCCTATTAGTGACGCAGCACCACCATCTTGACAATGGAAGTATGGCAGAAGAAGACACTTAAGCGTACATAAGTGGGCACAGCAGATGTAAGAATCATTTGCTACGCCGCCACTGCAATCAAACGCATCCTGCAGTCACTTAAGCTTCAGGTTCTTCTAAAACAGTTGAGATCCTTTGGAATAATAATGCAACAGCCAGACATTTTAATGCTGATTTTCTGACCTTTATACTGGCAAACTATTGAGTTTCACTCTGGTGTATGTGGCAAACTCCTGAGCCGTTTTCAGATGTTCAGACGCAGTAGAACGGTGAGAAAATCAGCATTAAAATGTCTGATTGTTGCGTTATTATTCCGATATTTCACAGGATTTCAGCTGTTTTAGAAGAACCTGAAGCTTCCGTGACTGCATGATGCATTTTGATTGCAGTGGCGGCGTAGTAAATGATTCTGGCCACACTTTTGTAGGTCATCAGTCTGTGGAACCACTGTGCAAAAAGTATTTGAACCCTCTAGATGGGGTTAAATATTTATCATTGACTTATCATGGCCATTGTAAATAAATGGAAAATGGCCGCAAAAGTGTCTTCAAGATAAAACATAGAGATATAGGGTTTAGGGTTATAATAGGAACAAAAGTATGACATCCCACATCACTCCCTAGCAACCACATTTGCTGAACTCAGTTTTTGTAAATTATAAAAACAAGAGGGTTGGTTTATATAACTTATAGTAACTTGTATAACCTTCCATAGCAACCATTTTGTCATATCAATATCTTAGTCGAGGAATATCATAGAGATGTGGGGTGTTGGTTTCTATTACTTATATCGGCATGGAAAACGTGACACTGATTCCTCCATAGCAACCCAAAAAATCTACCTGGTAGCCATTGCATTTTGCTACTTTTAAATGGAACTTTTACAATCCAACCTTTACAAACTAGTCTGTAATTTAAAGTTCAACTACTGAAAATGCAAATTAAATAAAGCTTTTAACCTGGATTAGCCAGCTATCTTCTTATTGAGTGGTAAACCATGGAGTCATCAGGCTGCCCATACATACGTTTAACTGCACTCAAATGTCATTATATCTATATATTACATTATATCTAGAGGCACTGAGATCAGGGTTAATTAATCATTAATCCTCTGCCCAAGCTCATTCTCTCCATTTTCTCTCTTTCTATCCCATGAGCCAACTTGATACAGATCCAGATATAAACATACAAATAGAGACGAAAGTTAGGGATTATACTAACAAAAACAACTTTCATGTGGTAAATGGTATCAATTGAAGGAGCAAATTATAAAAGGGCACAATTTTGTTTGTTTCCATCAGCTTTTGTTGATTTCCATATGTATAATGGAGCCACAGAAGATGATTGTTGAATAAACGAGGTAACGTACTTTGTTTTTGTCAGATATCCTGCAGTACTATTTGAAGTGCAGCATGGGACAGACAAACCCATTTCAGCAGGTACTGAATTTATCCCTCACGCTCTCTTGAACACATTTCACATTGTCCCTCTAGTTCTCACTCATGAATTATGCTTAACTCTACTGATGGCCAGAAACTCTCTGGGAGTCACAAAGCCCTCGTGGAGATGCAGGACGATGTTTCTGAGCTCTTGCGTTCAGCTACTAGAGAATTCCCTAAAACTAAGGTATGATGTCGTTCATGTTTGTGTTTACGGGAACAAAAGCGCGGTTGGGCAAGGCTTGTATTTTATGTGCTTTGTCTCCTGGTGACCACCAGAGTAACCTGGAAGAGATGCAGGCGGTGTTGAACTCTACTGAAGTATCCCTGCACCACCTCACTGCCCTGGTCGACTGTCGGAGCCTGCACATGGTATGAGTCATTTTTGTCTAGGAACCATATGCCACTGTCTTTGTACGGTAACATTGAAAACATACAGAGATATGCAAACATTTTTTGCAGGTTTGAGATAAAGAATGATTTCAGAAAAATCTGAATTATATCTATATCTATATATACATATATTATAACCATAATAAATTGTTTTTATACACTTCTTCAAAGATTATGTAGTTGGGTGTATGACCAACTATTTAGTCCGACAGGTTATTGAAACACAGCCATGAGCAGAAACAAAAACAGCTGTGTAGGAGGCTTAAAGCTAACTGAGGAGCTGCCAGCTAGTTTGTTTATGCTAATCATGTTGTAAAAATATGTGACATCAATGACGGCTCCCTATCAACCAAACTGTGTTTACTTATATTGGCATTGCGAACTTTGTGACTCTGATTCCTCCATAGCAACCAAAAAATTATACCGTGGTAAACATTACATTTGAATAATAAAAAAAAAATCTTTTAAACGAAATTTTACAAGCTGTGGAGGAGGCTTAAAACTAGCCAGCCAGCTTGTTTGTTTATTCTTATCATAGTAACAAAAAAGTAACAATAATTAACAAGTTCTGCTACCAAGGTGAGGTCGAGACTTATCATGGCAAGATCGGCACAGCAACAAGACACAAGGTAGTTATACTGCATCAACAAGGTCTCTCCCAGATAAAGATTTCATAGCAGACAGACTGAGGTTTCAAGATGTGCTGCTTTACAAGAAGCACAAATAAATGTGTAATACTGAGGATTGTAGATGAAAGTTCAGCCAAGTAAACTTGTCCAGCAGATGTTGCGCATCTGGCTAATTACGCTTCGAAACTGGAAGATGTCCAGCAGTACACCAATCAGGTACACTCATCTACTGGCTGCCAAATACTCACAAAATCTACAGATTTGACATGGAAACATACATCTGGAAATATTGTTTTACTTAAAAATTTTGAAGAAAAAATGTTACTTTATTAGCCAATTACAGCTTAGAGCAAGTACTTCCTTTGATCTGAAAGGGAAATCGGCATAAACATGCAAACATAAAGTAATGCACCTAAAGTGCACAGATGACATCCACCGTGTTTTGTCTGTGAAGGACTTTCAGGAACACTATTAGAAAATAATAGTTTAGTTATCAGCATTGTAATTTTCAAATTATGGCCACTTCTCTGATTTTGTATTATTAATTAGTTTAGCTGTTCCTAAAAGATTTACATAAAGATTTTCTTCGTATCAGCATGCACAGTTTAACCCAAATAAGGGCTTATTTTAAAATGAGTGAAATGACTGTAATGTACTTTCGGGCTATTTTTACATTTTAATAAAAGTGTACACCTTTTTATTTGGTTCCTTAAAAAGCCCTGCTTTAAAAAAAGAAAAGAGGCTTCTCATTGTACTGTGTGCAATGTGTCTAACACAGCAATGTTTTTTGCTGTGTCACAGGACTATGTGCAGGCTCTGACCGGGCTCTGTTATGATGGAGTGGAGGGCCTCATTTACCTGGTCTTGTTCTCCTTTGTCACTGCGCTGATGTTCAGCTCCATCGTTTGCAGTGTGCCTCATACCTGGCAAAGCAAGAGGTGAGGAAGCAGTGGCCGTAGTGCTTATAGTGCATGGAAGAAACAATGGACTTCAGTTGACGGACTGAGAATAGATTGCCATCTTTTACTTTCACATCTCTCCTTCTGTTTTCACTAACTAATCATCTTTCCATTGAGTGTTTTGTGAGCTTCTGTTGTCCTGTCGTTCATTCCTCTTGTGTGATAGATTTGGAAACCCACTACCTGTGTATGATGGGTGCTCACTTTGCAGCGCTCAATTGATAATCTTTGCTTTTTTGCTTGAAAAAGTTTGATAAAGGAGCGTGATGGATGCCTCACTCTAGACTGGTGCATGTGTTGCTATGCAGAAGGAAAGAACAAAGAGTCCCCACTTCAAATTCTGTGCACGTCACAGTGTTATTTCAATGGAAGCTACTGCCTCCCATTGGATCTTGGTGAAACTGCAACCAAAGCTTAGGCGCTTATGTGTGAAGTCAACATTGAAACCATGATGTTTAAAAGCTTGACATGGTGTTTTATGAAAGGTTTTTGAAAATGTAAAGGGCATTTTGAACAAATGTGCATCTTGATCCATGTTATTCCGTATTCCTTTTTTATGTGTTGTTTTTCCCTTTTTAAAAGTAACTTTAAAGTTATTTTGACATGGATTCATTCTCCATTTCCCTCTGAGTTGATAAGTACAGATCTTTTCGCTCAGCTTAGTGAGGGTCATTGAAGCCGATTGGTTGAATAGAGATTTTCTACAATAAGTCTCATGTATTTTGTAGAAACACTTGCTATCAACCTTTTTTTTTATTAATCAAGTGGTTTTACAAATACCTTGCAAGACAAGCTAAAACCCTCCCAAATGGTTTTTAATGCACTGAAATAAGTTAGTTTCTGGAAATAGATTTATTGTTTTATCAAAGGTTTAACAGGCGCTAATCAAAGGCGCTTATACAGAAATCAAACACATTTACTGCAAATACAAAAATGTCAGCAAATGAATTGGTGGCGAGATACAATAATCAAGTCTTGAGTGCCTTCTATGAGTTTGAAGGACTGCATTCATACATCCAGAAGTCACCAGTAATAGCAAAGAAAGAGTTCATCCATTTTCTTTGGTTTCGTTGGTTTCCATGCTTCCTCTTTCATTTCATCCCAAGATATGCTCAATGATGGTCATATGTGATGATTGGGCTGGCCAATCCTGAAGCTTCTTCTTCTTGTTCTTCACCTTGAGGAACTTTGATTGGAGATGGAAGTATGCAATAGAGCACCATCCTGATCACCCGAAATCTCTTTTTCTGCCACCAAACTTCTCTTTTCTGGGTGAATCTCAGATCCATGCGGACTCTAATAAATCTTCTGGAATATTTGTGATGACTGTGCTGTAATTCAACAGAAGATTCCTCTGAAAAATCCACCTTCCAGCATCCGTCCTTTTAGCAACCTGTGGGCCTTGGCAAATGACACGTTATTTTGAATCGTTTTGTTTAGAACTGGCTTCTGGGCACTGATTAGACTATGAAGGCCATTTTAAGACAGAATTCAACAAACTATTCTGTCTGACACAGGGACTTCAGATGACCAGGCCCGCTGCAGTTGAAAATGGGCTGGCCTTGGATTTTCAAGCAAACAAAGATCCTCTCTAGCAGTTGCCTTAGAGGGTCTACCTGACCTGGGCTTATCAAAATCGTCGTCTCTTCAAATATTTTTTAGCCTCTGTACCTGAGGCTAAGAAATAATGAAGGTGTCTGCCACATCAGCAGTGTATCTGGTCTTTATGGGAATAAAATAGTTGCAATATAAGTTACAAACGTGTGTTTTGATATGCAAATGTGTATCAATATTGGCAAATGCAGAACTGGATTATGTTATGTTTAATTGATGATCGATAAATATTTATCTGGTCATCAGAAGGGAAAGGGTATTGGGAAGACTACCATTTGTTAAAAGCAATTATTCCTGGTCACGTGACTGGTAAAAGTTGTATTTATTTTAAAATATTGAGTCCGGGTTACAACAGATACCATTAAACATACTGTGACAAAGCTTCAATGATCTATGCTAAGCTGTGCTAAAATGCTATTTGATCAGGAGAACAGCTAAATATTCTGTGTGTATATATTTGGGGCTATGCCCAAAAAGTTTCGTAATTGACTCGTAACGCTTTTTGGTTGTAATACAGAAGTGAAATTTATGAGGTCACTGTTGACAATCTGTTGAATACACGGGGGACATGAATATTTTCTTTCAGTATATTCATTCATCAATCATCGTCATCTAAATGTAGAAATATATAGAATATAGAAACACAAAAAGGCAATAACTAATTTGAGACTTGTTCCTAAACAAGTTTGTCAAATTATTCCATTTCACATTTACCTTATTTTCATCTGCATTGTTTAATATTTCTAAAAAAATACCCACTCACATAAATGATAAGAAACTCATATTTTAATATAAACTATTCATTTCAAATACTTTTATTGTCCAATAGAAAATCGATTGGTTAGTTATTGTATTTTTTCCGAAACCATTGTGTCATGCACTAAACTGCCAAATGTATTCGCTCACCTGACTTTAGATACTTAAGTGACATCCCGTTCCTTAGCCATAGGGTTTAACGTGTTGTTGGCTCACCCTTTGCAGCTTTAGCTCTTTTCTGAGGGCTCTTCACAATCTTTAGGAGTGTTTTGGGGAACTTTTGACCATTCGTTTGAGGTCAGAAACTGATGCTGGACAAGAAGATGTGGCTCTCGAGGACAGTCAAAAACATGCTCATGAGGCAACAGGAATGGTTCGTCCCCAAACATATCTGTCAAAGGTGAAAACATGAAATAGTCCAAAATATGTTTATGCTGAAAAATTCAATCGCTGGATCTAGGCAATTCCAGTTCCTGAAAAACAACCCTGCACCATAAGCCCCTCCACCAAATCTCACATTGTGTAGTGGAGTCAGACAAAAGCTGTTCACCTGGTAATCACCCAACTGAGATCACAGAAGAAGTGTGATGCTTCTCCACTTTACAGCACTGCATTTGACGCCATCTATTGGTGGCGTCACTTGGTGATGTTTGGTTTTGACGCAGACCATTCTTTGACAAATGCCGTCTGCATGGTTTGATGCTTCAGGGTCTACATATGGGATCATGGAAGTATTTGGAACATCTGAATTAAATCACTGTGATGGGAGAAGTGAATACTTTTGGCAATACAGTGTATATTATATCTATTTTTAAGAGATTAGCCGTTTTATTTCAACTTTAAGTACTCTTTCTTTGAGCCGTCAAAGGGGCGTCTTGGAACTTTTGAATGTATTCTTTTTGCTTCTAAACCACATACTTTTTTTTTTTACTCCCAACCTTATTTTTCCCACATTTTTAAGAGCATGGGATGTGTACTATTGCCAGTGCTCATCATTGTGCTGTAAACTGGTATTTAATTTGTTTTTACCAAAACTTGAGAGACCGGAGAGCTTTTACCATCCTCTCTGACCCAAGGGCGCATGTTTCATCTGTGCTCGTTTGTCTGAAGGTCTGATGAGGATGATGGTGATGAGACCTCGGCTACACTCGGCTCACGGGCACCGCATGATAACCTGTACCGGGTACACATGCCCAGCCTGTACAGCTGTGGCAGCAGCACCTACGGCAGCGAGGCTAGCCTCCCCGCTGCAGCACACACTGTCAGCAACGCGCCAGTCACTGAGTACATGTGAGTGTAGCTCGATAACCTTATCCTAATGCATGAGCTGGATCTGAACGATGGTCCTGTAAGGGTAGGCCAGCTAGCATAGACTACTGCATGGGCTTTGCTTGTTCTAGGTTTAAGTTCGATAGTTTAAACTGCATGGGGGAACTGCTTTAGTTCTATTCAATTTTAACAGTGATGCACTGAAATCCAAATCTGAGCTGAGATGAAAATTCACAGTCCATTTAGCTGGAACACCAACAATAGGTTTCTTTTTTTTTTTTGGTAACAGGAAAATGCATTTTTACTTTAGATTAATATAATGTTGGTTTAGATGCATTATAAGAAAAGTTAAAAACACCAAGAAATTCAAGGCAGCCTCCTGCAATAGTTTTTTTTTTTTTTCAGTTTGAAGGCTGGGTCAAATTTCTATTTAAAAATGTCAACTTGGTTATTTTTTTTTTTATTAGGTAATGTGTTAAATATGGTCAAAAAAATTTTTTTATCTTAATTATTACATAATGAAAGTTACTTAACAATTTGGCAACATTAACCTTTTTTCTAAATTTTGAGTTAAAAAGCAAAATTTTGTGGTAGTTTGCTATGAAATTTTCACTTTATCACTTTTTTTGTGATAAAATATTGAAAATGATGAGGAATATCAACTTCTTGAGGAAATGTTTGGATTAAATATTTTTGTTAGTTGAAATTTCAGTGCATCCCGTGTTAATATAACTATAGAGGCCCTGATCGGTAACACTTATGGGTAGAAACATTTGAGCAGCTTGTGGTAAGTGATTGATTTTCGCGCAACCCAGAAAATATTCGAACCCATAGTTAATGTAGAGCTTACATCAATGTGTAATGGCTACAATGGCTTTTCGCATTACTCATGCCCTGCAGCTTTCTGTCAGTTAAGTTTAGAGCTTCGATTTGTACATTTAGAGCGTTGCGATGTGGGAATCCCTCCCGTGAAGAGGGAGTCGGAGTAACTGGTGTCTCGTTTGTGACGCAGGAGCCAGAATGCTAACTTTCAGAACCCTCGGTGCGAGAACACGCCACTCATTGGCAGAGAATCCCCCCCACCGTCAGTAAGTGCACAAGCACATTTACACAAGCACACATGTCTGTAGTGATTGTTAGCGCATTGTGAGGGGTCATACTTGACTAACTGAGATGCAGTTGCTCTAAGTGGATGTTTGTATTTTCATCTTGCTTGGCCACACTAAGAATAATAATGACAAATAAAGGTGGAAACATGTTCACATAACTTTTTCACTGCAACTTTCTGGAGCCCCACACCGAAAGTTCTGAAAAACGTGAATCTTTGAGTTTGCTCAACTTTTATACTTCAGATAAACCCTTTTTTACTTAAAATCAAATAAACAATACTAAAGAACATCAAAATCCACTTTGGTTGCTCCGCAACACATTATTTTTAGCTTTTTTTGTCAATTGTGGCTTTAAATGTTGTTATTCAACTGATGTCATCATTGGTTCGAAGGGTCTTTTTCTTAAGTGTAGTCATTTATTTTAGCTTAGATTTAACCACACACACTCAAAAACACTTATTTTAGTTTCCAATGTCATTTTGGCAGCCTGTTTACTCTTCACAACTAAATGTAAATTTTTGTCATCATTTTCTTTATTTCCCCCTCCAAATGAGAAACAAGAAATTTCCATTTTGTCACAATTTTATGTTGTAGCCTTTCATGGGAAAACCATTGGAATGGATGCGATGTATAGACATGTCAGACGCTACAAGTAAACTCTTTTCACACTACATCTGTTTAACCCATAAACTGACCTTATTTAAATTGTCAATATTAAATAAAACAATATATTGATTTGTAATGTGCAATATTCAAGTGAAATCAGTCCGGTTTTCTACACCTGCTCTGAAAAACATTAAAAGGGTCATGAACAATTTATTTATTTTTTTGTTCTTGAGGTAGGTGCATGGGGATCTAAAAAACACAGTACTTTATATAAATTATATAAGCTAGAAATGTCAAAATACTCATGATATTTCTGGCAGGTCTATTGTTATTTTCATAAACCAGGTGACCTCCATTTGTCAGATGAAGCCTCTCTGCACGCAAATATTCCTTGGCAACTGCTGAAGTTGAAGGGGTCTCTTCAAGTTTGAAAACATGTTTTTTAGCAGCTGGAAATTCAACCTGAGTCCTATCAAATAACTTAAGAAGAGCAAAACGTGCCCTTTGTTTATCTTTTTGTCAGCCAGTACAAACTATGTAGTGTATTTCTGCTAAGCCTGCTGCACTGAGCATCTCCTGATTGTCCTCTTGCATATGTAAGGGATTACAGTGTTGCGGTGGTAAAGAAAAAAAATGCTTTAACCACATTTGAACTCGCATTCTAACTTCTAAATGAATAGTCTATTAAACTGACTTATTTCGCACCACCATATTGTTGACTACCCATAGAGAGTGTTGTTGAAAAGTGAAATTTAAAGTATTTAAATCAGAAATTATTTCCAGAAGTTTTATTTAAGTTACTCATGACTGGGTTAAACTGGGTCACAGCCAGACCTGGTCTTGCCCAAAGGGGCGATAATAACTTGAGGGATGGTAACAAACTTTTTTCCAAATTGTAGGCCTTTTCTAGGAGAATTGAGTTAAATCATGTAATAATCATTTGAAGTTTGTTTATGTTCGTTAAAAGGTATTTCAAACATTATTTAATTTGAAATTAGACGGTAAAAAATTTTTTCTCAGTATAGTCTACAACATGGTGGTTACGTTTTGGTTGAATTTATTCATGGTTGTACAAACACTTTTCACATATACTTGAATATTTTTGCTCAATTCGTGATCTAATTACTCTTTAAATTGCATTCAATAAATAATAGTATAAGTAATAAGGGGGGGTTCCTGAATTAGCTCATAGACAAGCATGTGACCTGCAATAAGCCTGAATGTGGATCTTCACTGAGGTGGTTTTGAAAAAAAAGAATGTTTTTTTAATTTTTTAATTAACAGTTTATTTTGAAAGATTTAACACTTTTGGTTCACGACCCCTTTAATATGCTCAGAACATATAGTTTTGTTGACACTTCTAATGCCTGATATTTTTTGGGAATCTGCTTATAAATACCTTCAGAAATAGTGGGGCCTAGTAAATGTTTTCCCCCAATGACTTTCATAGTCTTAACAAAATAGTTTTGTACAGACTAAAATTTTACACCTTTACAATTTTTATTTATTTAGTCCTTAGATGTCTGTGGCATTTCTGATCATTTTTTACTACTTTAGAATTTTCTCAAGTAAATGATCTTTAAAACAGTTTTTTGTGGCAACGCTTGACATTTTTTTTATTACAACACCAGCTTTTTTAGTTTTTGTTTATTGCATTACACAAGAATTTCACAACATTCCTGAAATTCTACTAAAAACACAATTCTGTGGAGTACATTTTGTCATTTTTTGGAAACTGGAAATATATAAAAATTTGCGAATAGCTTTTTTTAATGTTTTATAACTAAAATAAAAAGTTTGGAGACAAAATAAAAAAGGTCAAAACAATGTAACAATTATAAACAGGTGGACCTCTCCTAAACCTTAAACAATGTTCCAAGAACATTTTGCTCCGTTCTGCTTTTTTGTGGCAGAACTTTAAAAAACACTTGTATTTCCAAGGAATATCCCTTCTTTTCCCCACTAGATGGCATTGATTTTTAAAATGAAACTGAAAGACGATTGCGCATTTTCTCAAATTTTGCGCAAATTTCTCAAATGTGCCATTACTCTTGTAAAGAGTTTAAATCCAAAAATAATCAAAACTAATCATCTTTTTGAAACCTACGCATTATATTTCAAAATTAAACAATAGCTGGGTTTCGTCATTCCTACTTATTTCAAAAAAGTTGTGATTGGAAAAAGCACTGGTGAGTGCAGGACTTCTAAGGGCTAAGCGTGTTCTGATTCTGCCTTTTTTCTTATTAAAACTTAGCAGTGTCCATTTCCAAGGTTTGCATGAAGTTCATTATTCAGTTTTACAATTATCTCTAGATTCTACTCCGACTGCTGTTTATAAGCACTGAGATGACATCCATGTCCTTATTATTTCAAAGTTCATGTCTCTCATTGAGTTGAAGTGACTTTGAGAGAATCCTAGATCTTGCATGATTGCATGCGTAGTCAAGTGATGAACCAGAGAATTCCTCTCATGGCTCATACCGGCTGAAAGGGAGCTTTTTGTGAAGGCCAAGGGAATATGAAGTGGCATGTGACTTCCTTTCAGTTCAGAAAGCGAGAACACGTAGAGCTGCTTTCAGTTCTTGTTTCCTTTTTTTCCTGGAGTTTGTTTTGTGGTTTTGGACTCAACGTGACGCATGCTTATTCATACTCCAGCCTGGAGAGACTCACAACAAACTTTTTCTTTCAAAGGAACCGATTCTCACAAACGCTGTCATCCAGGATGCTGATTTTGTATCTTTTCTGCTCTTTCATTATGGAACTGTCTTCTCCGTCAATGGATTTGAAGACTGAAAATATGCATGACATTTGACAAGCTCCCCTAATGCATGTCTGTTTTGTAAAGTTTCCCGTCATACCTCGTCCTCTCCCTAACGTCCTCCCTCAAATTCTCGCATCTTTGTCTGTGTCTTCATCCACTGTTGTCAATTTTTCTGTCTGCCATGATGTCAAACTGGTGTATCATTTTCACATGAATTCTACTTTTTATTGGAACTTGCCTTGGAAATATTTGAAAATTCAGGCTGTCTAAATGACTGTCAGTTGTTTGTTTTGCTTGCGACAATTATTGAGGTTCATTTACTTGTTACAATCTCAAATTTCAAAAACCTACTCACTTGGTTCAAGTTTTACTATGAATTTATAAAAGTGGATGAATTTGATGAAGTCTGTCCTTCTTTTTCCTTGTTTTCACCCTGTTTTGCAGTACACCTCAAGCATGAGGGCTAAATATCTGGCAACCAGCCGCCCTGACCAGTCCAGGCCTTCAGAAAACCAGAATGGCTTGGAGCCCAACATGCGACCAGACCTAGCCAGCCGCTCAGCTCCCAATAGCAGACCAAATTCAGCCATCCATCGGCCCCACTCTGCCATACATTAACCAACCTTTGAATACGTAACACATAGTCGACTACCTAAAAACATCGTCTTGTACAGATTATCTCCACGTCTGTGTCCAGTACCAAATCCGTCTTACTTCGGTTGGGGTCAAGACTCCATTTTGCCAAACTGCCATGTTTTTACAACCCGTCTCTCACACAACACATCACAGCAGCCACACTGCCCTCCCCTGGAGGACTCCTTTCAGTCGTTTGCACAGAAACTACCCTAAAGCAGTCTCTCAGGGCAGCCATATTGACATGTACTGCAGGATCCACTTTTCTAAATCTTGATTTTTCTTGTTGAAGTTACATTTCTAAGTGCTTTCCAAAAGTAAATTAGATTGATTAGGGAGCCTTTGTGCTTTTTCTGCAGTTCCTGACAATATGGCAGCATTCTACTTCTACAGCCACAATCCAAAATGTCCATCGATGAGATGTTTACAAATGTTCATGACTTAAAGGAAGAGTTCATCCAAAACATACAGTCCGTCAACGTTTACTTCCTCCATTCGATCTGCAAAAGATCTTTTATTGTTGGAAACTGGTAACGTTGATTTTTCTCCTCACTTAAAAATAATGGCTACTGGTTTTTGAGTGACAGTAAATGTGAGTCTGTTGGTTGAGCGTTCCTTTTCATTTAACTGCATCATTGTAGATTTATAATAAGCGTACTCTTTAAAGTACAGTGTAATTGTTGGCGTTCTACAGTGTTAATTGACAGCCATCAAGCCTTTGAGCCATTATGCACATTCAGTATTTTGTCTTGAAGGGACACATTGCACTGCACACTCTGAGCGTGTGCTCGTGCATTGGTGAGTGTGTTCTAAAACTGCTCTACTCACAAGCTTTGCTTTTTGTAAATAGTGTTTTTGTACTTTCAAATGTCTAAAGAAGCAACTCTACAAACTTGGTGCACTAATCATCTGTGTAACAGTGTAGTCCAACATTTGCCGTGGCTTAAAGCTGCAGTGAAGATTACCTGCAAGAAAAAATGTCTATGATGAATACTAATACATGTTTTGTAGACATCGCACTTGAATATGTGAAAACACTCGTGGGTGCTCGTGTGTATGTACACACTTTAAATGTGAATATTTCTAACCGAGGAAAACGAGGATAAGGCTATAAAGAAGGGATTGCTGTACAAAACGAGAAATGACTTCCTACTGCTCCAGATGTGAGTTAGGTTTTACTGTTTTACAGGCTTCAAATTCACCTTTTTTTAAAGATTTAATTGTCACCATGGTCAGCCTTCTTATATTTGTTAAGGTTTATGGGAATGCAGTGCTCTGGAAATATTAGCAGGATTTCCACAGGAAAACTAAGCAGCTTTGATGGGGAGAATGATCCTGAAGAAAGGTCCTCCTCGTCGTACAAAGACTTGTGTGGATGTAGTGAAAGGTAACCTAACTTTCTTGAACTGCAGTATTTTGGCTTCATGTACTTGCATCCAACTGACTTCTAATGTTTTTATGTTTCCCATCCATAAGATGTGGCATCTGGATTTTGAACGTAGATGTTAATGGTTTCATCTGATTTGAATAAATAAACATTTCGTTAGCTGTTAGAGATGTTATTTTTAAGTCGGTAATGCTATAATACCGTCTCTGTGGCATCCTTGATGCAGTGAAGGGACGTGTTTGAATTGTCTTTTGGTGAAACACAAGTGGAACCTGGGATTGTGTTCCTAATCCTCAAAATCGAATGCCTAAATATTTTGATCAACCGCTTGGCAACAATCACTCATGGGCAAAAAGCAACACCTTGACAGTACCGCAACACAGCAATAGGAAAAACTCGCAGCAAACCTTTTCAGCAAAATCAGATAAAAATGCACTTAAGCACTCAGTAAACACAATTTAAAAGCTGCAAGCAGCGATCAAAGGGCTCGAGCACCCGAGGCACCATTGCCCCTTTTTGGCTATTTTTTTTTTTTTGCACAATGCAATAGGATCAGTCTTTTCAGTCAATGTATTCAAGCAAGATCTGTTAAATTTTCAAGGAGAATGAGCAAATTAAAAAATGAAAACCACAAAATATTGTTACGGTTGTCACCAGGTGGCACTTTGGATGAAATCAAATACGTTGTTCTGTTATTGTATTGTACAATATTCTTATCACAAATGTCAAAATTATGGAGTCAATACCTGATCAATGTTAAATACTTTGTGACCTCCGGATGGCGCTATACTGATACTGTAGGTTTCTATATCATTGTGTTCAGACATGGTATGTTTACACAAGCGGCAATGTTTGATCCCAATCAGACATTTTGTTCCGGAGTTATTAGCAACTTCCTGTTTATGGCAAAATTTTGTTCTCGATGGCCACCACGCGCACATAGTCTAACAAACTCGAACAAGGTTCACAATTTAACATGCCTTCAGATAAGACTCGTGGAGTTTGGAGATGAATAGATAAGATCTTTGGGAGGAGTTGTTATAGCATGGCATAAGTTTTTTTTTCTTTCAAAATAATTAACTTCCTGTTTATTTTGGAAACGGTATCTGTATTACGAACTTTTCGAACCCCCAATCAAATGTATATTTTCACCAGTTTGATGTGATTGTTCTAACACGTTTAGGCCCTCAAATCGCACCGAAAGCCACAAAACAATTCAACTCTGAGCGATTAAAATAGGGTTTTACGCACCTTCGGCGCTCAAGCCGTAATGAAGAGGGTTTTCCACTGACCATCACATAGAGACAATCCAAACGCTTGAGTCTATATTACCTTACGATTCAGTTGCATGACTGAAGGACAAACGGAAAAGGTAATGCTCTGCCTTTCTTAGCATTTTGAAAATTGTAATATTATTTTCTGTAAAGTGTATGTTTTCTCCTAGCATATTATTAGCTTTGTTTTGTATAGACCATGACAAACGAGCGTTCTCACTCCTTTCTAAATGTGAATGAAAATAATTCATCATAAATTGGTGTTTTGATAACTCTTATGTTTTATCATGTTTTTTTTTTGTTATTGAAGCTGTTGTAGATTAAAAAAAAAACAGATTTTCTGTGCTTGGATATAATGTTTTAATTATGTTACAATGAACTTATCGGTTATTGATGTTGAGCATCAGTACTGGAATTTAATGGAAAATTAATACATATCAAAACTTGTTAGCCTGAAATTTTGATGTTTAAAACCAGAAGGAAATGTTCTGCAAACAACTGCCAAATTTGAACAGGTTTTTGTTTGATAGCTGCATGATATGAGCAGGAGCAATGATTGTGATTATACAACTTGTAGTACAGGAAATGCAGTTGTTGTGTCAATAAACTTCTGTGTTTAAAAAATCTATTGGAAAAGTAGTCCAAAATCTCATTTTTGTTGTTACTAAAACGTTGAGTTGGGCACTACCAAATCAAACCAGCAGAGGGACCTTTTGTCAATGTTATATAAGCAAAACACAAAACCAAAAGGTAAAAACACAAACGCCAGAAATAGTATTTTTGCTTTTTAACATAGCCAATTCTGCTAATTCCAATTCGCCGTTTGTTTATATATTGATTTATTTATTTAATTTAAGCTGTGTTTGACAGAAATTTTTGAATTTGGCAGAAATGCCCTAGGGCCAAGTGCGCCCTGTGTTCAAATGAATAAAAGTAGAAATAAATGCATAAATAAAATATTTATTAATTAGTTATTTGTTATGTTTTCTTTATTTATACTTAAATAAATTATTATTTTCAATAATTCATGACCTCAATAATTAGAAGTCATGGACTGAATTTTGAATGATCTATTATTACAGATTAACTACACAGGGCTACCTTTTCCAATGCTCTTGTGAAAATAAATCATTCATTGACTAGAAAGTTTAAAATGCAAATGTTTGAGTAATAAAGAAAATAAAGAGTATTATAATTGAGTAAAGGGAAAAATAAGCAAGTATTGAAAACTATGAAAGTATCCTTTGAAGTGGTTGCCATAGCAGCCGAGGTTTCATGGTGGATCTTTGTTCGTTTTGGAAAAAAAACTTCAGCCACTCCAGAACATGGATTAATAAAATCTTATAGACCTTAAATGTCAAGAGATTCAGCAATTTTACTTTATCTATATGGATGGCAGAACTGAGCTCTGTGATACAGAACCATATTTACTCTTTGTGGATGTTTTTTTTAATAATAATACGCATATCATTTATAAAAATGCTCTTACCAGAGATGTTTAACCAACAAAGTTAAATTTTCACATAAAATGACACATAAATTTAACCTAAACTTATTTACAGAGGTTTAACAACAAATTTAACAAAAAATTTCAGCTAAACAAGAATCTCATAAAAACTGCAATAAAATATGTACATTAAATTACCATTTGAGACACAATTATCGCACAATTATGTTTATTATTTACATATAAAATTTATAACTTAAAGTCTAGAAAAAAACTAATGTACAAGGCATAAAGATAACAGCAAGATTACATAAAATACACCAAAATAAACCTTGCGAAATAGATCAAAACAGTTTACACAAAACAGAAGACAACTAAAGTAATCTTTTTCAGCACTATTTTCCTTCAACATAGTTGTATGACATTGAGAAACAATGACACAAATGAACAGCCTTTCTATATTTTCTGCACTTCCATGTGCAGATTCACAGTAAACAACCAGAAGAGCAAATGAAATGCACACATTGTGAAAGGCATTCCATTCAGTGCACTGTGAACTTCCACCTGTTGACGGTGATGAAAATCTGTAATCCCTGAACATCATTTAAACAGAAAAACAAGGCACTTTTACAGTGTGAAGAGAATGCATTTGTCATTTCGAGATCATCAAATGCTAGCAATCCCCCTTAGGAAGAAAAGTGATAATTGATTGCCCTGAATTTGTGTGCACACAGCAGTGAACAGATCAAGGGTTCAGAAGCAAAGTCTCAGGTTATCTGAAAATAATACAAATAAATGCATATTGTACTGTTTTTTTTTTTGTTTGTTTTTTTTCATTCATTTGGTTTATAAATTTCACTTTTGTATCTGTGCATTTCAGATTTCACCTTTGTATCTGAATTGGATGTGTGCTTTTTAAACTCCAGCGTTGTGAGTCAATGGGGGGGGGGGGCATACTTTAAATAATGATTGCTCTTCAAAATAGTTTTGCTGACTGTCTGCAGTTGTATACAGTGGACGAATTCTAATGTTTTTTTTGCTTAAAGTATAATTTCATATGATTAGTTGATCCTCAAAAAAAGGAATCCCATGGCAATAGGATTAGTAGCTATGATTGACCGCTATGCTAGCGAGCGAACCGTCCCGATGTTGATAACCGTCCGTGATAAATATGGCAGCAGCAACTTGCAGGGTTGTGTGAGATTTGGGGTGGAGCTCCATCGCTTCTACCACTGACTGTGTTGATTTGTTTTCTGGCAGTCGAATGAGGCTCAAAGTGGGCGTCGCCAGCCATCACCTTTGTGAAAGCACGTCTCTTCCCAGAAAATAAAAATGGGTAAAAGATCCACATAGGTGGGACATGGGCGTAGCTAAGTGGTTTCAGGTTTAAACCAGTCACTGCCCAGTGTTCGAATCACCATCACAAGGTGACCGAGACAAGCTGAAGAACTGTCAATCATCTGCCCCTGAAGAAACCACACCCTTAATAACGCTTAATATATCTCAAGAACAAAAATCTAGAAATCTATATCTAGGGGTGGAAGCATTTTTATCAGCTCCAAAGTTGGGCAATTTAACATTGGAGTGAATGAGAACCTGCTCACTTCTGGAGCCAGCCCCAAGTGGCCTGTTAGGGAACTACAGTCACTTTCATTTATGCATCGAGAGGTTGCCCTTTGGCTTCTACACATGTGCTGCTTGCTTCAACCACCCTAGTCCCACTCTAAAGCCCAGTGTCAGGTGGAGATGCAAGGAGCAGAAATCTGTTCAACTCTACACACGCTCTTCCACAAACCCATGTTCTATTACAGTTAAGATGATTTCAACTTGCTTCTCTAATATCTACAAAGTATTATGATCAATGAAGTGGCTTGAATGTACATATTTATTTATACAGACATATATATAATAATGTTCTTTTTTGTATGTACATGAGGTTTTCCACGGATCCATCAGTCCTATGATATTGTGTGCCTATACGCTAGTGCCATTTAATCACTACCCAGGTTTGTGGATATCATTTAGCAGGGACCATGCTAATCCAATTTTAGTATAGCTGCCACCAAAACACATTACAGGTGTGTGGCGACAAATATGAATCCATTTATTTAAATTTTTTTCAAAAAGGGACGCTTATTTTCTATATCAGTTACCTTGAACACAAACTAAAAATTTCTAGCTTTATTAGTTTCGCCTTATTGCTCATTAAAAAAAAAAAAAAAAAAAAACTTGGTTTTCGGATTTTTCTAGTCACACACTGCACGACGCTCTGGCGCAGCTTTCAGTCTCTGGGGATTGCACACTGCTGGGATGAATCACAGACCGCTCTGTCCATACAGCGGAAATAAACACTTGCAAGAAAATGGGAGAGTGCAGTTTTTAACCAGAGTTACAAAGTCTGTATCTTCTGCCCAGAATGCTGCTCTCTCATTGGCTGAGTCACAGTCTGCTATGAATATCTCACTACCAGTCAGTGACTAGTCAGCGACGCTCAGAGCGCGTCTTCGGATGATCAAACAAGAACCGTTTTGCCAGCGATTCCCGCCTGTCGTCTACAATTTCACAGACCAAGACTTGGGGCAAAATTTGGGCTCAGCTCAACATTCCGTTAATATACATCCATTCTGCGCTTCTCCTTCTGGAGGGTGTCAATGATGGTCTTTTGCTGTCAATCAACAGTTTTTATAGCCTCCATTATTAATGACATTAACTAGCTGATGATATTGGGACACGGGGAACCTATAATGTTGATTTATGTTTAATTTTATGGAATAATGTTGTTTTATCTTTAATCCAAGATGCTTATTATGTAGTTACCTAATATAATATTCAGGTTTCATTTTTTTAATCAATTTATTGAAATAAATAGACTTTCCCCTCGATATTTCTTTTTTGGCACTTACCTGTCTATAAAATATACATAAAAATGTAGAAAAAACCCAAAACTGGAGGAACCCTGCATCCCTTCGATCCCAATAATTTAGTAAATAGTGTAGCTATAGTGAAAGAAAGAGTCTGGATGGCTAAAAAGCTAAATCATCAGCACTTAAGGGACGAAGTTGCTCTCTTCTTCTCATTGGTCTTGAAGGAGACACGATGATGACATCAGAATCATCTGAATCAATGCTCCCTGGATTCTCACTGGATGCTTCTTGTTGAAGGGTCTGCACATCTGCAAGCGACCAACAAAACAAAGAAACAAGGATGAATCAAGGATGTCTGCGTTTATGTTCAGTCCATTTAACCTGATGTGCAGACCATATAAGGCAAAGATGAAATAATGATTACACAAACCATTCAGGTCCTCTTAAACATCTTTATTTTTAACACTAAGAAAATTAAGTCTAAGTCTAAATAATATCTATTTTATGTTTTATTCATCATCATGTTCATTATCGGTTGCACCCGATGCTCTCCTGTTTCTCCTTCCCAATTAGTTTCTCTCAGATCCATCCACTCTATTCCTTCCCTGTGGATTGGATCAACTGGTTTCTCAATGGAATCGCAGTAACCTTTGCGGCTGACTACATGACGGACTACTGGGAGATGTGGTGCATACAAACATATCTACCTACTTGGAGCGGAGCTAACAGGGGTTCTGCTGATCGGATTATATGGAACTCACAGTTCAAAACCTCAATAAACCGGCAGGCTGGGTTAAGAGCCACTCAGTGGTCTGGAAACCTGACATCATCAGAGGGAGTCTTATGTTGGATGATATGGAGTCAGGTGAAAGACACTAAATATCTATGAAATTGACACACTAAATAAGCTTTCTTTCTCTTTTGGCTTTGCCTCTTCTCTTCAAGATGGCCTCAGACAAGGCAGTCATGGGAGTCAAAACAACTCCCCCTGGAGAATAAGATAACGAGTAGCTCTGCATCCCTCTCAAAACACCTCTGCTTCTTCTACCCACCCGGTTGTAATCAGAAAGTTGGATCAGTGCCGATAACAGGAAAAATAGGTCCTCTTTAAATGCGGAACATCTCTTTATCCTCCTTTCTGTGTTTTGTCTTTGAGTATGATATTATGTGCTTTTGTCCTTTCTAGGACAATGTGGTAATAATTTTTTATTAACTTTCCCATTGTTTCTAAAACACTATCTCTTAACAATGTCCCGTTTTCCCCCTTGTCTATGTTTGTGGTCAGAGGGGTCCAATTTCTTTGCATGTAACAGGGCATGTGACTAAAAAAATGTTATATCCCTGTTAACAATCCTCTATTTTGCTGACAGAACGTTTTCCAGTGGTCCATGGTGCACAGTAAAATCCTAAGAGTTAAATTAACTCTACTCAGAGTGTATTTGGTCTCACTCTATATAGAGGTAAACCAACTCTGAAGGAGAGTTATTTAAATGAGTCTATTTGAACTAAACCGTCTATTTTTGTCTTTTTTTACTCTTTCTGGAGTGGACTTGGTCCCTCTCTGAATAGTTAATATTTAGTTTGCATTTTCCATGCAGATTTGGAAAAACATGAAGAAAATTGAATATTAAATTACTCTTTCTCAGAGTCGGTTTAACTATATATAGAGTGGGACCAAATATACTCAGAGTAGAGTTAATTTAACTCTTAGGATTTTACAGTACATGGTGCCCGTTTTGTCTGTTTCTACGGCTCGGTTTAGTTTGCACACAATTGGCATCGCTTTTACAAATAAATACTTATTGTGAAAACACTAGCAACTGGATTCTCTGCTAGCATCATTCATGGCATTATGCCAAATTTGGGTCAATAGATACAAAAGTAGTAAGACTCGACTTATTGAGAGTGAGTGTGTGGAAAGAGTATTATTTTATAAGGAACCACTTGTAGATAAAGAACAATTGTTTATTTGAAACAAATCTTCTGTAACATTGTCCGTATCTTCTTATACATTTGAATACATTACCATGACCTCTCTTCTGTACGGCAATAGAAGCAAATTATGGTGTTGTTCTTCTCTGACCAGGTATTGATCTTTGTTCTTGAAGCACTTGATGAAATTTATTTCCTCTGTAGGATACTTGCTATTATTCAGAGGAGTACAATCCAGCCCATCTCATAGAGGCTTTAAACAAAGTTTGACAGTGAGAGTTATTCATCAAATTGATTTTACAGCAAGATCCCAACAATTTTGGATTAATCCAAGACATTTTGATTCAAGTGAGATTGTTAAAAGCACATTATTAAATATAGATAATGACCTGAGTTTTGGACTCTGTCGAGAAACATGTTCTGTGGAGGGGTGCAGAGTGGCTGCTGTTGTCTCTGAGGTGTGGAAGACACTGTGGACACCCTGCAATTAAAATTAATTGATTACATTTAGATTGTTTTGAGTATATTTAAAGAGTAAATATTCACATATTATGCCAATTAATTATGTAAATGTTGCAGTATAAAATTAACTGCATGCAAAATTTTGATCTCTGTGGTAATTTCTCTGGATATTTTGCATAAGAGATGGAAAAGTAAATATGAAAAGTGTATCAGCAGAATAATTGAGCAGTTTGTCTGTTGTACAGTAAATTCAGAAGATGGTAAAAATATATCCTGGCAAAATAACGTGATGGATTTTCAAACTGATAAAAGTAAACATCTGAAGTGCATTATTACCCATCATTCCTCTGCACGATACGTTTGAGATGAGCTCTGAAGACTGACTGCAGCAGAGTCACTTCCTCTTCCTGTAAACCCGGAGTGTTCACACCTAAATGGCTCTGACATATGAAAATGCAATTAACCCCTTGATTTATTCATTTCATCTTAGAAATATTAAACACATGTCACAGCCATCTGTGTTTTGTAAGAAGCATCTAAAAAGGTCATGAACTGAGAAAGTGCTACATCTTTTTACACTGATGAAAGCTGATGAAAGTAAAGCAAAACTTGGACTCAAAATCTTTTTGTTACAGATGCACGCAATATCCACCCTTTCCCCTCCCCTGGTTATGACATGCTTACAGCACTAACTTTGCTCCCCTAACACCACCAAGCAGACAGTCAAAGCCATGGCTAGTGTTATGAAAAATGTTAATCATAACCTATTGTAGAAGACTCTGGAAGCAATGTTTAAGAAGGTTAAACTTGTGATTGAGAGAGAGAAGGGGGAGGAAAAGCCCGTCTCTCCCTCGAGATCAGCAGAAGAGACCAAATGTCTGTCCGCAACTTCGCTTAAAGAGTCTGTGCATTCCTGGCTGTGATGTAACTTCCTGTTTGTGATGCAACTTCCTGTTCAATCTCAGAACAATAGGATTTTATTACACTAGCTACACAGGAGATTATCAGTTTTTAAGATGGACACAAAAGGGACAATTGTACACTAAATACAGTGAAAAGAAAAGCACTTCGCACAGGAATACATTGGATACCAAAAGTAAACAAAACCTGTAAGTTGACGTTAAATGTCTATCAATGCTGTAATACATAATTTATGCAGTTTAACACTGGAAACCTCATTGACCAATACAGTTAAGGGGAAACTTCACACACTCAAAAAAAAATCACACACTGTCTAACATTTAATTATCTTAAAATTAAGCATGAACTAAAAAGGCAAAGATTAAGCCATGTTTCATTCTAGCTACTCAAACATTCACATTTTTCACTTTCTCTTTGAGTGCTTTTGTATCACAAGAGCTCACTTACTTCCGGAACCTGGGTAAAAATGTGCATTTACTCAAATTCCATCCATTTAATTAGATATTAATCAACAGCAAAAGTTAAGAAATTCAGTTCATGATCCCTTTAACGTGTTAACTCTCTGCAATCAGTAAATGTACGCTGACTTGACTTCAATAATAACAAATTGACCAACTGAAACATCTGTTTAAATAATACACCACTAGGGGTGTAACGGTACGCTAAAATTGTATTCGGTTCGGTACAGTGTCTTGGAGAGCTCGGTTCGGTTCATTCGGTTCGGTACAAAAAAATAAAAACTTACATAATCTTTATTTTGAAAAGCTGCCAATACACAATAGAATTCTTGCATAAAATAAATAAAAGTGACACATTTGGGTGATATTTTAAATAAATTGCACTCTTTATAATGAAAAACACATTTTATTAAATAAAAAATTAAATACTGCAACTAGTTAGGACCTGAAAACTTTTAACACTAGCAACAGCTTCAG
>SRMA01026259.1:44286-409095 GCA_007224835.1 Danionella cerebrum
GTAGAGCTGCACGTCCCTCAATAGCGTCCGTGCGGAAACTCGCCTAGGAACATGGTTCCGCTGCGCTTAATATCGCGCTAATAATACATTTATACTATTTAATACAAATACCGAATACCGAAACGGTACGCAAGTGTCCCGAACCGAACAGGCCGTACCGAAACGGTTCAATACATACCGTGAACCGTTACACCCCTATACACCACTCATGGAGATTTTACACTACTTACTTGGTATCGGACAGTGTACTTTTGAAGACTTTCCCACTCATTACTAGCCTCCCCTTAAAACGCAAAAGACCATAGTCGGCTCCAAACTACTGTTACATTGTTTATGAAACACTCACTCTGAGTCAAACCTAAATACTAAATACCAAAAGCAAAAATACCATTCTGAACTGCAAACTTTGGGTAACAAGCATTTGAAAAATTTGCCCAAAATAAGCCTAAAAAAATGTGTCACCATAGCAACCAAGCCACTTCTTTTTTCCGCATGCTTCTGTCCATCTAACTGGCGGCGTCGGCTCAGGTGTCCCCTAAGACAGGACTGCAGGACAACGAGATCCTAAACAAAATATAAAAATAAAATCATGGAGGAAACAAACTTAGCTTCAGCTTTCTTGACACATCTCATCACACTAACCGAGGTCTTCTTTGGAACTACTGTAACAGTAAAAATCAGCAAATTCTACAGAATTTAAAGTTTTTTCATGAAACAATTTTATTGGACAAGTTGTGAAAAAGATATAAGACTAGAGTCATGTGACTCCCACCTGTCCCTTCTTTCCTGTCTTCAGGTTCTGTTGCAAGGCAAAACATGTAAATAGTTCTCAGTAGACAAAGATGCTAATTACTGGAATATTGCATAAAATATTTGCTAATAAAGCACTGTTTTCTAGAGAACAAAACCTGCACTTCCTGATAAACTGGCGCCAAATATCAAATGGAAGTTTTCCGTATATAGAAAAGTTACTAGTGTCTTAGAACACATAGACAAAACACAATATGCCATCTTGTTTTTGGAGGTGGGGGACTGCTCTTTGAGAACGCAGCTGGTCAAGACAGTTAGAACCACTTAGATGACAGACTCAAGAGATTTTTGAATGACTGAAACAACATTTGTGTAATGTAATCGGTCCGTTGGTTAGTCCATTGATGCTGCCCCATAGTTCACCAGAAAAACACATTGCCATTCGCTAAATGCGTTTCCATCAAAGTGTATGAGTATTTTTTCAGAAAAAAAGTTTATCCTACTCAGTTTCAAAATTTATGCAGATTTTTTTACACAATATTCCAAAATGCAAATAAAAGCCTCTAGACACTGGGTCCGAACTGAGATTCGAACAAATCTTCTAATGGCTTCTCTGCAGGGTGCTTTTGTCTGCATCAAGGAAATATTGTTGCAATGACGCTTCCTGCCTGAAGATGGCATATGCACTATAACATACGCTCTGTGCCAAAAGGGGAAATGGGAAAGAAGAAGACGACACCTGAGAAGAATTCAAAGAACACACAAAAAAAATCCTCCTTGTCAAACAGTTTATACTGTTAGTGACTAACCACAAGGAGCTGTTTGTCAAAAACGTGGAGAAGAGAGAATTTGTGGTGAGCCATTTTTTCCTGTACAAAGTCGCTATAAAAATGTGGGATGAGCGCCACCAAGTGGCTCTTTGACCTCCTGATCACGTCATCAAAAGAGCCAGCTTTCATTGGTCTTCTCTTTGCGAAAACCAAATCTTTTTTTCGTTGGCACCATTCATTTCGGCCCGATGTGTGATGTCCTGTTGACGTCCATGGTTTAATATTGAGGCGCAACGGAGCACAAAACTTTGCAAGAAAAATTCAGGTGTAGACCCTAATAGTAATGTGAACATGTCTTAATAATAGGTGGATGGAAATGCAGCTAATGTCATCCACTTATATCCAGTAGTGCTAAGCACCAGCTATATTATGCTAATTCACAGAACATACAGTTGTTTACACAGCTTGGCAAAATTAAAAAAAATATATAACACAAAACCTTTTTCCCCACACATAGTTGTGTGGGTGAAACCATTTATTGTTCAAAGAGGTTTTTCTGAAAAAGGAAAAATTCCCAGGGTGTGCCATCTTATTACGTATTTTAACACTAATCCTAAATCTTTGTTATTCAATTATTCCAGTGGCCATCTGCATTACTCTCGCCTTCCAAGTCTGAAGGTGCCTACCCCTACTCTACAAAGTACAAACTCTGCACGTGTTGGAAACAAACCTGTCTTTTGTGTGAGCGCCAGATTTTCTGGATTTTCTCAGCTGCTCTGTTCTTCTCTGCCAGAGGAACTTCGCATGACGGTTCTTTGAGTGTTAATGTTGAAGAGCTCCCCGGAGCCTGTGTGACGATAAAATGTAATATTTATGAGCCTTCCACAGTTATTTGCCAATCGAAGCACTACCTGACATGGAATTTGCTTTCTCTCCTCTTCTAGTTTCTCCTTTAAGCTGTTGATTTCTTTGACCAGTGCACTCATCTCCTGCCTGCCAAAACACAAATGAGGTTGATGTAGGTTTTCTTCAAGACATACAATCAAACACGGACAACAAAACAATGCATAACACAATCTTTTTGCTAAAATTTATTTCACTTAATATTAAAGGATCATAAATGGATTGTAGGATCTTCTACAAAAATCAAAACTACAAAAGCAATGTAGTCTTTATTGGGAAAATAGTGTTATTTTTATGCTACTAACCTCTGTGTTTGCATCAGTCTCTCTTGGTCTCTCATTTGTTCCTTCAGCACATTTTCAACCTCCTTCAGATGCTCATCTTTCTCAGCAAACAAACGTTTTATTTCCTCACTGTTAAAACAAGGTAATCTCTTGTCATTCAATATAAGTCATAACCAATTACAGAAGACTCTGGAAGCAAGTCTAAGAAGGTTTGCAGAGAAAATGAGCCTAGTTGTGCTGATTTATTCAAACAAATTGAAACTTCCTGTTATGATATAACTTCCTGTTCTGTTTCAGAACATAAGGATTCTAAATATTTTTTCTGTTATACTCTAAAAAAACATTTCCGTTTTATAATGAAAACATTAAAAAGTAATCAGTAGGTAAATAGTTATTAAATAGTTATTTTAAGAAGCATGTTAAAATTATGGTAGTGTATTATCCTAAACTATAAAATATTTCAAAATACTCCAATGTTTCCAAAGCAGTCTTGGTTAGAGAATGGCGCTGTGCAAGTGCGATTTTATTGTGCCACAAATGAAAAAAGTAAAAAAAAAAAAACGCAAAGTATATTGGATAAAATAGAGATCGGTGATGGATCCTAACTATCTGTGGAAACTGACATATAGAACTTTCTTTCTCATTCGACTTACACTTATCCTCCCAAGATGGCCCCAGACAAGGCTGTCTTGGAGTCAAAACAACTCCCCCAGGAGAACAAGACAACGAGAAGCTCTACACTCATGTTCAAGGACACAAAACCTTTGCATACTTTTCTCTTCCTCACTTACCAGTTGTTTTTCGGTCAGAACCACATATAGCTGCAGGAGAATGCGTGATGTTACAGATGGAAACATCCCTCCACAATGTAATGTCTTAAGACTGATATGTGCTTGTCCCTTTGGAGGGCCATGTGGGAGGGGTATTTTAGCTAATCCCCTATTACATACTTTTGTGTTTCTAAAAACACAGCCTCTGAACAATGACTTGTCTTCCCAACAAACACCTGTCTGTGCCTGTGACAAATAAAAGGGATCCTGATTTCCCTTTCTTCCTAATGAGGTTCACTTCCTCCTTATATACTTCAACATCTCTTTAAATTATTAAAAGCCCATATGGTGACAGTCATTGTCAAACAATGGGGAGGATGAGACCAAACATAAAGCTCACTCTCTCTGGGTCAGTGTTTCTCGTAGCTCTTTTTTCTCTTCACCAAGCTGTTTCAGTGGCTTTTTCAAATCCAAATCAGATTCTGTCATCATGGTTGGCTTTGTGTTTGTGTTGATAGAATAACTCTGATTGGCTGATTCTGTTCCTTTATCCTCTTGGCTCTTTTGTGAGTCTGATGCATTGATGATCTGAAGGTCCTTCGTCATCTCTAATCTCTAGAAACAAATAAAATTTACCTACAAGTGCAAGATAAACATGACCAATCATTTTTTCAGCATGTTAAAAGCACCTTTTCAAGATCCAGGACTCGTCGCACAAGCCTCTGCTTACTCCAGCTCATGTAACCTGTGAAAACAAAGTGACATGACATGTGATTGAATTCTCTGCAGGGATGATGGGAGAATGAATCCTGAAAGGGTTGTTAACTTGTGTTTGATCCGTTATACAGTCATAGAAATTTATCAGACACCTTCCACTCAATCGGGACGGTGATTGTTTTTCGTACCAGTTTTGTTACACTGTTGGTGGTACGTTAGTATTGCTGTGAAACTCAATCTTGCAAAGCTGTTCATAAGAGCTTCTTGTCGCTTCTTTGTTGTGATGATTTGCTACATTATTTAATGTTAGTAAACAGACTGTTTGACAGTATTTTCTGCAGAAACGGGGCAGAAGAATTATAAGAGATCATTTAGCTGTACATTAGTATTAACAGGCCAAAAGGCAGTTTGCCTTTCTGGGTGCCAAGCCCTCACTAGGTTACTTCAGTTTAATTGTTCAATATAAACATTGAATTGAACACGGCACCCTTGTTCAAAGTAGGCGTATTCACAAGTGTATTCATTGTCAACATGAAGAGAAAATAGCATTTAACACAAAGTGAAGGTGTTGGGTGCAGCCAGCGTACTCAAATAACAAAATGCATTTGCACAAAAAGTGTGGGACAAAAGTAAATTAGGCATTATGCAGATTAAGTCCACCGGTTAAATTCACCTGCTCACTCTACAACCTTGTATTTGGGCCAATATCGCAGACATCTGATCATTACTTTAAGGTTTCAGATGACATGGGGCGCATGTTGTTCTTGGACATTATTCTTATCACAAATGTCAAAATTGGTGAAAGAAGTAACAATTTTACCAATTTAACAAAAATGTTAAATGCAGGCTATCTTATAGCCACCTGGCGGTGCTATAACCGATACTGTACGGCGCTAAATTGATGTGTTTAGGCATGGTTTCTTTACACACATGCCAAGTTTTATTTACTGTAACATTTAATTTTTCGACAACCAATGTGCGCACATATTTTTTTAAAAAGTCAAAAAGATTTTTTTAACGACTCATATGCCTCTAGAAAAAAACTGATGGAGTTTGGAGATGAACAGATTTCTAAGAGGGCTGTCAAAGTAAGACACTTACTACTTATTTTTAAGTCGTGGTACCCTACACATGTGTGCCCAATTTCATTTGTACAAACTGTTAGAGCACCATATGCTGAAACTCGCTAGGTGGCGCTATAGAGCAATTGATTTCTTTTAAAACCCCAATGAAACGTACATTTTCACCAGTGCTAATGTGTGTGAAATGTTCAGAGATGTTACCATAAAACAATGAGTAATTACAATAGGACTCTATGCTCCTTTGGTGCTCAAGCCCTACTAAAATGTATTTCTCACAAATAATCATCTTAAAAAGAGAGTTACATCTTTCAGGTGTGTGTTTGGTTTAAACCAGAAGTTATTTAATCATGCACTGTACTAAACTCTGTAATAATACTACTTGTGCTAACCTAAATTAAAATTAGGTATGTACCTCTAGCTCTGCTGGCAGAACTGTCCATCATGCTCATCTCTTCCTGTGACAACTCTTTCTTGAGCTCCTGGTTCTCATCCTCCAGCTCTTGAACTGTTTTTGTCAGCTTTAAAACCGTTGCACTGAGAGTCTTGATCTGCCGTCTGCTCTGTTTGTTCTCGGCTTTATTACTAACAGAAAAGACAATATACACTGGGAAATAATTCATTCCAATCCCAATCAATTTGGTTGACTTTAAAACCACCAACACCTACCTTCTCTCCACCGACTCCAGCAATACTCGCAATCTTTGAACCTATGCAAAAATTGTAGCAAATCTTTAAATTTTCATCTCAGCATCAATTCTCTAATCATTTAAGGGAGCATGTGTACTACACATTTGCTAAACAAGTACTTTTTTTACAAGATGAGCGGGGAGGGGCCTAAATGTGATCCAATCATGATCCAATTTCTGTCTGGAACAAACAGAAACATCTGGGTTACTTGCATAACCCCTATTCCCTGAAGAAAGGAATGGGACTATGGGAACTATAGGAATGGCTCTCTGAGCATCCAATCTTCTCCAACTCTTAAAACTTTGAGACCCAAACACTTTCATTATGCAGTGAAATTAGCATGCGTAAGGTCAGGCACCTGCATTCCCTTTTTATGATGCTTGAAGAGCCAGAGCCATGCCATTCCACACCACAACACCTCAACATTCCACCTTCAGGGAATGAGGGTTACACATATAACCTAAAAGTTCCCTTTCATTCGTCCACTCTGATTTAGGTCAAGTCTTGTGAACCCTGTGCGCAACACTACGATTGAAGCCCTTCCATAAAGGCTGGAGCTAACCAAGGTATGAACACGTGAAATACATGCACAGGTTCTCCTTCTGTCCTAGGCCCAAGGTCTATTATGGATGGGGAAGTCACTTAATATTCTTCAGAAAGAACATGACTCAGTCCAATGTTTCAGGATGCACGGAGCCTGCATGAGACCCAAAGGTGCTACTACTCACCAGGAGAGGCAGAACGGGAAAACGCCAGTGGTTAGAAACCAAATGAATGAACAACCAGGGGTTACCAAGAGGGACTACATCTCAGAGCCCAGTTCTGCCCTGTACGATAATTATGTATCAAAGTAAAGGGAGGAAATAACCAAACAATGTTTGGCAATCATGACTGCTGCACAAATGTCTGCTAGCGGAGTCCCTCTCATCAAGACAAGAGTCAATGCCTCTAGTGGAGTGAGCCCTTAGTTGTAAAGGGCAGGGGACCTATTGACTAGGCATTGACTTGGGCATTTCAACATGACAATGCCAGAGAGTGTCTGAAGATCACCTACCCACCTAATTGATGCGAGACCCGTCAGGAGCACTGTCCTTAACGGCAGGAGCTTTAACTCTGAAGACTTCAAAGGCTCAAATTTTGGTCTCTGGAGTACCTTAACGATGACCTCAAGGATTATCCCAGGAGGGTACCAGAGTAGGCCTTGCAGGAAATGCCCAATGATTTTCTTCGACCAGCTAGTGTGTAGAGGAAATCGGGGCAAAACTCCAGCCCTTCGTGGAGGAAGGGCAGCATGACCCCAACACTCTAGGGCCCTCCCCACAAGAGAAACACCAAAGACACCCCTAAGGTCCTGCTTTAGGGGAATGGGTCAGGGGGAAGCAATTGACCGCGCAAAGTCCAATGTCACTTTGGATAAAAGCATCTGCCAGATGAATACATGGAAATGTAATGCTCGGTGATCATGTGGGTGTTTATAGGGTTTTGCTTCTGAACGTATCTTGTACCCTTGAATACAGAGTGGATTTTAAATTACAGTACCTCCTCGAAATAGGTTTCAACGGTGATCTTCATTTCTTGCATATTGCTTGTTTTGAGGTCACTTTGAAGCTGGCTGCAATGAAAATTACATTGCACATTTCATTAAAAATGTTTTTGATGCTCCTCATAAAAGAAATGAAAGTAAAAGAGGTCAATATACACTAAAATATGTCATTTAAAAGTGAAAACGGGTATAGAACATTGCTCAGTGATAAAGATAACAGTTCAATTAAAATGGAATCGAACCTCAAGGCACTCTCTTTTTCTTTGCATTGCTGCTCCAGTCGTAGGATCTTCTGTTTCAGTCCGTTAATAATCTAAGGTTTATTAAATAGATAATAAAATGAGGATACATAATTTAATTGTTAGTTTAGTGTTGTTAAGATGGTATACTCACTGATCTTGGATCAGACTTTCCATCCACTAAACCCCTAGCATAATCCGGATCCTGCAAGATGAAAATGAAATGAATTCTTTTACATTACCTAATATTTGTTACACCTTCACTTAATATGTTTTTAAAATGGCATAATACAATTAACTTAATCAACAAAACATGTCCTTCTTGTGAATTTTTTCTCTACAGAAATGTGAAATTATTGAAGAAAATCTGAGGACATGATTTTACATCTGTAAATATAACATTTTACATCTTTGTAATGTGCACTTATCATCCACGAGGAAGAGCTGGGTAAAAAAGACAGATTCTCAGATTTGAATCGATCTTTAGTTTAACGCAGTTCAGTTCCCGAATCCATTCTTAAAGCGCGTGCTTCACGTAAGACGATATGAATATTCTCCTCTCGTTAAAATAAAACTGTGTGCAAACTTAACTTGGAGAGCTTCGGATACCAGCTTTTAAATCAAAATATGGATCCCATGTCTGCAAAACTAACATTTTAAATGAAATATTTATAGCTACTCGATATCAAATTGAAACCATAAACCCAGCCCTAAAAAAAAACTAAACATATAGCTACTTTAAAGTGGCCCCACTCAGAAATCTCTTACTCTATGTTTACTTTTCCAATTATTACCTTTGGTGGATCCAACAGCTGTTCAATTTGCCTGTCTTTCTTAGTGTTTTCTTCTTCAAGTCGCCTCAGCTTGGTTTTCATCTTGTCTGATTCAGCCTTCTGGGACTGAATGGTCTGCGAATAGATCAGGAAATTGATGGCAGTCATGGGATTTTTAGGATGGCTGTCTAGGTATTACGTATCACAAAACGTAATAAAAGCTATTAGAACTAAACCCTTGATCAATGTATTTAATCTTCATTGTACAAGAATTATACACTGGCTCAAGAATTGCTACAGTGCACTTTAAAGGAAACACGTTTCCAAGAATCAATCATCCAGGGACATTTGGCACACTGGAGACAAACTAATCCGAAAAACTAATCCCTGTAGTTCTTACAAAACTGAAGATATGAAAATTAGGATAAAGTCTTATTCTTTGAAGGATACAAATTTTTAAAAACACGTATAAAATCATTGAGACCTTTTTCAGATCGATTATCTCCTCATACATTTCTTCCTTCTCTTTGTAATCCGGGGTCCCTGGAACGTAGCCTGATGAAGAATTCAAAAACATTATAACAATCCAAAGAAAAGCAGTTGGTTGAAGGTAGCTCCGGAACAATATGATACAGTAACGTGCCGAGGGGTTCATGACGGGTGAGGCACATTCAGTCAGATTTACAAACATATCAACCCCCCCAAGCTCCACCCTATGCCATACAATGCATTAGTAATCTGGCAAACCAAGATAGCTCTTGCGTCTCCTGACGTCTAACCGCCATTCCCATAATGCACCCCTCCCCCCAGACTGCACGTCTCTGATATCCATCTCACCATTGGATGCAGAGCGGGAATGTTTTGGTTTTTTCATTCCTAACGCCTCCTTCAAATACTCAGGTGTTCTTGTTCTAGAAATGCTACCGTAATCCACTTCTTTTGGCGATTTGAGGAGTGTCTCTGAAAAAATACATTTTCATTTATGTCTTCAAAAAAAGGATTAAAAAACATAAAATGCAGAATAAATTAACATCAGATGAGCAATATTAAATTCTAATATTAAGAACATGAAATATAAAAAAGAAGAGCAAATCTCAACACTGTTACTTGAAAACAAATCAAAAGATCATGTCAGACCATGTCCATCACTGTGTAAGTGCAGCCAGACGTCGCGGGCTTGATGCGCTGGAGAGGTTTTAGAGTTTTGGAGAGCTGCACCGGTCACCGTCCTCCATGATTCACCAGAGGTTCTCTTCACATGCAAGTTTAGACTGTTCAAGTAAGGAGACCCTGAAACATGACATTTAAGATGTTTGAAAGGATCCATTTGAATGTGCTAGACCAGTGTTGATATCTACTTGATGAGAAAAGTCACTATTGGCTGAAGATGTCGCTCATCGCCTCATTTGCATATAACCCATTATGGTCTAACGCTTTGCAAACGGAAAACAAAGGTTTGAAATAGCGTCAATGAAAATAAACATGCAAAACGAAGTTTTGAAAGATGAAAAGCAGTTTCATCAAATGCGAGTAAATATCAGCCGCTCAACATTTGCAACACAAAATTTGATCTTGAAATTGAGTTTCAGTCAACTTTTGCGTTTGCGATTCAGTTTTTTTTTGGTGAGTGCTTTTGTCGTTTGCACCGCTTTTGCCACGGAGGGAGGGGCTAAGAGAATAGACCTGCCCACGAAGCTACGTCATCAGCCAAAGACGAGTTTAGCAGTTCAACATGACGAAACGCAAAGTATCAATTTAACATTTAACCTTTATCTGTTCAAATAAATTCACGGGCTGTTTGATATCACAAATTTGACAAGCGTAAGTTGTTTTTCAGTTGCGACGGACAGAGACATGGCACAGACGCTTGTCACATGGATGAAGATTTACCTGCACCATGCCAAAAAATTTCCTACAAATAACTAGCAGAATTTGGGGAAATGTCATCCCTTCCCACCCCATGTCATCCAAATCTCTCCAAACACGTCCTGCTCAAGAGTATTGCATCTCAAACATGATCATTTCACCAAAAAATCTAAAGTGTCTATTTTTGGCACAAATCAGCGAGTATTTTTTGTGATCTGAAAGTGTTTTTTCATCCGTTTCTCTTTAAAACACATAACTTTAAAACAAAAATGTCTTAAAGACAACGAAACCAACGCCTCCTGTCTTCTGAGAGTTTAAGTTCAATGTAAATGCAGCAACTTTCTTTATAATGTTCAGTTTTTCTGGCATATACAGTTGTGCTCATAAGTTTCTGATTTCATTTGAAAAGTTAACGATGAGTGGGGAAAAATGTTGTGTTATCGATCATATTTTCTGTAAAATCGCCAAGAAATCAAAAATATTATAAACAATACACAAGAATAAAATGTGATGCAGGGTTGACATACTTGGAGAAGGAGGGGGTCTTGCTGAAACATTCTTTTTCCTTGGTTTCTGGAAACAAATGACATTTTTACACCTTTAGAACTCATCTCTAGATTTAAAAGTAGTTGATTTCAATTTTCCAAGATAGCTTCTTTGATTTTATTCCAATACAATTGACCATCTTCAAACTTCTCAAATAAAATCTTGTCTGTTTTATTAAAAATCTAAAATCTCACCTTTTCAGAGTCAGACACACAGCTGCTGTCCAGACTTCTGTAATCATCTGCCTAAAAAACAAACAATACAAGCTCAAAGAAAACCCTGCATCAGTTTGATTTAACAGTGCTTTAAACATGTTATGGATATATTAATATTAAATATAAATGAAAATGTATTCCTCTACAATTAAGCTTACCTATTTCAAAGTATTGTCAGATAAAAATTAAAACAGTACTGTGCAAACGTTTAAGCCAGGTGTGAAAAAATGCTGCCGAATAAGAATGCTTTCAAAAATAGAAGTTAATGAAGAAAAGGGAAATCTAAAAGTAATCTTTGGTGTGGCTTCTTCTCTAGATGTCTCTTGCTCGTGTAATCCTAGGCTCTCAACGTTGAGATCAGAGCTATATGGGTCCATGAAACTTCCGGTACTTCTTATTCTTTTTTTATTCTAAGGATGATGACTTTTTTTATGACTTTTCTCAACCTCGCCCAGTTTTAAGCCTTCATGCAGAGCTGTGTCTGTTTTAGTTCATGACTGGGTGTGTGACATTGATCAACATTTTATCAACATCAAATTTTGTAAACGTACAAAAAAAAATCATTATTTACATTTATGAAAGCATCATTTGTTTACAGCATTGTTTCATTTTTCAATGTGGGATATTTGGTATCCTAGTAATACTACTGAGCTTTAAATGAGCAATAAAATATTTTATGTTATGCATATTTATGATTGTTGTCCTCCTGAGATACTAGACAGGGAACTCAAAAAGTACAAGCTCAAAAAGTCACTTACCAGATCCTCCACCTCCTCTTCAGTGGCAAGTTCTCCACGTACTGCTGACATTATCGCAGATTATTTTATCATCTTCTTTTCCAAACAAAAAAACCATAATACTTTCTTATAAACATTTATGTCACAGTGACATTAAGAACTGTACAATCTGAGTGTCACAATTGAGCTAAAAAAACATATTTCCGAAGGAAATCCTCACTCCAGCTTTGATATGAATTTGGAGTGTTCAGAAGTTCTTAGTATTTACCAGATGTGTCCTGATGTCGAAGATTAAAAAAAAGAAAAACTGGTCTTCGAATTGTGTTTAAAAGCAAAAAAATAACAATTATTAGCGTCGTTTTGCGTGTTTTGTAGCTGCCAAGATGTTCACGCGTTACTGTCGTCTAGCAACGAAGATGTTAAGGTGACAATAAAGCGAAAACCAAATGTTTCACGGGGAACAACGATGCGCTACTTTTGCGCAGCCAGAGGAAAACCCGAGAGCAGAGTAAAGCACAGCGCCGCCTAACGTCAACTTTTCTACTTGTGCTTTTTGTCAACAATTGAATTAACAATCGTGAATGAAGGTGACATTGCAAAAAAAATTCATAACGCACTTTGTATATATAATACATACAGATACTGCAATGTAAACTAACTAGAATACTCAAATTGCTTTAATTGAGAGTTTTTTTGTAATTGTAATTTATTAACTTATCTCTATTATTTTTCTCATTCTATTTGTTTTGCTCTTTCACTCATCTCCTTTTCACTATATCTTTCTCTTCACTCTCTTTATATCTCTCTTTCTCTATCTCATTCCATCTCTCTCTCCTTTCTTTTTTCAGTCCTCTCTTTTTCCTCCAGCTTGCTCTCTCTGTTAATGTTGTATCTGTTTCTTTTCCTTCTTGCTCTCCTCTTTTCTCCTCCTCCTTTTCCCTTCTCTCCCCTTTTGCTCTTTCTATCTTTTTATTTCTTCTCTGTCTTTCTCTTTCTTCACCTCTCCTCTATTTTTATCTAGCTTAGAAACACCCCTAAGAAAATCCTAACTATCTAAGCTATACCTGGAGTAATGTTTGTGGTCGGAATCAATGCTTAAGAATAGATCACTGGTTTATTTATATGAAAGTGTCAAGGCTATTTTAAATTGTGACATGACTGCTGATCACAGGGAATCAAGAAAAATCACAACAATGCAATTGGAAATGTCATAACAAATTATTGATAAATGTTCATTTTAAACAAGTTATGTATGTAAATGTTTGTATTTAAGAACAATCACATTTAAGGAAATTTGAGGTTAAAAAATTAGGAATAGAAGAAGGAAAAAAGACACAACAGAAACTAGACAGTATTGATAAGTAAATTATTCTGCAGAAAGAAATGGACCAAAAAAGCTGAAGGAGTGTTTATTAGAGTAAAATGGATTGAATGGATTCTCTTTCAAATAATATTCATCAGAGCATTTATTATTTATGAAACTTATGTTCCACTTTAACTCGTGCATCAATTACGGACAATAATTATGGTATTTTTTAAGTTTGTTTTAACTCGTGTAAAAATAAATCAAGCGATTTCACCAAGGAAAGCTCTTGCAGTCTATTCCTGTGTTATGTCCAATCTTTGATCTCGATGGGGATTAGTCTGTTTATATGATTGTTTGAAAAGATCTCTTAAATTCAGCTAGATACCAGTATAAAGATATTTTAAATTTGCTCTCACGATTGAAACAAGCCTACTGTTAAATTTGTGAACTGATCGTTTTTTAATTTTATGCTTTTATAAAACAGTAGCCATGTTTCAATCCAAAGATGAAAAGTAAATGCGCAAAACTGGAATATCACATACAATATTTGCAAATATGCACCATTGCCGTGCAACGAGTCCAAGGGAACAAAATGGTGACTTCCTGATAAACTGGTGCCAAATATTAAAAGAAAAATGGAAGCTGCTGCATTAGACCTTTTTTCAAATATAATTAATTACTTGCAAACAATTTTCGATCAAAGTTACGTGTGCGAATGTGCCTCCATCAAAAAACTGAAGCAACAAGTGTTGTTCAACACAAAAGTTGGTTGTTCGCGAGATGAAACGCAATATGTGCAGTCATCCTGGTGTTAAGAGGCGGGAGACTGCTCTTTGGGAATGCAGCCGGTCAGTTCTGAGAGGTGACCATCCCGAACCACTTTGATGACAGACTTTAGGAATTTAGAATAAGCAGAACTACATTTCAGGGGTTCATTCATTCATCAATGAACCTCTGAAATGGGGTCATGGGGGTCTGCCGGTGCACATTGGGCGAGAGGCAGGGGTACACCCTGGACAGGTCGCCAGTCCATCACAGGGCAACCTTCACTCACATATTCACACCTAAGGGGAATTTAGATTATTCAGGTAACCTAACCACATGTTTTTGGGATTGTGGGGTAAACCGGAGTACCCGGAGGAAACCCACGCAAGCACAGGGAGAACATGCAAACTCTTTCCAGGAAGGTCCTCGAACCGACCACCTTCTAACTGGAAGGCCACAGTGCTACCCACTGCGCCACTGTGCCGCCATACATTTCAGAGGTTGTGCAATAAAATTGTCCATTGGTTATATAGTCCATTAATGCCGACCAATCATGCTCCCAGAAAAAAAGTCACATGACTGTTTTTATTGTGTTTGCTGGGATTTTTTCTGTAAATGCGATTCATGCTTTATGTGCATTTTTTCTTACTGGACAAATGATTTATCCTTCTTTTTTTAATTTTCAAAATGTATGTGCATCTTGGCATTTCCATCAAGGTGTTTACGCAATATTCCAAAATGCGCATAAAAATAAATGGATGGAAACGCAGCTAGTGTCTGTCTAAAAGTGCAACAGAGACAGAAAACAATCAAAATCTGCAACGCTCCAGATGACGTCATAATCCAGCTCTTCTGATGAAACTGGCTATTAATAGTAACATGACAAAAGTCATTTAGCACAACCTGCACACGTGATGATGCACAGTTCTCAAATGGATTTGCTTGAAGGGATTAAATGTGTTAAAAGCCACCCGATCTATTAAAGTTATTATTTATTAAACTACGATGCTTTCCTATCAATGAAACTGTGGTGTAGGAGTGCGCCGGGGACCTGAGTCACCCTCGCTGATTGTTCCCAGCTATCAAAAGGCTCTGTTGCAAAGCTTTTAAAGGCAGTGCAAATACCCTAAATCTTCTGCTGGCCATTCTCATTATTATAACCCAGTTACATAAGCGTTAATGCCAGCTTGCCTTACAAGAGGCTGCAATGTGTTTTTTTAAAGAGGTCCTATCCTCTTAAAGTGATTATGGGTACTATGTGTGTTGGGGGATACTGAGGGGAGGGAAAGAGTATTGTGAGTGGGTGTGTTTGAGAGACAGAGAGAGAGTTTCTGTGATGTGATCTGTCACTCTATCCATCTGCAGTCGCTCTGGAAGCGAGAGGAGGGCTTCACAAGTCTCTTGGAAGCAAAAAGCAACACTGACTCTGGTGAGTAATGAGAAAACAATCTTATTGCTATAACATTCTTGAAGAGTTCATTGTAGAAAAAAAGTTAATCAGTAGGTTTAGAGATTAGAAGGGTCTTAAATTGTTTTGATGTCAATGTTTTTGAGCAAACAGTAGCTAGTTTTTTGTGAATTTTGTGATTTGTATACTTTTGTGTTCCCAGATCTGTCCCAATCAAACCCCAAAGATCACCTGAAATCACCTACTGTCCCAGTGACAAGGTAACGAATCCTATTTTTGGAAAGAGCTTACACACTGAGACGTGAGAGACAGACAGGCTGTGCAGCTATTGTATTTACATTTAACAAATACATGTAGATGTTACATGTAAGTATAACATTACAAGAGTTAATGGCAGAACGTTTTTACACTAAATTTCTGATTACATCACTGTTATTTATGTGAAGTATAGCCACAGCTACAGTCATTTTAGGTATAGCTTGTGTTATCTGATGTGAAAGAGGTCACTTTGTTCTGCTGAAGATTAAAACCATATCAGGGATGATGCTAAATCCATCACATTATTCGCTGTGCTGTATGTTTTAGTGATTTGCTTGAGTGTTACATAATACAAAATGGATATTGAAATTTTAATAAGTCACCTACTTTTCTTGCAAATGAATTCTCATTCTCTGCGCTTGACAAAAGTAGTAATACTGAGAGGGAAAAAACAATTTTTTGTTTGCATTTTACAGATTGTGAGGATAGTTGTGGACTTCTTTACTCAACTATAGCACAAAAAACACTAAAACACTTCTGTTCATGCGTGTCACTTGTTATAAATCTAAAAAGGGAAAAAAGCTGTTGTTTGTTTGTTTTTGAATCTACAAATATAATGCATCTAACTTTTTTACACATTTTATAATATTACATTTTTTTTAAAACAGAAACCAATAAAGTAATCACAACCTGTGCTTGATACTGTTAGACAAGAGGGGTCTTTTTTTTGTTCCCAAGTTAATGTACTAGTGGTTTAAGTTTAGTCAGAACCCCTAAGGGGGTTCTTTCTTTTATTTTTATATGTATCAACCCTGTTCCTGTTTTACTCTTCCGTTTGAATCTTTTCCTTCATAACCCCTACAAAAGTAGCAAAACATAAATCAGTATAGACTTTACTTTTATAACTGGAGAACATCCACAGGACCTAGACATAGGCGGCAAAGTAAACAATGAACCAGACAGAGGAAACACAGAAAATATAAAGTGGAGAAAAGCAGGCGCAAGATCAGAGACAGGTGAGGAAGTAATTAGGAAGAAATTGGCAGGGAGGGGCAGAAGCTGCGAGAGAGAGGGAAATAGAGCTGAACAAAGACTTTTAGGGCGGTCACACTACTCCTGAACATCACAGAATGTTGTCGCATGCAATTGTATGCATTATGAGCCCGCCCACACGTCATTAAAAATAAACAATTTAGCTAATTATAATTATTTAAATATCTTATTATAACACGATGCTCTCTAGTCTACTTTAAAGCAACACCGACGTCCTAAAAATGTACATTTGCTCCATATCAAGAGATCCAAAAACCTCACGTACCAGACCCTACCAATCTGGTGGCTCAAGATGTATCACATATCGCAGGTCAGAGTTCCTTGCAGCTGAACTTTCTGTGTGAGCGGAATCCGGAAATCGCACCTTGTAGGTGCATCCGCATTCACATCTCCGCATTCAAGTCAATGGAATCTTTTTCCATAGTGTGACCGGGCGGTCTAAATGGGGCAAACAAGAGGAAACCCTAAAAGAGACTTTGCTAATGAACCTTTGTCTTAAATAAAAAGTCTTTTAATCCGATGCCCCAAGCGTGGCACACCAATTTTTGGCAGCTTTACTCATTCATCTTTCCAGTATTCACTCAAACCCCATCAAATTAGACTGGCAATGTATATGAACATCAGTGTTACGAAGATTTTTGGACTAAAGCTGCTACTATACAATCTTGGTTGTGTGCTTAAGGTGTGCTGAAGGTTGAACTTCCGCCCCTGTATGAGTCTATGCTCTTGAACAAATTCCATTCTTGAGGTCAATAACATTTATGCATTTAGTTGATGCTTTTATCCAAAGCAACTTACATTTCAAGCACTTAACACATTCTATTAATTCTTGCGTTCCCTGGAGTTAGAACCCATGACCTTTGCATTGCTAGCGCAATGCTCTACTGACTGAGCCATTAACCTTACCGTCAACAACAAGTAGTCTTTCATTTCCTGGTGCTGAAAAACAGATTGGTGCTACCACTTCCATAAGTATGGTATTGGCCAGGTGATATGTCATGTTTTATTCTATTATGATTCACACCAAAAAGTGTAATGTTTGTTTTATTATACCAGAGAATTTAGTTTAGGTGCTTCTGTCTAGTCACTCAAGATCTTCAAAAATGGTTGTCCTTAGAGCATTGGGTTCATTGTTTTCCTCCAATGGATTTACCACAGGTGGGTTCCAGTTAAGTTGCAGAGCCAGAGATGTGGACTCCTCGAGTCAAACGCCCTGGAGTCATTAATTTGATGATTTGAGACTCGACTTGACAATATCACAAAAGACTTGAGATTCAGGTTGAACCTCAATGACTCGCAACTTGACTCGGATTTGAACCCCAAATGAAAAAAACACAATTTATAGCAATATTAAACTGTGCTCTTATGAAATCACATTCACTCGGTGCACTCTGGGGGTATGAATACGGGCATAATGCTTTCTCTCACCTCTGTGTAGAACCATATCAAGAATGATCGGAGGGAACAAGATGTACCTGAGATCAATTTTTAGTTTTAAGGCAAAGGCTGTGAATACTTCATGTACATTAACTTTTATCTTATGAATATGGAATATTGCAAAACATGTAAGGAATTGAGGAAAACAAAGGGTTAAGTAAACGTGGGAAAATAATAGAACTGTGAAAAGTTCCTTAATAATCAATTCTCACTGATTTATTTTATACACTTGTGTTTCAAAATTAGATCAGCTCTCTCACCCTTCTTATCTAGACATTTTTGTGTTTTTGTTGCCAGGTGCAAGAAAAATGCATCTGGGTCAGCAAGGCCCTGTGGTGGATGGGCTATCGTTGAAGGAGCTGGGGGACAGTGTACTGGTGGAAATAGAGCCTCGGAGGAAAGGACTGCCCTTCCTCAAGCATGTGGAATACCGTATTGTCAGCAAGGTACACATTTGTGGTTGAATCATAATTGAGAATATATTGGGGGTCAGGAGTTGTCCTTGTGTTGATTCTCTGGGTCGCTTCAGTTATTTAATGCATCTAATACAACCCAGTATCTTTTTATTTTATTGCGCTTTATTATATTTGGAATAATAGTGATTTAAACACTTTTTAAAAATCAAAATAGCATTAAAATAGGATGAAAATGCTATTGAATAAATTTTGTCACAATGCACAATAATCATTATTTAACAATAAGTTGCACATAGAAGAAAAGCCATTACATAATTACAATTTGATTGTAAGTTTATTGTGAAACTTTACCCAATCTGTAAAAAAAAAAAATACAAAACAACAAATTTCAGTGGTAAATTCTATTCTAATGATTAGTTAATTATTATGAGATGAAGACTTGACTCAAAGGGGCACGTCATTAACTAATCATTAATTAATCATTAGTTCATGATGCTAATTTTCTTTTTCATGTAAATTTTTATTTGGTAAACTAATGTTTACAAATTATTCTTTAAATCACATATTAATACACATGAGTCATGTAGGAGTTTAATGAGTTATTATATCAGTATTTAATCCACTCATAGTCAAGTAAATATTATACATTATTCATGCATTAATTAATAACTAGATGGCTAAACTCTGATGAACTGTATTTTTACAGGCAAAATGGATTAGTTGCTAAGGTAGAATTTTTGGTTGTTGGTAAGTCTGTGACGACATACAACGTTTCAAAATGTGTGGCATTAACCATCCCCTATCATAAAAATTGTAAGTTGTTACTATGATTAAAATACATAAACCGCCATTTCTCTACAATGCTTCATCTTGGAGATTTTTTCCTTGCCATTTCCCATTTATTTCCAAAGGCCATTAATTGGTATTTTAGGAGATATAACAACTCGAGAGACACCAGTTTGAATATCTTGGCTATAAGTTTGGTTGTAGTTTAAATGGTCATCAAAGTGTTTCCAATATTTGGGCTAAAACGAGTAAACTTATCGCCATTAATCTTTATATAAAACATAAACAGAAATTCAGGGTTCTTAATCAAAATCAAATCCAATCAAAACTTGAGAACCCTGACCAATCCAATGTTCCCTTTTTTCAGTGTTTCCAGGTGCCGGTTCAGCGCAGATACAGTGATTTTGAAGTGTTTCACGCCCTGCTTCTGCAAAAGTTCATTTACAGGATGGTCCCACCCCTCCCACCAAAACGCATATTGAAAGGCGGTGAGAGTTGAACTACTCTGTGAAATTAATCTGGTTTCAAGGTCTTTGATTTCATTTTTGGACCTCTCTTTTTGTCACATTTCTCAGTTCTGAACTCCGTCTCAGACCGAGAGTTTAATGATAATCGTCGACGTGCTCTACAGAGGTTCATGACCTTGGTCATCAGACACCCAGTGCTGGCAGGAGATGAGCTGGTCAATATTTTTCTCTCAGCAAATGGCGCAGTAAGTCCCACACAGCAGATGGTAGCGCAATAATTGAAATTAAGTAGATATAGTTCATTAGAATAATCCTGAATAAAACCAAGAGCTCATTATAATTTAATCCCCTTTCATGTTACAGGATGTACAAAACATGTTGCGTGATTCCTATAAAAAGACAGGGGATGAGTTTCTGGTCTCCCAAATCTCTTTACATGGCAAGGTTGGTGCCATTTCTTCTATAAATGGTAGGTTTTAGATTTTAGACATTGACCAAACCAAAACAATACATGATATTTTGAAGGTATACCTCCCAGAGGACATCCAAAGCCAGGGATTAATTAACCGTGAGATGATTGGGAGTCTGCACAGCAGTTTCCTAAAACTCAGGGATGTGGCTGAGCGCATGGCGCAGCGTGCACGGGAAAACTCCTCAGACCTGCTTATGTTCGGGAAAGACCTAAGGTAAACTCATTAGAGTGGAGATTTCCTCAACTGAGATTTGTGACCCCCCTCCCCCCCTTAGCTATTAAGTATCAGCATAGCGGCAATCTAAGGACAGGATATGCAAGAGTCTTCTGTACTCTTCAATGGAGGCAGAGATCTACCAGCAATTAAAATCACCACCAGATTATTTTTGTTATAAATTTTTATGATACAATTTATATTATATACATTTACATAAACTTAAGACGAACACTCACATGCATACATATACTGAAAATCATCTACAATATTGCAATGCATAAGGATGCTGCACATAGTGATATGAAAAAAACTTATGAATAGAATAAAATGCATTTATTAATTGAAAGTTTCTTTAAGAATAAAAAAGTTAGTTTTGTTCTAAACCAAATACAGAAAACTTCGAAGCACAAGTTTAAGAAGATTCAACAGAAATACGGCTTTATTTTAACCTCAACACACAGATAACTAGCCTAAAGCTAGGGACAAGTATGTAAACAAATACAGGATGAGGGAAGTGTCGGAGAGAGAGAGCGAGAGAGAGAAAGGGGGGTAACTATTTGTCCACACATACCTGGTTATTTTTAAAAAGGGGTGGCTCACAGCATATAAAGGATTAAAAGCTCATGTTTACTATTTGATCACTGAACAGAGGCGTCTGTGTTTATGCGTACGCAGTGCTGAATTATCATTTTTAAAACGCCATGAATCAACTGCCACCTGATGGTTTGGTAGAGTCATCACTACGTTTCAGCATTCAGCGGAGAGAAGAGTCAGATTTGATTTCTTGATTGCTCTACAGTGAACTGGGCTCAGACACACCAGACCTGCCAGCAGACGCAATGATGAGCAAAGCTTGGAGGACACAGAGGAAATCACTGGTAGAGCTCTCAGGAGAGTTTGGTCTGCTTGCAGACAAAGCTGCACATCAGGTATGTAAATAATCATTTGGATCACCAGATTTACTCCACAAATACTCAGCAGAGCACTGAATTGGCCTGTACGCACTGTACTGTACTTTATGAACAAAAAGTTTAATTTTAACACAACATTATAACCCTGATTGCAAATTGAATCGGACCCAATTATAGCCCAAGTCCCACAAAAAAATACAGTACATGGCTAGACCAAGTCTTGATTCCAAACAAAAGCAGTGCATGGCTCATAACAGGCCAAAAACACAGCTTACTTAATTACTTAGCTTAGTTAAAATCTAATTCTTTCTTACCCAATTTCTACCTTCCAAGGGAATTTCCGCAACTTCATTTTGCTTTATGTCAACTATAGCGCTAAAGCCACAGCAGCTCCTGAGCACAGCAGCAATTCACTGAATAAGTTTGAACAGCTTTCACCCAATTCTCCTAAATTTATATTATGTTATTCCAACCACTGCGCACCACATAAGTCTCTAAAAGGCTTTCAGCAGTATCTCAAATGCAGTACTCTTCAGGCAAAGACATTGGATATATGCCATATACAGTACCAGAACCATATAAAGCACCCCCTATCAGCAGGCAAAAACAATTCCAAGACAATCAAACACTGGACAGAGGACAGCACTGAAACACTACAGGGACGTGTTAAATCCACGGATTGGGACAACCTTTGTTTTTGGACCATCCACATTGATGCACAGCACTTTATTCTGTCCAGAACAGTGACAATCTTCCACTAAAATAAACCCTGGAGAAAAGGATGTTCTGTAGGCTCACAGAACCTGAACAGAAAAGAGCTAAATAGATTAATAAGAAACGAAACTAAAATATAAGTAGGAGCAGAAATGTACTTTATGGAAACCTCACTACCTACTTCCTGAGGATTTTAAAAATTTTTTTTAGTTTAGTTAAACCTGTGATAACACACTACTCGTGACATCTGGCTCAATGTCTTTTGTCCCATATTCAAATAGTACTACTCATACTGGCTACGTTTTGCCACAAATCAAACCACATGAATGGCAGACAAACGCCAAGCTTGTTTCAGTTTTGCTTTAGAAATGTAACTCCATATTCCTTACCTTTTTGTATTTATCAGGGCACCCGAGAGGAAGATGAAGTGGTGGAGAAACTCAACCTTCTCCTTGAACAGTTGCAGTCATATAAAGTGAGAGATGCTCGCAGCTAATCACATTCAGTTTTCAAGGGACAAATGCAGATTAATAATTTTTGTTTGCAGGACTTGTGTGATCGTCATGACAGTGGAGTGCTATTAGAGCATCAGAGGGCATTGGAAAAGCGAAGCGGGCCTGTGGCGACTCAGGTAAAACATCCAGTATAACATCTAACATATAAAACTATGGACGTAGTGTCTGTGGTGTGAAGCATGGCTTTCTATGGAGAGGTTGTGAACATGTACATCTCAGTACAGCTCAGTCTGCAAAATGCAGGAGATGAGAAATATATGGTTTTCCCAAAACCATATGAATTGCTCCAACACATCATGTTGTCTCGATGCCATAATTCGTAAAAAAAAACACATTAGACGCTGTAAAAATGACATGTTTATGATTTGTTGACGTTGGTCTTCCTTCATCTAAGGGCAACACCACCGTCCTGACCATCGTCCACCAATTTCCCCAATTCTGCTCACTTCGTTACCCAAAAGAACCACCTACCTGTAATCTACTACTCTTGTCTTCCACCTTCATGACTCACCAACCAACATCGTATTCGATGGCACACAGTTCACCTGCCTGGTTTGGAGGCAACTGTGCCTTCAGATTCCTTGGCTTCCATGGCATTTGGTTTTCACCCTCAGACCAATGATCAGGATGCCTGCTTCGTTGCCTTGCCTCCAAGTTCCCTAGTACCTGGTGTGTGTGTGTATTCCCTGGGTGAAATACTCTCACACAACTCCCTCCCATCTGCCGCCATGGGCCCCTCCCCTTTTGCCAGCTCTCTGGGATACCAGCCATCCCCCTTCCCAAGAGAGAGTGGTGGCTGTTCCCTCGGTCCATAGATTCATGTCTCATGGCCGCCGTTCTTGGAGGGTCACTGCAAAAAAAATCATTGTAGTTATGGATGAGGTACCATATGGGAACCACAGTTTGGATGAAGCTAGTGTACAGTGACAAGTGGATGCACATAAAGCATAGCATTTACACAGAAAATTTTGCAGATAATTCAATGAAAAAATAATGATGTGCCTCCATAATCCACACATCTCTACTTTATCTGCCAATGGTGGAGAACCTCCCTGGAAGGGATGAGATGCAACTAATACAGGTCACATGATGGTCACAGAAAGGCCAACTTGGCATCTGAATTAATTGTATCCATGCATTGTTTCTTTTTTAGATATCTTCGGTGTGTTTCTGTAGTAATACCTGTTGCAAAGACTGGGCATGGACCCATCGAGACACTGTTCATTTTCTGTATTTCTGCACAAATGTGTTTCACATGGAAAATCAAGCTTGGCACAGTTGTAACGGATGGTGCGTCGGACACATACTGCACGGTTGTGCATGGCAACGTGGGTTCACATACTGACCCCATCGTCATTTCCCAACATTCTCCCTCTCTACATGTTTTCTTCCTGTATTAAAATGGTCCGGTCTGTTCAAAATAAAAGGCTAAAAATATAATATTAAAAAAATCCTGAAGGTAGTTCTGCGATGGTGTTGGGAAGCGTTTAAAGCACAAATTTCTTCTTTTTTAAAAACCTTTCTTTAACTGTTCAAATGCTGACCTTTTCAATGTGCTTCCTAAAGTATTTAAATATTTATAAATGAAACAATTGTAATAAATAAAATATATGAATTAATTTTTAAAATAAAAAAATAAATACAATATTTACACAAATATTTTTACTTTAGTTTAGTCAAGTTACATTTAAATTCTTTTTCTGACCAAATCTATAATTTTAGTTGACAAAAGTGGTTAATTTTTCCTGATTTAACAGAGACTAAAACAAAATAGACGACTAAATCATTTAATTAATCAAGATGTTTTAAATGAACAATTATTAAACTCAAACGTATTCTTCCTACAGCAAGAAAACACAATCATCACAATGGAGATGCGGAGCTATTTCTCCCTTCTATGTCTTCATCAAGAAACCCAGCTGGTCTTCACCAACCTGCCCCTTGTGACCTCCATCCTTGGGACGTTTGTCAACTCTCAAATACAAGGACACAAGGAGGTAAAGCTCCATCATAAACTCAACTTGATGTTTAGAATTGAGACAGATTGTTTAGTGAATAACATATTTCATTTCCTCAGATGGGTGATGTTTGGGGTGACCTCCATCCAAAGCTCAAGGAACTTTTGGAAAGCGCCAATGAAGCCTCATCTCGTTCATCTTCTCAAAAACACACCAGCAAGGGACAGACACCAGCCGTCATTGGCCCAACATAATGAGGACAGTATTCTGGAAATATGAAGAAACCTCCCGCCTTTTCCATTCCCATAAACTCAGTTTACTTCATTTATGCTCTCAGAGTCATGTGATTTCCCGCTCTTGCATCAAAATATTTTCACACTTTGCTTTATGGCATTTCCATATGTGTGGAGTGGCCCCAGACATACAGTAGCACTGGAAGAATTGTTTTTCACATGGTAACAATAAATACAGCAATGTTGTTCCTACTGTTATGTGTGCATTTGTGAAGCTTCCAGAGTCTTTTTGAAATGTTTTCCAGTCATTATTTCCATTTGTGATTGACTATGTTTCATGTTTTAATCTTTGATTTTCATTTAATTCCTGAAATTGCTTTTCTTTATTGAGTCCTTTGACCCAGAATAATGTTATGAATTCAAATAAACATTCACGTATCATCTATAACCTGTGGTTGGTTGCCTCAAGTTAAAATATTTACGTAAAAAAAACAACATGAATATGTTTAGGATTTACATCCATAATCTGAAAGATGAAAAAACATTATCAGGCATCAGAAAATCACAGAAAATCAATCATTTATGCTTTAAATGGCAGCAATCTTTTTTAACACTATAATTAATTTTTCAATCATTAACCACCAAGACACGTGTATTTTCATGAATAATTCCACAATCATGAAATTGTACAAAAAATACAATTTTGCATAATACATTTTGTAATTTTTTACTGCAAAAGTTGAGAACTGTTTTTGTTTTTTCCATCAAGAATCAATTGTTAAGACAAAATAAAAATTCAAAAATCCCACAAAAAGCAAAGATAAGATCAAAACTGTTTGAAAAATGTAAAAATTGCATTAAAAAAACAGCCGAACATTTCCTACACCTCATAAACTGTTACGAGCACTTTTTTTATAAACTTTGAAAAGCGCAGGCATATCACAGGTGTTGTGCTTCCAATGGTTATCCCTTCTTTTCGTGACAAGATGGCATTTATGACACAGATTTGGGGTCTGTATGATGAAATTGAAAGACCAATGTGCAATTTCTCACATTTTAATCTGAATTACCTTGCAAATTATGTGTCATAACTGTTCATTTAAAATCTAAACTATAAAAACAAATAACCTTTTTGAAACCTACTCATTATATTTGAAATCATGATTAAACAATAGATGGGTCACTTCATTCAAAATAATTAAAAACACATGCTGTGATTGGCACACACACTGGTGCGTGAAGACTTGGCCAATTCTAAACAATCAAATCAATAGCCAAATATACTGGGTGTGATCCACTGATTATAAAGAGCAAACGTTGAGCATGATAGGTATTAGCTATAACCACAGTTTAAAATGGCTGAAGCTAGTGTGCAGTGACAAGTGGATGCACCATCGTGAACATAAAGCATGGCATTTACACTGGAAGGGATGAGATGCAACTAATACAGGTCACATGATGGTCACAGAAAGGCCAACTTGGCATCTGAATTAATTGTATCCATGCATTGTTTCGTTAGATATCTTTGGTGTGTTTCTGGATAAAAAAAGTAATACCTGTTGCAAAGACTGGGCATGGACCCATCGAGACACTGTTCATTTTCTGTATTTCTGCACAAATGTGTTTCACATGGAAAAATCAAGCTTGGCACAGTTGTAACGGATGGTGCGTCGGACACATACTGCAAATTGCAAAAGATGACCTATTGAGTCGGGCCGCTGAGTTCTGTATAATGTGAAGGGATCTAACTGTACAGGAAGGACCAGCATTGTAGTAATCGAGTCTTGATATGACCAGTGCTTGGACTAGAAGTTGAGTTGATTGCTAGGATGTCTCTGACTTTTGATATAAAACAGAGCGAATCTGCACGATCGAGTCGTTGAAGCCATGTGATATTTGAACATATGTTGCTCATCAAGGATCACTCCAAGGTTCCCTGATTGAGGTAAAGAGGGGGATTGTCGAGAATAGTTGTATGGTAAAATCATGCTGGACAGTGGGGTTGGCCGAGGTAACCAGCAGTTCTGTCTTTGCCATGTAGAGTTGTAGTTGATGGGCCGTCGTCAACTACATATCAACATGTATCGTCATGTCTTCATCCATATCGAGATGTCGTTAAGGCAGTCGGTTATGCGAGGTCTAACAACAGTTGAGTGTCATCTGCATAACAATGATATGAGAAGCCATGTCTGTGCTTTGTTGTTGTCTTCACAGTTGAGAAGAGCAAAGGACCAGGAACTGAACCCTGTGGAACTCCTGTGAGCAGCTTCTGTTCTTGGACACGGGTGTCGATATTACATGTAAAAATTTAATATTGACACCCTCAACTTTTACATTACAACTAATCAGGAAAAGCTCATTCTGTCTAGTTAACAAAATATTTCTTTTGCAGCTGTGCAGCACACTGGCACTGTGGGTAACTCTGTGACCTTTCAGTGAGGAAGTCGCTGGTTTGGTGGCTTATCTGTCTTTCGGAAGCAGGTATTGATCAGCAACGGGTCTCATAATCTTCCTGAGTGCATTAATGTCCATTAACCCTGGTTTTATCGACATATAGAACCAAACTGTAAGATGACAAAGAGCAATTTAGAATAGTAAAACCAGAGAGATGTGCAAGGCTTTGTACAGAACAGCTTTAATGAGGGAAAGAACTACAATGTCATGAAGCACTGCCAAGTGATTTTAAAACCTCAGAGGAATCAAAATGACCCAATTCATGTATATACATGTATATACATATACAGGTGTGTGTGTATATGTTCACATTTGTAAGAAGTGAAGGGACACCGACATCTTTTTATGGCATGGGAGTGGGTGGAGCTAAATGCTCACTGCAGCACTAAGATTGGTGAAGCATGGATCATCAATAATGAAGTCTTTGAGTAGTAATTCCACTATTAAACATGGCTGCTGAAAAAAAGGTATTCAATGCAGACAAATGGATAGAACAAAGGCACAATAAATCGATTACCAACTTCAGAGCTGACGACCTGTCTGTCTTTAAATATTCCTCAAGAACTGTCAAAACAAAGTTCCCAATGGCAAAAAAGAATGATTGCTTCACGTTCAAGACCCTACAGTCGGCGTTTACCAACTCGATTGAAGCATTTAATCGTGCGATCAGTGACCCTTTTTGAGGCTTTTGGCACTGTGTTTGGCACATCCATTAATGATGTGGTCTTACGTGGGGTTCAGAAGTCTGGGGACACACTGAAAATAATCATGTAATGTAAACCTAAAACAAGTCGAAGATAAAAGAGCCCCTGATCTACTTGTTCAAACCAAACATCACATTTTATTAGATTTAATTTGCAATGAATTGAAAACAAAGGCACAATATGAAGTTTTTTACCAGTGCAAGTCTTTGGAATAAAGTGAATTCTTGTTTACGTGACAAGCGGGGGAGGACTGAGAGGAGAAATGTGTCTTTATAATTGAATCTCTATGGGAAAAAATAGACCTAAACGCTAGCCTTTGCTCCAATGGGAGATATCAGCCGATCGTACTTGAGCTTGAACATTAACTTGGTTTTAATACACTGTAAAAAATAAACTGTACATTTTACGGTAAAGCCAGCAGCCAGAACTTTATACAGTTTCTTTCTACTTTACACAGTAGCTAACATGTTTATTTCGTTATGAAAAAAACTGTCAAAGCCAGGGTTTAAATTGTAATAATTACAGTTTATTTATTTTCTTGTAAAGCTGATGACTGTCATGTTTTTTCAAACAATTTTACAATTAAAACTCCTAAATAAAATTATAATTTCAGTCTTTTTTACAGGAAAGCGCTAGTATTTTACAGGTGTGTATGATATGTGGCATTTTTTTGTAAAGTGTTTACTTTTTATTCAATAGCATTTTTACAATATTTTACAGTGTAATGATAGACTGGAATTGAGTGAGATCTCACCCATTTTTTATTTAATTGTAAACAAATATGCACAGTGTATATTTTAAGCAAAATATCCAGAGAGGAAGAGCAATAGAATTTAAAGTATTTTTAATTCAATGGATCAAAAGATGTCCCGTAGGTAGGATTAACAAAGATATGGATGGCTGTAATATACCACATTTCTGTATCACGTTGAAAGTTCTTTTAACATTTTTTTACCATTTTGATAATATTAAGCAACAAAATAAACTCTAAATGCATCTTGACTGAGTTAAAACAACAAAAAAAACATGTACTCAATTGTGGCATTTTAAATGGTATTCTCAGACTTGTGAACCTCATCGTTTAAAAGTAGGCTTTACACAGTTAGTGTACTGCAATAAGCAAGTTACCCAGACAGATTTTGATTATCACAATAAAAAATATATATATTCTGTCGGCTGCTGTAAATGATAAGATGAATCTCTGCACTGCTTCCTTTACATTGATTCATCAGACTTTGCAAAACAAGTGCACCAAACCAGTCTTAAAAACAAACAAAGGCAGCGCTAACAGGATGTTAGCATTAAATAAAATAAATGTGAGAGTTGATATTGTGCTTGATAAAAGCAACACACTTCATATTCAGTACAGATGAAAAATAATAACAATAAAAACATTATATATATATATATATATATATATATATATATATGCATTCAAGTGGTATTTCTATGGCTTTTTGTACAATAACAACCTTTAGTGAAAATATACATCTACACATAATTCAAGTACAAATGTACAAAATTCTTTAAACTCATACCCTTTTCTTTAATTATGATACATTTTAATACAGTTCATAAATACAGTTGAACATTCATACGTTTAGCATTCTGATTGGCAGCTGATGGGAAGAGGGAGTGGTTTTAAGTCAAGATGGCTCCGCCTGCTCACCGTTGGCACTCCTAAAGCAAATCTGTAAAGAGCACAATGGCGATAAATAAAACATTTGTTTATGGTGAACATTATTGCTTCTGAAGTGTATGCACATGCAACAACAAGGCTTGAAATTTAAAGGTTCTTTTACGGGTGAATAAGTAAAATAATTATAAACATTGTGAATTTTGTACCTTGCATTATTTATCTCAATAAGGCTATCTAGTTTTTAAATAAAGTGAATTTAAAAAAATCTGTTCCTAACAGTATGTGAGCTGTAATGATGATTTACAAATATCACAATTGTGTGTAATATTTAGGGCTCGAGCACCGAAGGTTCATAGAACCCTATCGTAATTGCTCAGAACATTAAGGTTTCGTGTGTTTTGGTGCATTTTTGAGGGGCTAAACAAAAGGGGCTTATATCCTTAAAAAGGAAATATTGCGCTCTCGGCTTCTTTGCAAAAACCTAAAGAAAATGGCCACTTTTACTTGTCGTACTTTAACAAACTCATCCTGGAGATTTTATCGGTTCATCTCCAAACTTCATCAGTCTTATTTTAAGCCATATGTTAAATTGCTAAGCTTTTTTTTACTTCACTGAATTTAAAATGGGGCGGCACGATGGTGCAGTGGGTAGCACCAAGGCCTGCCAGTTAGAGGGTTGTCGGTTGACTGCCTGCAGGGGGCTCGCCCAAAACCATGCGGTTAGGTTAATTGAATAATCTAAATTCCCCTTAGGTGTGAATGTGTGAGTGTGAATGTTGCCCTGTGATGGACTGGCGACCTGCCCAGGGTGTACCCCCGCCTCTCGCCCAATGCGCGCTGAAGACGGTAGACCCCCGTGACCCTGAAAGGAAGTTGCTAATATCTCAGCCATGCAAAGTCTGATTGGGCTCAAGTTTGCCATGCAGACTCATCGCATTATGAGTCCATGTCTGAACAAATATATACAGCAACCTACAGTGACACCTAGTGCAACAAACTAGTGGACACAGAGTGACAATGGCTTTGGAGGTGCTCAAGCCCTTTGATTGCAGCTTTAATTTAATTCTGTTTTTACAGCTTGTAAACATGCATCTCACAATTAATTTTATTTAATTCAGATTCTGAAAAATATGGTCAGGAGATGTGGTGTTTTGCTCAACACTCTGATTTCAGGATTCATCTTTCATAGCCATTCTAGAAGTTCACTCATATCCACACAGGAAAGCATAAACGGATATAAGAGAGAGAGAAAAAAGTATTTTCCTTTCTATTTCTCTACCACCAGCCTAAATGTGGGCACACATCCAGCTTTAATGGGCACTCTTTGCATTCTAGATTCATACAGATTCTGGCATGATTATAAAAATATTACTTTTACTACTAGTTGAAGGATTAGTACTGTATCGATTTGGTGTCATACAGCAACCGTTTACATTTCTAATGATTTTCCTTTATAAATCATGGGCTGTCTGGATAAGATATTTCTGTTAAAAAATCTGGATTATCTGGAGTTAGCAGATTTGTTTACATTGAGGACGCGGCGATCACCTGACTACGCACGCTAGTTTTGCACGTTCACAGCTACACACTAAGAATTAACTTCAGTCTCGAGGTACTTTGTCTTCTTTCTGTTTATCATAACTGTCACTGGCATATTTACTGAGCACTGTGCTTTTAAACAAGCGCAGACTTTTACCTGAACTAACATAGCGTCTGTCTTTGACTACTATTGTTAAGCTCTGTAGCGCGTTCAGGTTAAAGCACTCTATGATTAGCATAGGCGAGCAATTAACACATTGCTAAAACTGCTCGATCTTGCAGATTCGCCCTGTTCAACATCAGAAAGATCAGACATCTCCTCACAGAACATTCAACCCAACTTCTGGTCCAAGCAATGGTCATATCAAGACTCGACTACTGCAATGTTCTTCTCGCTGGACTTCCTGCATGTGCGGTCAGACCCTTTCAGATGATCCAGAACTCGGCAGCTCGACTGATCTTCAAAGAACCAAGAAGAGCACACGTCACCCCTCTCCTCATCTCTCTCCACTGGCTTCCCATTGAAGCTCGAATCAAGTTCAAATCATTGACGCTGGCATACAGGACAGTCACAGGCTCCGCTCCTTCATACCTCCACGAACTCCTCCAGCTCTACGTCCCCTCCAGACGCCTCCTCTCAGAAAATGACCAGCGTCTCGTGGTCCCATCTCAGTGCGGCAAAAAATCTCTCACCAGGTCCTTCTCCTTCACAGTTCCTGGCTGGTGGAATTCCATTGCCGTCCCATTACGGAAAGCTGAATCTCTCTACGCCTTCAAAAAGCAGCTAAAAACTCTACTCTTTCGAGAGCACTTACTAACTTAACGTACTTACTTACTAACTTAACACAAGCACGTACTTACTAACTTAACTAAAAAACAAAAAAAAAGCACTGTTTTGATCTGTACTAGCCCGAATGTGTTCTATGTGTATGTCTACTGATCCATCCACTTTGTACCAAACTGCTTGATGTTTACTCCCAATGTAAGTCGCTTTGGATAAAAGCGTCTGCTAAATACATAAATGTAAATGTAAAAACAAAGTGATATTTGAGAAGTGAAACCAAGTTTATATGATTTATAGCAAATGGGAAAGTATTATTTAAACGCAATAATATATGTGAATAAAAGTAGCCACCTTTGTCATTTTATTGATTTCAATACATTGAACACTAATATTTCCTAGCACTAATTATTACGACCCCAAAATTGGTTTGATGTCCTCAGTGACGCTTTACCTCCATACATAGGTGAATCCAATCATGAAAAAAGTATCTAAAGGAGGCTAATTGTAAAGGTTTCTTCTCTTTGTATCTTCTGTTCTCTAGTGCCAACATGGAAGCCTCAAAAACAACTCTCAGAAAACAATGATTGTTGAGCAACATGGGTTAGAGAAAGAATTCAGAAAGCTCCTAGAGATTTACAGCGGGGAAAATAGGTATTGAACATGTCAACATTTCTCTCAAAAAACATATTTTTAATGGAGCTATTGACATGAAATTTTCACCAGATGTCGGCATCAACCCTAGTAATGCACACATAGAAAGAAATCCAAACATTTATGTCCATAGATGAAGTTATGTGTAATTAAGTGAAATGGCACAGGGAATAAGTATTGAACACATGAAGAACAGGAGGGGTAAAAAGGTCTGGCAAGCCAAGAAAGCAGCTGGAGTTGTTCAGAAGGTTAACCTGCCCCCTATTAGTGCAAAGTAATATCTGCTGGTATAGTCCTGATTGATGCCTTTTAAAAAGGTTTCTCACCAGCAAGGTGTTAGACAAGAAGCATTGCATGATGGGTAAAAGCAAAGAGCTGTCCAAAGACCTACGCAACCTTATTGTTGCAAAACACACTGAAGGCATTGGTTACAGGCGCATTTCCAAACTTCTGAAAGTTCCAGTGAGTACCATTGGGGCCATCATCCGGAAGTGGAAAGAACACGGCGTTAAACCAGCCACGGCCAGGTGCTTCTCGCAAGATTTCAGACAGAGGTGTCAGAACAATCATCAGAAGGGTTCTCCAACAGCCTAGGACCACTCATGGTGAGCTTCAGAAGGACCTGGAATCAGCAGGTACCGTTGTTTCAAAGAAAACAATAAGTAATACACTCAACCACCATGGCCTCCATGCACGCACACCACCCAAGACTCCATTTTCGAAGAAGAAGCATGTTGAAGCTCGTTTGTAGTTTGTGACACAACATTTGGATAAACCCATGACATTCTGGGAGAAGATACTCTGGTCAGATGAGACCAAAATTGAACTCTTCGGATGTCATAAGACACAACATGTTTGGATGAAAAATGGCACCGCACATCACCCCCAAAACACCATACCAACAGTCAAGTTTGGAGGTGGGAGCATCATGGCGTGGGGCTGTTTTTCAGCATGTGGTACTGGTAGACTTCATATCATTGAAGGAATAATGACTGAAGAAATGTATCGAGACATTCTTGATCAGAATCTGCTGTCATCTGCCAGGCTGCTGAAGTTGAAAAGAGGGTGGATCTTTCAGCAAGACAACGATCCCAAGCACACAGCCAAGGTAACACTCAACTGGTTGAATAAAAAGAAAATAAAGCTGCTAGAATGGCCCAGTCAATCACCAGACTTGAATCCAATTGAAAATCTTTAGAAAGAACTGAAGATCCGTGTTCACAGAAGAGACCCCCGGAACCTTGAAGATTTGAAGGCAGTTTGTGTGGATGAATGGGCCAAAATCACACCTGAGCAATGTATTCCACTGGTTTCTCCTACAGGAGGCGTCTTGAGGCTGTAATCACCAACAAAGGTTTTTGCACTAAGTATTAAATAAATTTCAGTACGCGTGTTCAATACTTATTCCCTGTGCCATTTCACTTAATTACACATAACTTCATCTATGGACATAAATGTTTGGATTTCTTTCTATGTGTGCATTACTTGGGCTGATGCCGACATCTGGTGAAAATTTCATGTCAATAGCTCCAATAGAAATATGTTTTTTTGAGAGAAATGTTGACGTGTTTAATACTTATTTTCCCCGCTGTAAGCTCTCAGTTTCAACTATGAGGAACATTGTGAGGAATTGGAAGACCAGAGGCAAAGTTCTAGTTGAGGGCCGAAGTGGCAGACCAAGAAAAATCTCAGATAACCAGAGGTGCAGGATGGTGAGAACGGTCACAGTCAACCCACAGACCAGCTTCAAAGACTTATCGGTGCAATTTAGAAGATGTAATATTGGGGAAAATAGAATTTCTCTGCATTCCTCACACATTTGGAAAAACCAGCTTCATTTTGTATTAAGGTGCTGTAAACTGATGAGAATAAAACAGTTATTTAAACAAATCAAGGGGCATCATGCATGGTGGAAAAGCACTCAGTACTCAGAGAAAAACATTTGCTGCCTACAGTAAAATTTGGTGACGGTTCCATCATGCTGTGAGGGCAATGTGGCTAGTGCAGGCACTGGAAATCTTGTTGAGGGACGTATTGATTCTACTCAACACGAGCAGATACTGGAAAACAATGTCCAGGAATCAGCTACAAAGTAGATTTTTCAACAAGACAATAACCCTAAACACTGCTCAAAATCTACAAAGATCCAAATACCTTCAGCCAGAATCCAGACTCTAATCGAAAGACATAGTACGAATTTAGAGGCTGTTATTTCTGCACAAAATATTGAGTTACATTTTCTTTTGTAGAGCCTAAATAAATGTATGAACGTCTACTTTTGTTTAAATAATTTTTACACACTTTCCATAGATCATATTATCATATTATCAAATTATAAAAATTTACAGGGGTGCCTAATTTTTTCACATTAACTGTATCTAGTTGCAAAAAAAAAAAAAAAAAAAAAACAAGTTTAGCAACACAAAATAAGATTCAATAATAAACCAAAATAAATTTGCATAAAATATTTGCATATGCGACCTAATTTCTCAATGGTGCGACTAAAAAAAATCAAAGGTTGCACCGGTGCGACCCGTCGTTCGAGGAGAAAAAAAACTAAACTCTGTGAGTCTCCCTGTTGTTCAACAACAGACACACATTAGGCCCATATCGTGGTCTAAACCAATCAGAGATAGTGAAGAGCGTATCCTGCCCCACCCCCCCTCTGATTGGCCGTGGTCCAGATATTCCTGTATGTGTGTGAACGTACGTTTGAAAATGCATGTGATGCAGTCAGACAGAGAGAGGTGAGTCCATCAGGTAAACAGTGGATGTAGCCGCTCATTACGAGAGAAGATGAAAAGAACGATTGACAGATTTTCATTAAGAAAGATAAGTTAGGGCCTGATCGTGAAAATTATAACCAATGCTCTGACACGGAGCCATCAACCTCCCCTGTGACTGGCTCTAATACATTTAGAATCAAAACTATAAACTTCAGAATTTTCTATAAAACACATAACATGCCGCGATAAATGCACTGCTCAAGTGTCCCCTCTCCCCGCTGCCTTTCAGCGGCAGGCAGCTGCAAACAGATCAGACGAGGCCGAGATGAGAATTAAGTTTTACGTTGCCTACAATATTGCAAAAGAAGAACTCCCCTTCACTAAATTCAAGTCCGAAATAATTCTTATGAAGAAAAATGGCTTGAACGTAAACCCGACGTACAGCAATGATGTCGCGCGCACCCAATTTATAGGAGTCATCACAGATACATTGAAAAAAAAAGACGTCTGTGCAAATTGTGAACAGTGCGTACATGGAATTCCTGATCGACGGAGACACATATATCGCCACAAAGGAATTTGTCATTGTGTACGGTCGTGTCTTGCGGAAAGGAAGATCGATGAATATATTATTGAACACAGTGAGGTCGAGCATGCTCATGCCCAAGGTAAGCCATGTCATGTTATGGAGCCTATGTCAATAATATGCCTACCGTCTCGTTACTGCATTAACCATAATATTCTGATACTTAAAAAAAATAAAAATAAATAGGCTGCATTATAAACTCTTGATCTGGGTAGTAAATGGTATTATCGTTTTTATTTGTTTAATTAGGAATTAATGCTGCTTCAAAGAAAGCATTTGCTGCTCTTGGGGACCAAAATCAGTTTAAAGTTTAAATTTCAGCTCAGTAAAGCACTTTAAACACTTTTTTCAGTAAGTTTTCGTTACCTTTCTTGTGGAATTGTGCTTCAAATAAAGAACTTTATTATGACCAGGTTGTTAGTTAATCATTTACAAGTCAATATTGTCTATGGACAGTGATTTAAAAAAAAAAATGAATAGATAACCAAAAAAAGTGAACTTGTGGAAATGCGGTGTTAAATGTGATGCGGTTGAAAATTTGGGTGCACCCAACTTTTGTGCTGGTGCACCTAAGAAAAAAATTTAGGCGCACCAGTGCAACCAGTGCAAAAAGTTAGTCTAGAGCCCTGTTAATAGAGATATACTTTATAACTCCCAATGTTGAAAAATCGTGAGCCTACAACAAAATGTTACACCTAAAATAAATCCACATCACCACACAAACACACACAAAAAACCCACAAAAAACAGAAACAACCAGAAGGAAGAAGATAAAGAAATGCTGCATTTTTCATAATCCCAGGTTTCACTCAAACAAAGAGATGAATCCTTGGGCTATGAACATTTACAGAGACAGAGAACAGGGATGATTGATAGATGCTGTGTATTAAGAAATTTAACAAGTCAAAGGAATGAAGGTGAAAAGTTCTGTGTGAAAAGAGCCAGAAAGTACCTCAAGCCCCTCCCCCTTTGAGCACGGCGGGTGGCGCGCTAGCACTTGCCTCTCGGTGAAACAGACGGTAGAAGAAACCTCTCTTAGGTGCCGGATTCGGTCGGTTCACATCCAGATCTGAGCAGAGTGCTCCGTCCATCTCAAACACATTGATCTCCTTGAAGCATTCCATCTCGATCATCTGAAAGATGCAGAAATACACAGAACAGTTTTGATCTCCTTCTGTGAAGAAACTGTTTGCCATTACATGATTCTGATGACGTGCCAAACTCAGATTGACGTATACTGCAACACAAAGCATGGAGAAATATTTCAGAAGAGTTTTTTTCCAAATCTACATTTTAATGAACTTGAGTTCCCCATTTTCGATAACTCTATGGCCCTTGTTTTTTTTTTTTTTTTTACAAAATGCTACAAATCCATATAATCAATATAAACATTTTTTTTAATAAAATGGTTAAATACAATAACAAACAACATCATTATTGAATTAAGTGGCTGGTTTCAGAATAGTTTTGTAAAACAGTGTCAGAACCCACACACAGATATTGGAATCACTGCACCAAAGTGCGGAGTCTACGCGGAGTCTTTGGGACGTCTACGCTAAACTTTATTGATTATGATCCGCTGGAAAATGCCCCGATCTTATTCCGTCTTCATGGAATGATTACAAAACTTTTGACAGCTGCCATTTTTCCAGCTCCTTACCCCCTCACCTTCTTTGCATTGATGGACTCAACGGTTTTTGTAAAAAAAAATTAAACTGCACTTATTGGGGTTTGAAACCAGGACTGCATTACATGGCAAGTATTGTGTACTTTTTGGGGGGGAAAATTGAATATGCGCTTTTCAAACGTGGACACAATACACTTCAGATTTGGCACACTTTTTGGCAACAGTTTTTGACTTACAAAAGGGACAAAGACCTACAAAAAAAGTAGAAAAAAGATTTTCCAATCTCAACAGTAAGTGAAATATTTTGTAAAAACCCTTTAAAATTGCACTTCTGCAATTCAACTTCTCCAAGAGATTGTAACTGTTTTGCTCAAAACTCCATCAGCCTTATCTGAAGGCATGTTAAATTGTGAATTGTTTTTGAATTCGTAAAAAAACGGCTGTTAAAAGTTGAAATTTCGCCATAAATTGGTAACTCAGCCATACAATGTCCCAAATTATGTTTACAGTTGGATAGCCAACTGTTTACAGTTCACGTCTGAACACATCTATAATGTACTCTCTTGATTATAATGCCATCGGGTGGCCACAGGAAATAACATAGATAAGATACTTCTTTAATTACCAATTTTCACACGTTTCACATGAGAATCTTGTTAAACAATAACAGAAAATATTTAGCACCGCCTGGGGGTCATGACGCTTTGAGATGTGGTTTTCATTATTTCATTTGCTTGTATTGTTCAGTAAATTTAACATTTCTCACAAATTAGCCACCAAGAAGCGATGGGGCAGCAGGTGCTCAAAGCTCTTTGATGGCTGCTTGCAGATTTAATTTTTTGTGTTTTGGAACGTTAAACACTTTGAATGAAAACTTTATTTTCTCATTCATTTATCACCTTTTGTCAAAACCACTAAAGAAGCAGCTTGACAGAACCAGAAATGTAGATTTTAAAAGCCACCTATTCCTTTGTTTTTCAGTCAGTTTCTTGAATTTTCCCTGTCATGAGGGATGTCTTGAGGTACTTGAGGTAAAAGTTTATTGTGGTATCTCTCTCTGACTGATTAAAGAATCTGTAAACAGCCCAAAACTCCCCTTCTGAATTTCGAGGCTCAAGAATGGCAGCATTATTTAATATCTAATAAACGCTCATCCCATTACTAAGTTCATATTTCAGTTTGCATTCTTGGATTTCCTCACTTTAATGTTACGGGATTTCACAACAAATTCAAACTTTAAAGTCTAAAATGACAATAGACCATGTTAAAAATAATTTAATTATTTTTATAATTATAAATTATTTAAAAATAAATACCAAAAACTCAAAAAAGGTAAAGAAGTGTTTGACCTGAACCTTTGTTTAAAAATGCTCGAAACCAAATCCAAATCTTTAATGCCAATGGTGACTACATTTCACATCTTCCAGTGAAATATTTCATTAAACATCCTTATTATTGGTTTAAATAAATGTACCAAATTAAATAATGATTTAAAATGTGGTGTAGTACCTCATTCTGCCATGGGATGGAGACACTTCCTGTCACAAACTTGTGGTAGAAGTCATCATCTGTCGGGTCCAGGTTTACACCTTTTACTGTTGAAAACTGCTCAATGTCCAAAACGTCCTTGCAGTACACTGCTCGCGGCTAAAACGTAACAGAGCCATTGAAAAATTACAATATGAATTTTAAACATAAACATCTCATTTTTCATTAAAGAACTTACATCAGGACAAAATGGTGGGTCCAACATGTTGGCCTCCAGTCGCTTGAAATTGATGTTGCGGAAAATAGGATGCAGTTTGACTTCTGGTGCTCCGCTTCCTCGACAACCCAAACGCTCCTTAGGATCTTTACATAGTAACTGTGATGGCCAGGAGGAGACACAGAGAGCTCAAATCACACAGGGAAAGAAAAGCACACACAACCCAGTGGAAGAAAATCTGACATTGAGGTCACCGTCTTCCATGACACTATGAGAGAGGACTAAACAACCCACTCCTCCACAACTACACACACGCACTTTCCCATGTCAAAACCTTGCTTATTGCAGAAAACCCAGCTTTATCAGCTGAGTCAAAAACAAAAGTAACCTGCTTGTAAACCCAAGATTTAGATAAATTAAGCCTTGCAGACATTGGTTATGATTATTATTATATGGTTATTATATGGTTAAAAAGACACACAAAAATTTAAAAAAGTTAGTTGAGATTTATGGCGATTTTTGGAGAAAATAAGTATTAACTAAATGCTAAAAGCTGCATTTACACCATTAATATAAAGTAAATAAAATGAAAATGCATAATGACCGATCCTAAATTAGTAAATATATCCAAGCAAAAACAACCAAACTCTATTACCAAGACCGGGGTTAAGAAGGATTGTGTTTTGGTATGGTAAGACTGAGTACAGCAACAAGACATAAGGTAGTTATACTGCATCAACAAGGTCTCCTAGAATACTGGGGTTTCAGGATGTGCTGTTCAAGCTCTTTTTAAGAAGAACAACAAATACGAGCAATGTTGAGAATCATAGATGTAGTGGTTGGCCAAGGAAGCTTAGTGCAACAGTGGAAAGATAAAAAGCTAATTAGACTTTGAAAATGGAAGACAAACAGCAGTGCAATTAGCTCAAAACCTACAGAAATCTGAGAGACACAAGGTTTTTTTTAGCCAACAATTTAACAAACTGTGTCACAGTCTGGTTGTGGAGCAAAAAGCACTGCAGCTGGGAGTAAAAACTGCCCAACGTTTGTCACTGGGACTGGGACTCCACTCTTAGCCATTATGGTCTTACCTACGTTGTGGACGCTATATCCTTAATGTCTTCTCCCACCCCACCTACAGTGTGCTTTATCTTCTGCCCTCTGGCAATCACTTCAGGAACCTCCAGACTCTCTTTCCCAGAGCTGTCTCCTTTTTGAACTCTGAACTAGTTCCACCTCCCTCACATCTTCACTTCCCCTGATTCTCTGACTATTGCACTTGGAATATTAATTTGTGAATGTGTATCATTTGTAAATTTCTGTTTCCTAGCAAATAGCCACCTGTATATTGTTTATGGTACATACTCACAGTTAAATTTCTGCTTATAGTAAGTATCGGTAAATTTGACCAAATAAATGCTCTTTCTATACTTCATTTTTTTAACTTATATCCTGCACTTTACAGCTTATTGGATTTCTGGTCAGACGTAAACTGTTTTTAGTTGCGTTGCATTGTACTTGTACATGTGTAATGACAATAAAGTTGAATCTAATTTAAAACGCCATATTTCAGACATGGAAAATACTGACTCAAAGAGCTCTAGAGCTGCAAATGAAGTTTTGTTTCCTGCAAATTAAGTTGAAGGATTGGTCAGGATTAATGATGTTCTTATTGCTAAGAAGTACTGGCAGATAATTATCCATCACGTAATACCATCTGGGAGGCAAATGAGTCTGCAGCAGGACAATAACACTAAACACACCGGCTAATTAATTAAGAACTACTTTCTGTGGACTAGAACTACTGGAATTGATCACATGAGCCGTGATCATCTCCAGGGTTTGGAACAACCTACCAGCGGAGTTCCTTCAAACACTGTGTGCAAGTGTTCCTAGAAGAATTTGGTTAAGTTATGAAAATAAATAAACACTTCCATGATTCTTTGTAGTATTTTCACACATGCCTAAAACTGTGGTAGACCACTCCATAATGCAATAAAAAGAGCAGAGGAGGTTTACATTAAATCCCGTATAATCGAGTGTGCACCTGTCTGCAGATGTCTTTCGCATCCTCGGAGAACTTCTCAGTGTATTCCTCCTGATCGTCACAAACCCGCCGGTCCACTTCCTCTCTCTTCACTCGCTCCTTCCTGCGGCGGAAAGGAGACTGACCCTGAATCATCTCATAAATGAGGCAGCCCAAACCCCACCAGTCTGGACTGAATGTGTAACTCTCGTTCTGAATGACCTCCGGTGCTAAAAACAAAACACGGGACAGAAAGTGGTCAAGCACTTTATCACATGTAGGCTTCGGCTGAATAGATACGGAGAGTATCTGGTACTCACCCATGTATCCCACAGTGCCCACTCGCCCTCGTATCGTCTCACCCTCAGGAATTTGGACGGCCAGACCCAGATCAGAAATACGGATGTGACCTGAAAAATAACGCTACATCAAAACCTGTTGCATATAACGTGTAGAGCCTAGGGATAATTATGATTAAGGGCCTCCGTAAAAATACCTCAAAAAGTCTGTCCCTAATGCCCAAACAACCAACCAACCAGCACTGCTACACATGCTTCCAGGAAGACGAATGTGGTATTATACGAGCAGTTATTAGGGCTAGAACTCTATTGTAAATGCTTAGACTATCATTGTTTTATGGCTTTTGGTTCATTTTTGAGGGTCATGCTCGAAACTCAAAACCCAAATCTACGACTGATTTGGGGTTGAAAGGTGGGCGTGGCCATATAGCGCCACATATGTTTGAGCTTATGGTGAGCAAACAGTTTGTCATAGGTCAATGAAACTTGGCACATATGTGTAGGTTACCAAAACTTAAATAAGTATGGATTGCACTTCCAATATCGACAGGAAGTGCGTTATTTTCAAAAAGCCTCTAAAATTGGCAACTTTTGCTCATGTTATACTTTAAAAATCGTCTTAGAGATTTTTACTGTTATCTACAAACTCCATCAGTCTTTTCCTAAACCATATTTGATGATCATTTGCAAAGCTTTTTTGCCTTTCTTACACAATGTGTGCACAGGAGACTGTCAAAAGTCGAAACTTTGCTATAAACAGGAAGTTGCTAATAACGCAGCCATTGGGTTCAAATTTGCCACGCGTGTTGAGAGTCAAGCTCTGAACAAATCATCGACAAAAGGGACCAAGATCTACAAAAATTGCAGCGAGTTTCCAAAACAGACAGGAAGTCATTAATTTTAAAGATTCTTTTTTTTGGCCATTTTGCCTTTATTTGGAACTGACAGGACAGTATCATGACAGGAAGAGAAGTGAAATGACAAGGGGTTCAGGATTTCATGTCACGAGGGCATCCACTAATTCCAGGCCTTTTACTTTACCAACCTCTTCCTAAAGCAGAAGTGGGCAAGGAAGTCCACACCCCTGCACAGTTTTGTTGGAACCTTCATGAAACACACCTGATTCTATTAAGCTCTCTTTGATTTGCTTAAAGCTGCCAGTGTTTGTACTGAAGCAGGGCTGGAACAAAAACCAGGAGGGACACCGACCTCCAGGAATTATTTTGCCCACCCCTGTCCTAGAGGCTTCATGTGAATCATATGTAGTTGCGTTTAAAGGCCTCTAGGATGTTAAATTGCAAAGCTTTTTTTGACTTTTTTTGAACCTCAATGTTTGCTAAAAGCAGGAAGCTGTTATAACTTGGACATACAATGTCTGATCTTGCCATGTGTGTCAAGAATCTAAGTCTGAGCACATCTCCATGGCAAACTATGGTGCCAGTTACAACTGATTAACAAATTGTCTTTTGTTTTTCATTTTTACATAAATTTTAACAGACTTGCTTGAATAGTCTCCTAATGTATAATTGGTAACAATGCGTGGTGCATTAAATTGTCCAAGGGGTGAAGGAGCCTGAGGTGCTAGAGCCCTTTGATGGCCCTTTGATGGCAATCCTATACTGTGCTGTAACTTTTCTGACTTCATGTGTGAGACTAAAAAGATCCGCCTCTTTAGGTAATGTATCAAATGAAGATCTGTTAAAAATTTTGGTACGATTGTCAAATTAAGTGATGAAAACCACAAAATAAAGTGTTAAGGTGCCACCAGGTGGTGCTACGGATGGAAATAAATACATTGTTTGTTATGCAAATACACTGTAGATTCAATTGACTGGACGCACATCTGAAACAAAGGTGAAACTTGCCTTGCTTTGTAATATTTACTCACTGTTTAATTTTTACAATGTTTGAGTCCTAATGAATCCTAAAATTAGCTTAACTCTGTACATTACCTTGTTACAACATTAAACAGAAACTAAATTACTGCTAATACAAGGTTTATAATCAAGGCTATGACCATATTTTAAAAGGGGATTACAGGTTATCCAATAACAGATATGCATCAAAACTGAAGAGATAGAAAGAAAAAGATAATAATAAATAAACTTTTTGTTTAATAGCAAATACAAAATACGTACCGCGATCATCTAGAAGAATATTCTCAGGTTTCAAATCTCTGCCAAAAAAAAGACAACATTAGTTAAAGAGGACCGAGATGCCAGCACATTTTTTACCATTTTACTTTAAACGTTGCGGGATAAAATGTATGGAATTTGAACTGAAAATGTGGGATTTATTCTCCGTAAGTGAAAATATTACTCCAATGCCACATCAACCCTCGAAAACCATATTAATATTCAGATTGTCATCACAGAAAAATGTAAATTTTAAACACATTCTATCCACGACATGCACTACATTCAGAGTGCAGCTTTTCATAACTAAATAAAAATGGTTTGAATATTCTATCTTTGAATGAAACGCACACACTGAAAAGGAAACAAACTTTTGCATTTGCTTTGCATTGAGCATTGCACTAGCTAACTTGGATGCAAAGTAATGATAGAGTTTAAAATTTAAATATATTAAAATCTTAAAACCAAGTATTTCCATATATGCCAAAATTTGAAGATTCACAGAGAAAAAAATATACAAAAAAAAGTTTGTATACAAGAACGGTCTCATTTACATGCAGGACAGCTTAGATTTGAAAAAAAATAACTGATAACCACACCTATAGACGATTCGTTCACGATGCAGGTCCTCTAAACCACAGCAGATCTCTGCTGCGTAAAAGATGGCCCGCTGTTCATCAAACCCTGAGTTCCCCATGTTATAAATATGAAACTTCAGGTCACCTCCGTTCATTATGGTCAAAACCAAACAGAGTGCATCCTTAGTCTCATATGCATATGCCAAACTAACCTAGGGAGGAAATGAGAGAAAAGAAAGAGGTGCATTGTTATCCATTCATGAAAAGGGATCCATGCATGTGAAGCATTCAAATGAAGCTTGTGTTCATGAATGTTTTCAGGTTCATCAGGTTTAATGGCACATGTCATACAACACATTTCCATCAATACACAGACGTTTAAGACTGCTTGAGCAAAATACATCGTACTTTATAAAAAGACAGATTATGTCTTTCAGCATTTATATCTAGCGAAAAAAAAACTTGATTAATTGAGCATTTCTTTATTTTCTTTAAGCCTTGACGGCAACATTGCTACATCAATTTGTTATGAGGCATACATTTGTATTACAAAAAAATGTGTACATTTCAACTGTTTTTTTTTTTTTTACGTTTGGTGAAATGTATATGCTATATAAATTTCAAAGAGTCCTCCAAAGATTAGGTTCTATTAGAAACTGAATGAGCATTCCAGGGTTACTGTAGATTTCTTTGAGTGTCTGTCCTGTCTGGTATCTTCCCATAATTCAATCATACGTCAGGCAATCTATTAAAATGTGCTTGATGGACATTCTGCACTGGCATGACTCTCAAGTAGGTGCTATTTCTCCTTTTATTAAGAAGCTATTAAAAGGAGGCCTTTCTTGTGTGACCTATTCTACATCTAGTGAGCAGTACTCTTTTCACATCTTGCGCTGGATACCATGTGTCTCGGTCCCATTAATGGATAGATTTCATGTAGTTTGTTCTCCACCTGTTCCGGCTATTGTTGTCATATATTTTGTACATGTTTGGCTACTGCTTGTTTTAAGTCGAGTCACATCTGCTAATTCCTCTCCATAACTCCAACTTTTTTTTTTTACTTTACTTTCAACTGCAACTGCAGGCAGTGTGTCTTTAATTAAAGAATTAATCACGTGAAGACAGGATTTTGTGTCCGAAAAGACAATTAAATTTCTTTCTTTTATGATTTCTACGTGTTCTCAGGCTAATTGAGCATTTAAACATGATTCCGATTCATGAACAATTATTTATTTTTCCCATCAAAGTTCCTCCCCAAGATTTGTACAGTAAATGGACTCACATATTACAAGAGAGAGAGAGATATTTAAATGAAAGATGTAGCAGTGTCAATCCAACACTTAAAGTTTCAATTTTAACACACATTTGTGGTCCCGTTCTATCAGGTGTGAAAAGTACACCTGTAACAGGGTTTTAAATTTCTCCATAACCAGACAAAATGGCAGAGTGGCATCCTCTCTCTTCGAGGCAGAAGTTGTTGTGGACGAAGACACAATTTTTTTTACACTGGTGACTTTACTGTGTAATGTTTTCAAATTAAAAGTCAATTAATCCCCCATATTGGTATGGGGGAACCGAAATTTCCAAACTTTCAAATTTCCAAACTTCCAAAGCTGACGAACCCCGCTTTCTATTAAACAGTATTAAAAGTCATTTTTTCGTTTGGTGGCTTATTTTTATGTTTTATGGCTTTATTGATATTATGTGGCTGTATTGGACAGTATTTGTGAGAGACGGTGAATGGGGAGGTGGGCTGGAGGAGGTTAAGGAAATTACCACATGACAAACAATTGCTTTTACATGTCTCTCTCGCTGCAAACTATAACCGTGGAGCTGTTTAAGTTTTGAATATTGTTTTCTTCGGTTCATCATCCCAACGGTTTTGAGGCATTATGTTTCCACACACACACTGTTACTGTTTTTTGTGGTTTCAGTGTAGGATTACATTATTGTTCTGGAAATTTCACATGTGTTTAGAGTCTCCTGGAGGTTTTTGTGCAGTTTGGCTGCAATATTTCAGACAATACCAATAGCTTTTAGGGGTGTACAGTATCCCATATAAAATAAATATCCCCTTATTTTACGTTTTCATGACTTTTTCAATTGTAAACAAGTGTAAAAATAACAGAACATTCATACAATGTAAAGTAAAAGTGTTTATGTATGTGAAATGTTTCATTTGCTAAATAATTCCACGTGTGTTCATGTAAAGTTTAATATCTTCTGTGAGAATGTAGTGATGAAAATAAAGGGAACTTAGAAGCTGTTTCTCAAAGGACTCAATGTGCATTGTTCATAGTGTCTCCACCTGTTAGGGTTCAGTGTAATTGTGCTCACTCCCTTATTATTCTTAATTCACTTGTTTACACATAATAAGCATGCGTTCTCTGCAGTCTGATCACATTGTTGTTAAAATACTTGTGTGTATTTGACGAGTAAAGACCTGCCTGCTTTTCTGCTCCAGCGCTTCTCTCGGACAGAACAAACTTGCGAGTATCAAACTTGCGTCTATAAAGATGATTGCAATAACCAGACTATCATGGTTTCACCTTAATAAAATCACAGTTAGCGTCGCAAAAATTCCAAAAGCAAAAGCTTTGTCATATGTCATGAGGAAATTCTAGAGCATCCATCTGGGCCTTCCCACATGATTTGTTTAGTTAGATTCAATCGACCTACAGTTATCTTTCCTTTTTAGTACGGTTCGTTTGGGCAGGTGAGAAATCAACATAAACCAGACTACAGTTCAGAATGATCTACAAACACCGTAATTCCAAATTTAACAAAGATCTGCAAAAAAATTGTAGTCACCATTGAAACCAATTACAAAGTCACTTTCAAAAGATTTCAATACTTGGTTTTCTTTTAAAACAATTTCCACCATTTCCTGCACTAATCATGTATTATTCTAATGCATTGGAGAAAGAAGTTATGGATATTCAAACAACTGTCAGTGATTGAAGAAAGCCCTAATGGTGACACTTAAAGGGGTCATGAAGTGAGAACAAAAGTACTGATTAAATAATGAAGAACAACAAATGATTCAGAAATCAAAATGTTTGCATTTTATTCATACATCCAGCCAGGAAGTGGCTCAGGTTACAGATACCCTTCACATGAGGATATCGACCTTCTTTAAGTAGTGCCTTCACTCTTGCTACAGCTATTAGCTAACAGCTAACTCAGGCTACAGCAGAAAAACAACTGTTACACTATCATGAAAAAAAGAGCCCATCTCATGGAGCAAGCCAGTGTTTGGAAAAACATATCTGTTTCGCATCTGCATTTTACCAAAGATTTGTTTAAAAAGTGAACAAGTGGACACTGGTTTTACTCAAAATTTAAATAAAATGGTGGTCGCCACCACTTGTAAAGTCACTTTGAAAAGATTTCAATACTTAGTTTTCTTTTCAACAATCTTGACCTTTTCCTGAAATAATAATTCCATGTTCTAATGCATTAACAAAGTCATGCATATTAAAAAAAAATACATTTTTTATGTACAATTGTATAATATGTATAATTCTTGTGCGGGCAGCACAGTGGCGCAGTGGGTAGCACTGTGGCCTTCCAGGTAGAAGGTTGTCGGTTCAAGGCTTGCCGGTGACCTTCCTGGAAGGAGTTTGCATGTTCTCCCTGTGCTTGCGTGGGTTTCCTCCGGGTACTCCGGTTTCCCCCACAATCCCAAAAACATGCGGTTAGGTTAATTGACTAATCTAAAATACCCCTTAGGTGTGCATGTGTGTGTGTGAATGTTGCCCTGCGATGGACTGGCGAACTGTCCAGGGTGTACCCCCGCCTCTCGCCCAATGTGTGCCGGAGATAGGCACCGGCAGACCCCCGTGACCCCGAAAGGGAATAAGCGGGAATGGAAAATGAATGAATGAATGAATGAATGTATAATTCTTGTACAAAAAAATCCAGTTCATGACCCCTTTAAGCATTTGTCAAATGAGTCAGAATTTTTAATGACTATTTGTAGAGCTCTGATTATTCTTTTGTTAAAACTACATTTCACCTTTGGTTCAAATGAATAATTAGATCAACCTTAATTTATCTTGATCTAAATATAAAATAAGAATCTCCAAATAATTGTGTAATCAAATAAACATCTATTACAACTGAGGGAATGTATTGTTGAATACATTGAATGTCGAAATAAGATTGAATGGATTTTCAGCCGCATACAACACCAAGCTACGCGAGATTCCAAGATGTGGCTGAAGACTGAGAAAGTTTCAATAATCATGATTTTATCTCATCAGGTGTCTACAAAAGGGTTAAAGTGAAATCCTCTGCTTGTGTTTTTCTCTGGAACTCGTGTGCCCAGTGTGATCACTGAGTGACGTATGAGCAGAAGCGGGAAGCGAGGGAGGGGTGCTCGTCCTCCAGCGGTTATGTTACACCCAGCTTTGTGGGTGGCTGGGTCACTGCAGCAGACTGATGTGGGAACAGTCTGTGAACTCGAGCAACAAGCTGCTTATACTGTGAGAATCCACAGCACTACAAGACCACGAGGACCTTCAAAGCAGCTTTTGCATCATTTTGTGAATTATAACACCAGAGTGAGTGAACGCAAACCACAATTATAAAGCACTCTGGTCATTTATGACGTCACTAGTGTTAATTTTAAATGAAAGGGAAATAAATTAAGGTTCAATGACACATTTCTATTATTCTATTGAAACATTCTAAGTCCGTAAAAGTTAACAGTACCCTGAAAAATGTTGCCCAATTCTCTGCAAGTTTTCTTATGCAGCTCAAACAAACAATTGCTCATAAAACAAATGTAAGTTTGCAATTCTGTTCTGCGACTAAGTATAGTAATAGTATTTTATTTCTTATTTCTGCATTGGATAAAATCGTATGACATACTGGGATCAGGCCAATTTGTCAAACAAATGAAATGACCCATTGGGTTTATTAAAATGAAAATTATTTAGAAAAATTATTATTAAAAACATGCATGAGCGTAAATTAAAAGTATTAAGTAATTTACGGTAAAGTTAATGAGGATAAACTTTGAAACCTCACATCATAACTTTCTTTTATCTGACTTTCCAAGCAAATTATATTTTGAATGAAAGTATCTGTGGTACAGTGTAGGTATTCGACACAGTAATGAATCGAAATATAAGATTAGTATTTCATGATTAATTATTTGCAACACGTAGCACTCCAGTGTTCATGGCACACAACACCATTATGAAAATCCCCCTTGAATTGGTGGCGCTCAAATCCTGTGTTTTGGCTAAAGTTGTAGTGCTTGAGACCAGTCTCCATAACAAAAGATACAGTCGACTGAAAATTCAGAGAACAAATAATATATCTGTACAACTTCCATGAAGAAGAAACATTCTGCTCTGTGCAAATTTAAACGATGAATTGTAGATATGGATGTCTTCCTGGCACACACACCAAGTTCCCATAAAATGGTGAGAACTGCTGATAATATTTATAAGAACCTATTTGAGGCACTGTTGAATTCAGTAAATGTAGGCCTGGTGTAAAAAAAGTTACAAATTTGTTTTTTCATAGTTGCTCAATAGGCAAAATAAGAAAAAGTGCACTAAATTACAGCATGGTCAACAGCAATAAAGGAAAGTAGTTGTGTAAATTTAAATGCTATTCTGTTTTTTTAGTTTTGACTTGATCTCGGCCAGTCATGGTCTTGGGCCATGTCCACACGTACCTGTTTTTTACTCACACTGTGTAAAAACCCGTCCAAGTCAGTAAAAAAAAAATAATGCATCTAAACATGAAAACACCCCTGAAACACTGAAATGACTCATTTTAAAAATCATTATTTAACACTTTAGCTTCAAAATCTTTCAAAAGGAAACTACTTTTACATGTCGTGATCAAAACTACATTGAATATGTTATACTTTTATAATATAATAGCATAACACTCTTTTTTGAACGAGGGGCCAGTCAGTTTCCCCATCGCACACAGCTACTATTAGACATGGTATTATTATAAGTCACTTTGTACAGTACAAGTTTACACAACATCCGCAACTTTTAAACATGTGTCTGTTTACATGGTGAATGAACTTGAGAGAGAGAGAGAGAGAGAGAGAGAGAGAGAGAGAGAGAGATATTCTATGTGTGTGGGTTTAGAGCACTTGACTTCACTCTCTAACGCTGCTGTTTGGTCAGCGTTGCTAGGCAACAGAGATGTTCTCATTTGTGAAGTAGTTCATGAGGAGCAATCGCTCCTGCCTCTAGCATGAATGCACACACACACACACACACGCACGCACGCATGCACACGCACACACACACCCACACGTGTGCATGCATGTTTTCAAGCACAGATATGCACACATTAATGTCTTCCTTTTAAATTTAGAAGTACCTCACATGTTTTAACACCCACTTTAAGCAACACAGCAGTAGCAGCAAAGCTCAGCACACCCACGCTGTGTGTTAGAATATGTGGGGGGTTATGTGCCAGAGTGAATGTGTGTGTGTGAGTGTGTGTGGGTGGCCAGAGGCTCAGGTGCTCTACAGCTGTAGTGGAATGAATCAGAGGCTGACATTAGACTGTAGGCACCGTGTGCAGTGTCTGTGCATGAGTTCAGCCGGCTCTGCTCTTTTAAAATCCAATGTTTTAGAGAGTCAGTGCAGCTCACAGGCTATTTACCATCAGCTCTTGGCGCAATGCAATTTAAAATATTTGTAAATCACAGCGAATCCACTTTATTTAGGCTTTCAGACTGCCATACTCTGAATTAGAAATTGACATTACATTCATTTCTGTTCTTTTTTTTCCTTCAAATTCCATGTCATTGACATCAGAAGCCAATTGTAATATCCAAGTTTGGATCTTATGAAATACAGGCCTCTACACACTGATCCGAGTTTTGTGCGACAATGCGCCTTGATCAAAAACCATGTCTGCCAACGGGACACCACACATCTGAACGAATGAGTGGCGTCAACCAAAAAGAGTTTTCACTGCCATATTGGATCTGTTTTCTGCAAGGAGAGTGATCTGATGACATAAGTAAAATGTAAAAGAGGCAGTAGGTGGCACTCATCCCACAATTTTTCATCTGAAAATTCTAGCAAATCTCAATTCTGACCAGTGGGTAGAGGCCTTAAATCAGTTTTTAGGGAATACCTCATGCCTTTTGGTGTGGTTTATCTTGCCCCAAACATAACGCAGTTCAAAATGACTAATTTTGGAGCCTGCCCCATAAAAAGATCCTGAGCCTCTGCTGGCCCCACCCCCAAGTTATCTGACGTTTCTGTCAAAGGATGGAATCCAAAAGATTGGAATTTTGAGAGCAGCTTGTTTTAAAGGTCTTTTAATATTTGTAGTTGTTGTGGAATTTCTGTTTAGACACAAAAGTGTCATTTCATCTGAGGTCGCCTTTAACCAAAGATGAGTCATCAAACTAACAGGAAACCTCTTTTTAATTCAGTGAAACTGAGATCTGCCAAACCGCTGCTATAAACTAGCTCCCTCTCTCTCTCTCTCTCTCTCTCTCTCTTTGTGATTTGGCAAATCAGTATGTATATGCAATTCATTATAAACAGCTAATCCAGGTTCTCATTATTACAGACTTGCCTCTCATTAAAGTGGAATATACAGTATCTGACAGCTGAATCACAGAGAGAGCAAATGCACTTTGCACAAACAACACACACAAGACCAGCATGCAACGTCATGTTAACATAAAGAAAAATGAGGAATAAAAAGAAAGTAGTACTTACTACAAAACTACTGTTAACTTTTTCTAAAATGCGTTTTTCATTTAATGCCATTGCTTCACCTTTTCTTTTCTTCACCCGTTTCTTCTCCAGCTTTTTACAGGCGTACATTTTACCAGTGGCACGAACCTGGCAGGCACAAACCTGGTGGAAAAAAATGAAAGCAAGCAAAAAGAGATATGTTACCTCTATATGTTACCTGTTTTGGTCAAAACAAATCTTAAAATGATTTTCATGTTAAATGCCACCTGTTAAAAACAGAATACGTAGATTTTCACCACTAGAGGCCACACTTTGTAAAAACTTTTTTTCATGTAATTATGCACGTAAATTTCAAGTATGTAGATAATTCCAATCGTTCTTCACCAATTAGTTTTGTCCATTTCACATGAAAATCACATTTTAGGTCTTTGTGGAATAAAACTCTGTATAAAACTCATGTTCACTAGCTTTAGCCAAAACAAGCATTCCTAATTAATATACAAATATTGCCTCTGGCAATCAGTCTTTATTGTATTAACATTCTGAATGAGCATCTTAGGGAATCTGCTTACCTCACCAAATCCGCCCTTGCCTAATACCCTGTAGTGTCTGAATGTGTTTTTGGTAACTGGTTGCCTGCGAAAGAGACAGAGTTCAAGTCAATACACATCACCAATCCCTGCTTTTAAAAAATACAGCTTGATTCATGATGATTCACTACAAATATATAACTCGGGGTGCTTTTACACTTTCGTGAACTAGAGTTTGTTTTCTGGTTTGTTTGTCCAGGTGAGGAAGCAACAAAGAAATCCAGTCCTTTCTCAATTCACTCTGCATTAGAAATCAGCAACGGAGCATTTTAAACTGCGCAGAGGACTTTGTATATGTTCTCAAACTCCATCTCGCAAACAAAGATTTGAAAACAATGTGATGTCATGTGTGCCAGTCTGTAAGACCAGGAATATTACCAAATATGGGAGCGTGCAAGCTTTTAATGCATTTACTGGGTCAAAATAAATTAAAAAGAAGCCTCGAAACCACTGTTTATTTTGCCTTCTATGACTTTGTTTATCCTCCGCAACTTCTCATTGCCCTGGATGTGGGTCACTCATTGGCTGCAGATAGACCCAGACATTAATTCAGTCAGAACACATCACACCGCTCAGTTGTGACTCTCTGACAGCTCCAGATAAATAGCATGCCAAATATCTCACAACCAGCTAGCAACTCCCCTGTGACTCTCGTAGAGCAATTTTTTGGTACTTTACACTGTGCATTTGACACACGTGTGCACAAGCTCTGATTTTTCTTGGCATAAACTCATGATTGGGGCTAAAATCTTAGAGTCTGAAACCGAATTTAAAGAGAAGTAGTTTGTTTTCCAGACAACAAATAGTTTCGGTTTATATTTACAAATGAGCGATCGCTCAACATCTTCTCCTTCTCCATAAATGTGCCTTACGCAATGTGAATTGTTTCTGCGCCATCCTGTGGCATGGAGTCTGCACACTCATTTTAAAATGCAAGAGAATTGACTCAGACAGGTGACTATGCCCATGCTGCAGTTCAGATGAATAGTATGTAAAGGCCTTTAGTCCTCATTAACACCAAACTGATCGCTCAGACAACACAGCCATGTGTCATCATGGGGCCACTCATTGGTCAAATTGGTCATTGTAAGCGTTTCCTCAACTACTTTTCGTTTGGTTTGAATGAACGTGCACACGGAAGAAAACAACGCCTGAAGACTGCAACAGTGCAATCGAAATGGACAGACTTCACTTGATTTTGACCCTTGGCATCTTTTACTCTATCGTTTGTGATAATTTACATCCGATTTATAGCACAGTTGTTACTTTCTCACCTGCCCAGACAAACCAAACTAAAAGATCAAGCAATCTCTAGTTCTCCGAAATCCTCCAAAGCATCCAAGCATTGCTCGAGCAGAAATTAGCCAACATGGAAGAGTGCTCTGCGTCGCATTCTATCATGAAAACTGCTAATGGGCACTTACCTTTCCAACCACTTCCACTGAAGAAAACGAGAAAAGTACATTGTCTCCTGATAAGCTGAGAATGGAGCTCCACTTAAATATTCACGAACTATTCTGTAAAAAAAAAAAAAAAAAATATATATATATATATATATATATATATATATATATATATATATATATATATATATATATATATATATATATATATATATAAGAAAGGCATGAAAGTGTCCATGAAAACATACAAAATGATAGAGGAATATCTACTAGAGAACAATCAAAAAATATCAGCAGCTCAAACATTCAAATACACAGCTAGACTGAACAATTTCTGAGATACTAATTAAAATGAATGAAATTCAGCAACTCATTCAAAGAATTAAAGAGAGTAAATGCATCTCATGGCATCTCCCCTCTAGCGCAACACACATAAACCAACAGTGAACCCTGAGAGATTTAACAGGAAGAGTTAAAGCACTCCACCTCAGGCCCTCTCAAACAGAAAGGAAGCTTATATTAAACAGAGCTGAAAGACTAACGGAGGCAAAACACAAACACACAAAAGTCTGTTTAGATATAAAGTCACGTGTTTATGTTATTCAGACAAACAGCACAGCTATGGCTATCAGTTCACTCTTTGACAATGAACAAAGCGTCACGTTAATGCCAGCAAAAACACAAAATGAAATGCACAAACTGTGCTGATTGCATTTTAAACATTTTCTCTGTGAAATAAAAATAAGATTAACAATTAATTTTCAATTAAATCATTTTAACAGTATAATTGTGGGAACAATAGAATAAACTTAAGCGTTTGTCATGCTCTCAGTGAACAGCACCATTTTGTGTTATTACATCCTCTGAAGTCAGATGATACTCTATTTTTAAAGCAATAATTTGGCACAAGATTGTTATGTTTAAGGTCACATACAGAATAACATTAGATCAGGATTGAAGCTGGACCATAAAACAATAAAATAAAATAAAAATCCTTCAGCTGCAGAGGTGAGGTGTCCAAGTTGCAGCAGCACCTTGCTGGAGTTCCACAGGGTTCAGTACTTGGTCCTCTGCTCTTTTGGATCTACATAACTTCCATGGTTCCGGTCATCCACAGACATGGCTACTATTGTTATGCTGAGCTGACATGTCTTTCTATCTCGATGACACTATTGTTAAAACTCTCATAACAAAATGTCTAAATGACATTTCAAGATGGATGAAAACCAATCACCTACTACTCAACAAGGCAAAGACAAGCTGCTAGTCGTCCCTGCCAATTCCACTGTCCAGCATGCCTTCACCATGCAGCAAGTCAACAATCTGCCCCTCACTCTGGAACCTCAAAGTGTTTTTTAAACTGAATTATTATTTTGGCTTGTCAAAGACAAACATTTTGTTATTTGTCTTTTGATTCTGACAAAAAAAAAATTGTAAACATCTCTTTAAGACCGTTCAAGCTACAGCCACCAAACACCAAAATATTTTCATTTTCAATATTTTCATTTTGATGCCACTAAAGAATGCAGGGAAATCACAGAGAATGCTGGTACATTTTCCATCGAGTTAACATGGGGTCGAACTTTGCAAAACTGTACCTCAACTGATAACATCATAAAACTCACCACATTTGAAGAAGTTATCAGTATGTGCAAGAACCTACCAACCACTGTGCAAAAGTATCTGAACCTTAAGCTAAAGATTGGGCAAATATTTCCCATTTACTTATAATGGAGAAAAGGCAACAGCAATATCTTCAACATGAAACATCGTAGAGAACTTTTCTGACAATTTTCAGACATCACTGACAGCTTCTTAGCAACCTTTGCTTAGGTAAATGACCATTTACCATAGAAACCAGTTTTGCTTATGAAAATCATAGAGAAATTGAGGTTGGTTTATGTTACTCGTAGTTACAACATTTAAAAAATACTTTTAAACACACTTTTTTAAGATAACATCGGCTTATCTGGTTATCATCCGACTTCAATCTTTGGTCAAACTGATCTGACTTAGGTTGCTACATCTTTTCAGACAGACTTGGTTCAGGCAAAAACATCCATAGCTACCAGACTGTTTACCATAGCAACCATTTTACCACTTCTGTATCTCAGCTCAGGAAAACTGTTGCTTTATATCACAAAAAAAAATTATCACTGACCCCGCTCTTGAATCTGACAAGTGTCATCCACATATCAACTAAAACTCTAAAGACATATATCTTGAATGTTTAATACTTTTTCAATCTTTCTCATACTGATAAGTCTTTTGAAAATGTAAAAGGCCAGTTTTAAAAATTGCACTAAAAACTGCACTAGTTTCAATTTGCACTATTTAATGTTGTTTAGTCAGAACCTACAAAAGGCCCCTCGTTTTGTGGAGCTGTATACAAATACTATAGAAATTCATAAACATTTTATGTTTTCTCACCTTTTCTCATCCTAATGTTGATGTTTTTTTTCCACTTGATCGTTAACGAATCCATCTAGTTCTATCAATAAAAACTATAATAATAACTATTTTATGAGCAGACAAGAGTTTTAAGAATATAATCATCGATTCGATTCGATAAAATTAAAAGTGATGCCCCCGCCCTTGTTTACACCTTTTCAATGAACTGATCCATTGCACTAAATACCAACATCGAAATAACACTGATTAGCTCGGAAACTGGTAAAACAGGTTGCTTTGGTAAATTTTGATCGTTATCAGTGTATTGGTATGCATCCAAATGTGCTCAGTGAAACTTGGAAGATGCCCCGGAGTGTTCCTCTCACAATTGCTAGAGAGCTGTTGTTTAACTTCAGAAAAAGCAGTTACCTAACAGAGAAGATTGTCACACTGTGAACTGACTTGTTTTACGAAAGGCAGCATCTAAAATCTTCTAATTTTGTCTGACTGCTTTGAGAGATGCACAGAAAACAATAAACGCAGCAGGAGCTCTCCCAGTTCTTTGTCTCAATGTGAATTTGTTCATCTGTGCAGTACCTGGTACACTCTTGGAACAGTTCTTTACACGGAGTCTGTTCAAGCTTCTGCCTGCACTCCCCAACCACATCTTGAGCCATCTCTGGAAGATGAGCAGCAGACTGCAGAGAGGAGGATGGGAATGCAATGTGTTTTTAGAATATAATAGAAAAAAAAAGAAAATCTTTAACCTCTGAAATCCAAAAATGAACAGATATTTACCCCATTATTAAAATATGTGTCTAAAATGTTTAAACCGGCATCTCTTCTCTTCTCGTCTGGAGCCACCTGATACATTGCCTGAACAAATACACAAACACAAGTTATTTGTTGAGTTGACACAAGATGTACCTTGTTATCTACAGTGAAAAACAGCAAATGTTGATATAAGAATCTCACTTTCTTCAACAAGACGGTGTCCTACTTTCAAATGCATGTACATTGAGGGGAATACATTTTTAGCATTTGCTCACATGCTAAAGAAATCTGTAAATGTAATGTTGGGCTTATTTCAGCAACAAGAGAATATGTTCTAATGAAAGAAATCAAGATTCTGCTCATCACATGGGTCCAGATGTTCTTTGTAGTTGGTGAGGTTTGAACCCATCTCAGAAGAGATTTTGTCCCAATATTTCCAGACCCTCTCCATAGCTTTAGGGTTTGTGACTAAGCTGTGGCAGCACAAACCTTCAGCTCCCTCCACAGATTTGGATTTGAGGTCTGGAGAATTCTCTTCTTTTTCCCTCAATGGAAATGGATGACACTAACTGAAACATTTGGTCGTTTTAGCTTGATGAAAGAGACATGTTTAGCTTAAAATACCAAGTAGAGCTGCACGTTCCATGCATAACCTAATATAAAACTACACAGAGCTCATTTTACCAGATTTTCCTGTTTCCTTATTTGATTTTACTTATTTATTTATACTTTTTAAACATTTTAACTATTTTGTATGTAGGTGAACATATTTTATTGGTCCATTTGAATCTCTGGGTGAATCCAGCCATCTTATAGAATGCAAGTACATTGTTATTTAACAACCAAGTATTTTTCTCTCCAAAATTTGTACGTTATATCCTTGCAAAACGTAAAACTATGGTAAACACAAAAAAAAATTGTACTGAAGCTCCATGTCCATTAAACTTAATTCATTCTTCGTAAGCACTTTTGTGGGTGTTACCAGGGTGGTTGACAAAAACTGTACTGGAGAAATTGCTCGATTGCTACTTTGTGGAGATCTATTTCATAAAGGTAACAAGAAAATACTCTATAAGAGAGGCTACTAATCTCACCTAGACACCAAGCCCCTTGCTGATTGATACAAATACTTTTTCTCTACAAACGTAGTTTTCTGGATTTTCTTGTTCTCCTTGTTATTCCATCTCTCACTGTTAAATTAAACGTTACAATAACTTTATGAGCAGATTGTTTCTTTGTCTGTAAACAAACACTGAAATTAAATGAAGGTCTAAAACGTCATTCCCTCACTGTAGTAGATACAAAAGCCATTTTCCAGTAGACATAGTTGTGCTCATAGGTTTACATACCCTGTCAAATTTTCTGATTACTTGCCCATTTTTCAGAAAATATGACTGACAACATAAAAGCATTTACTCTTTAAAAATCATAATGAAACCTTGTAAATGACCCTGATCAAAAGTTTTTGGCCTAATAACAGGCACAAAAAAATTATACAAAATGACCCGGGGTTTGGGTGGCTGGTAAAAGTAACTATCCTGGGACTTGTTTGCTTGTAATCAATGTTTTGAGCATAAAAGGTTGCGTTTCTGGGCTCCTGATAGACTTTTGCTTCTTTCATCCAGTGATGCACTGACATTTCTGAAATCTGAGCGATGGCGAAATCAAAAGAGCTGCCAAAAGATCTATGGGAAAAGGTGGCTGAACTGTACAAAAAAAAGAAAGGGATATAAAAGGATTATCACTGAACTGGTAATGCCAATCAGCACAGTTCAAACGTGGATTAAGAAGTGGTAGACGAAAAAAATTTCTGCTACAACTGCCAAAAAATTATCAGGGATGCAAAGAAAACCACACAAATAACTTTAGCGGAAATACAAGGTTCTCTGAAAAAATGTGGAGCGGCTGGTTCAAAGAACGCAATAAGGAGACAATGGGTTGAATGGTCAAGTTGACAGAAGAAAGCCATTATTATGCAAATGAAACAAAGCAGCTTACTTACAATACACCCAACAGCTCAGAGACTTTTGGATTAAAGTTATTTGGAGTGATGAGATCAAAATATAACTTCTTTGCCACAACCACAAACGCTACATTTGGAGAGAAGTCAACCAGGACTATGATGAACACCATTCACAAATGTGAAACACAGAAGCAGGTCTCTGATGTTTTGGGGGTGTTGAGCTCCAAAGACACATGAAACCTGGTCAAAATTGATTGGAAGATGAGTGCAGCATGTTCTCAAAGGATACTGGAGGAAATGTGTATTCATCAGCTCAAAAGCTGTGCATAGAACGCTACTGGACATTCCAATACGACAACGACCCAAAACACAAGGCAAAGTCCACTTGTCATTGGTTACATCAGAACAAAGTGAAGGTTCTGGAGTGGCCATCTCAGTCTCCTGACCTCAATATCATTGAACCACTGTGGGGAGAAGTCAACCGTGCACTTTATGCAAAAAAGCCCAATAATTTACAAGAGTTGGAGGGTTTTTTCCAAGAAGAATGAGCTGCTTTACCAACAGAGAAGATAAAGAACCGCATCGACAACTACTTCAAGAGACTTCAGGCTGTCATTGCTATTAAAGGGGGAATACAAAATATTAAGTTTACGAAACTTTTGATCGTTGTCATTTAGAAAGTTTGTGTCGTTGATATGATTTAAAAAGAGAAAACAGAGTTGTTTGAAAAAGCATGGATTCACCCAATCACTGACAATAAGTGGGAAATATTTCTGAAAAATTGTCAAGAACGCAAAAATTTTGCCAGGGTACTTATGAGCACAACTTTATTTCCACTTTCTCCACAGCACAAGTTATTTTGATATTATAGTCTTTAACATATGTTTAAAAAGTAAAGAGCAGCTTCAGCTGAGAGTACAGAATCACCCAGTAACGTCCCAAATTGACAATTCTACGATTTATTCCAAGCGTATGAAGATTCAGTGAGAGAAATTACTAATGACTTTCCAACCATTTAAAACCAGTTCTTTCTGTTATGAGACAATAACTATGAAATGTGAAATGGACAAGCATCTGTCTCACATATGGCTCAAAAAGTAATAAAGACACTCTAAAGAGGAACAAAGTGTGCATGTGTGTATTTGTGCAGCGATTTCATACCACGGCATCCAGGAACTCTATGCACCGGCGTAATTTGGGCTGAGTGTCACAGAACTGCCGAAACAACTGCCGACCAATGGGCTGCTTCTCACAGAGGCTAGTATAATCCCTCTCTTGAAGACAAGCGCAAAAGAGAGATGGTGGTTAATCTTTGTCACATGGTTTTCCCAGCTATAAATGATCATTTTATTGGATAAAATTTGACCTTTTGAAATAAAGTTTGTTCTAATCAGAAAATCCACTTGAACTTTCACTTGCCCAAGCCTCTCTTTGTGATTCATAGAAATACTGTCCTCCCTTTGTGTCTGAAAGGGAATCCCTTACAACAAGGTCAGACACACATTCCTGCACGTTTTCGGTGCTAATGATTCACCGTATGTCCTCACAGTAGTAACGCCAGATGGGTTTCTCTGACACAAGCTGTTATTAAAATAGGCCCTTAGTTTATTATGCAGGGGTATTTCTCGTCCTCTCATCTTTAATTTGTCGGATATTTTGGTTGAATTCGATGACGTTTTTGCCACAAGTGCTTATTATTTCTCACCTTACCTTAATAACACAAGAACACAATTTACATTGATTTTTCTGTTTTTGTCCAAAGACAACTGTTCTGCTGTTGTATGAAGCAGCTCAAAATATTTTATTATTGCTTTTTCAATCAAAATTTGAAACCCCTACTCTGTATTCAGTTTCAGCCAAGATTCTTTTATTGCTTCTACCTAAGGGTGGGCAAAACGGCTTAAAACAAATCCCAAATTTACCAAAATTCAACTGTATTGTTAATATATTCTAATCTTTTTTGGGACAGTTCAAATAAAACTTTTGTAATTGTTTGTAGGAATGTCGGTTGTATTTCAGCAGCTGTACTTTGAATGTCGCTCTCACTGTTATGTTACTTGTGTATCTTTATGGCAACCGTGAGGCGGAGGACTGAGCCAACTCAACACCATGGGAGAGGGAAGCGGCAGTGAAAGTTTAGAGATCTTCATTCAAACAAACTGATGTAAACTTTACATGTGAATTGATCTATTTATCGGCCTTCAGCCCATTATTTTAATTTCAGAAAGTCACTAAATCTTACCAATTGTGTGTCTGAGTTCCTCACACACACTAATATGAGGCAGTTTCAGCATCTCCTTCCATTTCTTGCTCCGCCCATTTCGTTTCCCTCCACCACCTGAGAGAGACAAGCAAACAATTCATTAAAACAGGTCCGTGGTAGATTAGAGGTGAAACTACTAAACGCTACTTTAGCACATAAATCCAACGGGTGGTAAAATGCTGTACATAGTGGGCCAATTTTATTTGCCACCTCACACATAAACATTATTTATGAGAAAGAAAATACTCAAATTCCAGCCACAAACTAATCCAGAAACAACTACACTTCATGTAGTTACACTTCCAGTAATACAGATATCCCTTTTTTATCACAACATTTTGTTTTTAATAGACGAGAAGGGCGCAGTTGAATACTGCTCTGGGATTGGCCAACAGTTATTCAAATGTCTACAGAGTCTTTTATGGTCAGACATGTGAAAATAGTCTATAATTAACTTTCCAAGATGATACTGTGACGTCTGTGAAGTGAACCTGGCAATTTTGATCACAGCTGAATAAATGCGCACCTAATCTGGGCCAAAAGCCTTTAAACAATGGCACATGGACTATGAAAACAAAGAGATGTTGAAAGTCACATTAATAATTGTAGATTTGAATGCGTGTATTTAGAAAAATGTGAACTGTCAAATGTTTATTTAGAAAATATAGGTTTTTACTTTTATCCTGCAGAAAAAAAGTGGGGCTTACCTCAAAACCATGACTCTAGTTTTTATTTTAAAAAGTAACATATCAATATGTTGTAAGTAGGGTCTGGACTGCAGTTGGTTGACTAAGACCCACTGCAGAAAACACCCTTCTGATGTTTTATATACGGTCCTCAGCATCTGATCACAGGAGTTCCACAGGGTTCAGTTTTAAGTCCTCTGTTCCTTTCGACCTATATCACTTCCCTGGGTCCCATCATCCACAGACACTACTTCTCCAACCATTGTTATGCCTGAAGACACTCAACTCCACCGGTCATTCCATCCTGATGACTCTTCTCTAACAACTTGACCATCTTAACAACATTTCTACCTGGATCTCTTCATCACTTTTCACTCGCTTCCCTTTCGAGTCTGTATCAAGTTCAAAACACTGATGCTTGTGTACAGAGAACATTGACAGGGTCAACACCATCCTACCTTTACAAACTCCGGCAGTTCAACTATCGCCTACAGATTCCTGCCCCCAGGAAATGAACAGTGTCTAGAGGATCCATCTCAGATTGGCAGAAAATAAAGAACTTTCTCTGTCACAGTTCCTGGCTGGTGAAATTCTCTTGCAGTCCCAATCCGGAAAGCAGAGTCTTTCACAACTTTTAAAAAGCAACTAAAAAAACTTTTTTCTGACAGCCCAACAAAACAAACACAACTCTGAAGCACATAATAAATTCTAAATCAGCAGGAACCTGTTCTGTGAGCACTTCTTATGATTAAACAACCTTTTTATAAATGGTGTCTTGTGTTTTTGCCCGAACTGCAAGTTGTTTTAGATAAAAGCATCTGCCAAATGTATTTAGGCAAATGTAATTCCGCCCCTTTCACTCAAGAGAGTCAGAGAGGAATTACTGCATGGAGTGGCAGCTGTAAGATGAGCTTCTGCAGTGGGTATGAAATCTTTGAGAGGAGGGTCTGAACTTCTCTTTCAACAAAGTTTACTCTATAACAACAATCTACAGATGTTTAGATGTTCTTCTAACAACTAGAATTCATAACAGACCTAACATAATTATTCTTCAAACTTTAAAAACATTGTTCTTGAACTTGAAAAATGCATATAAACTTATTATAGCTGTTTCTTTGTTAGTTTACGAAAGATATGCATGCTAAATTGACCATTGTCTACAACAGCCTTTCCACATTGCATCCAATCACAACAGACTTAGGTTTAAAAACCAGACATAATCTGCATAGACACATTGTCTCCTGTAAAGAAAGAGTTTTGAACAAAAAAAATGTACAAAATTATTAATACATATAAGTGTGTGGCGTCAACCTTAGTGACGCATGGGTTATTAGTAGGGGTGTAACGGTACGCTAAAATCGTATTCGGTTCGGTACAGTGTCTTGGAGAGTTCAGTTCGGTTCATTCGGTTCGGTACAAAACAATAAGAACTTACATAATCTTTATTTTGAAAAGCTGCCAATACACAGTAGAATTCTTGCATAAAATAAATAAAAGTGACACTTTTGGGTGATATTTTAAATAAATTGCACTCTTTATAAAGAAAAACACATTTTTAAATAAAAAATGAAATACTGCAACTAGTTAGGATAGATTACTCATCCACATTTTCTGAAGAGAGCATATATCTGGTTATAATATCTCCAGCAGTAGAAAATGTTAGATGTGTTGCCTGCCCGATCTCCGTGGAACAATGTCGGCATACAACTTTAAATTTATCCACTCGTCTATCCCCGTTATGTATTTTAACAGAGAAGCCAAAGTGTTCTCAAACACGAGACCGTAGTGAGGTGGAGGGTCTTCAAGCGCTGGTTTCTCTTTCTCTGTGTCCATTTCTCACAGCTACCCGGCGTGCAGCTGTGCTTCACTCAATAGCGTCCGTGCGGAAACTCGCATAAGAACATTGTTCCACTGCGCTTAATATCGCGCTAATAATACATTTATATAATTTAATAAAAATACCGAATACCGAAACGGTACGCAAGTGTACCGAACCGAACAGGCCGTACCGAAACGGTTCAATACATACCGTGAACCGTTACACCCCTAGTTATTAGTCAAACATATTTTAATGATATTCGAGTCATGGTTGGTTGGGTTGTTTGAAACAAAGATCTGAACAGAGCTCAACAAAGATCTACCTTTATTCTGTGTTGTGCAGTATTCCAACTGCCCTCTGCAGACTCAATCAAGTGATTACACAGACTCAGCCAATGGGAGCAGCTGAAATGAAATTTTTACTTAGGAAGACTTTTTTATTAAAATTTGTCTGAAATTCAAATAAAGCTGCCCTCTTTAAAAATTTGTGTATGAGAGCAATTTTAATCCAAATTAAGAAAATCTCATATTTACCAGCTATATTTAATCCAAAAAAGTTTTAATTAAAAATTTTAATTAAAGCCAAACTAATTGCAACTAACAAAAGATACTACACACGATAACTGAGCTTTCTAATAAGTCAAATCCGTCAGATCTACTCTATAAACTACAAAACTACAACTGTTAGCAGCTGCTGAAGCAAACAAAAGAAAAAGACAGAACAACATCTAGAGCCAATCAAAGGTAAGTCATTTGTTGTCGAAAGATGAGGTTTTAACAATTGTTCTATCACCTCAAACACAGATCTCTGGAGATTAAAAATGCGTTACTCACACAATTTAACTTATTTGCATTACAAAGCAATGGCCTAAGTTTCTGAAACAGAGATGTAGATGATGTTTTATATGCCTATGGGACAACCCATGAAGAGAGGAGTAAGAACTTGATGGAGAGTTTCAGGTGTACACAGCTATAAATTCAGAGGTTAGAGAAAGGTAACCAGTGCCCATGACTCCAGCTGGTGTTTATGCTGTTGCCAGATGACCATACATGGACTCTCAGGAGGTTAGAAAAGGTTACAAACAGGTTTTCCAGGAAGCTTCAGAAAAGGATTATGTAAATCAGAAGTATAAAAAAAGCCAGCACCCAGTGGTCCTTGGATCAGTGGGGTCCCCAACGAACGAGCTTTCGCGGCTGAGGGACATTGCCGCAGCCACAAAACAACTTGTGATTTGAATGGAGCCTAGAAAAATGTTCGGTATGCATCCTTGGTTCGGTATGCACTTGTGAATGGTTCGGTTCCTAATTTGCCTTACTCCTTACTCCTAACTCCTTTATGTATTATTAGTTTCCCTTGCGAAAAGGCAGATGTCAGGGAAAGAGAGGCATGTAAGCGAGTGAATATCCAATCAATGAGCTGCTCTTTTGAGTAGAAATACAATCAGCGAGTGCTAATGTTAATGGATGGTGGGACTTCTCGTGTTTTATCCTTTACCCAAAGGTTATGTTGCTCTATATAAAAAAAATGAACCGATTACGATCACTGTCTACAAAATATTCTATACATAAGATTGTAAGCCTTTAACTGAGAACAAACTACAAAGAAGTCTTCTAACCAAGTTTGAGGTAATTACTTAAAACGTAGGAAACATTACCTAACCTAACCTGTGAATAATTAAGTCTCTAAACTTCTTAAAAATAAGCCATAAAACAAAGTAATGCCTATAGACATGATGTCGGAATATTTCTTCATAAATAACCATGCACCCTGCAAGAAATGTAACGGCTTTGTTGACTCAGCATTCCACTAAAATTAGGAAATTGTCATGAAATACTTCTGGAAAGCTGGGATATCCTGTTCTACCTGAAACAACTGCTAAAGGTTTAAGAAAGCCTTTGTATAAAAATTTGTTGGAAATGTAATATTATTTAAAAGCTCTTTCTACTTTGTCCAAAGATCGCCACTATATATAGAGCATAGTTACATTAATCATCACTACACTGAGATAATGACAAGGAAGTAGTATGCTGCTAGTTGGTATTGTATCCATTCATTTTACTTAAAAAAAACATCTGTTTTTGGAATTTATCAAATTAAAAATCTGCCATAATGCATCTTCAGTGCTCTATTGTGTTTTTGTTATAGTAACTAAAGATAAAAATGTGGATATAAACAGATTAATCTTAGGTTAATAACCTTTATCAATCATGTACAACCATTAGAATCAGTCTGTTCATCTTGCATGTAAATAAAGTCTAGAAGCATAAACCCGAAGGCTAATTTAGAGCCCACAAGATTTACCTACAGGTATTTTTGTAATGGATCCATCATTAAAACTAAAATTACATGCCAGACTCTTTTTTTATAAAGGCATTAGAGTTTTTTATATTGTGTCTTGACACTAGAATTTAAGATATTTTAGAAGATTAAAATACTATGAAAATTTATTACAAAAGTATAATGCCAAAATACAGATAAAAGCCTTTCTGGCTCTCAATATCCCATTAAAAGCAGATAAAATTGTTTCTTTTATTCAGTAGTATCTCTGCTTGTGGTTGCACAAAGATCATAGAGCAAGGGAAATATTATAACAGGGCCAATGTGTTTTAAAATATCTTTTGATGGATCATCTTGACGTGTATAAAAACAGTGCCAAAAAAACATCGGTGGTTATGCGAATACTCATTACCGCTATGATGACTTTATTGTATAATAGTTTTGTTACTAAAATGCAATGGTTTTATAGCATTTAGGCAGAGTACTATATCCCTTATCCCTACCCCATAGCCCTTTAAACTAAGGGAAAGAGGAAGGGCTGAAAACATACCTCTATGAATTCACAGTGTGTCCCCAACCATGTAATACGGTGAAAAAAAAGTTCAAATATAAATGTTTCCATTTATATTTTATTGTAAATAATCAGTGTATGTGCATAAGGGAGAGAGAGAGAGAGAGAGAGAGAGAGAGAGAGAGAGAGAGGAGGACACACTTCCAGTTAAGCTAATGAGAGTTTCAGAAATATAAACATAAAATGTACAGTTTGTGGAGCTTTAGCTTCTTAGCTTTCTGGTTTATTAACCAAGAGTTTTCAAAAAAAAAAAAAACTACTGTGATGCACAATAGAATAAAAAAAAAACATTTTACATGCTCCATGCTTGTCTGAAAGCACCTCAAATGAAAAGCATGGGTGCCAACGGGAGCTTACACATCTGACCGAATGAGTGGTTAATAAGAAAAAGGCACAGAAAACAGGAAAGAAAAAATGTGTCACAAATCCTCTTCACGTTTTTGTCAGACAGCTCCCTGTGTACAGCCACCAAAAGTATAAATCGCTCAACATCCATGCTTGTTTTCCATGTGTTCTTTGATTTCTTCTCAGTCGTTGTCTTCTACTTTCCTAATTCAGTGTGGTGCTGAGTGCAGCTGTTGTACCGCAAACACCATCTACGGGCAGGGAGTGTCATTGCATCAATATTTCCTCGATCCAGAGCACCCTGCTGAGAAGCCCATCCAAAGATTTGTGCGAATCTCAATTTGGATCAGTGTATAGAGGCCTTTAAGGTTTGGTTTCAAAATCCCAGCATAAATGCTAACCATGTGTATCATTTTACTGTTTGCACCAAGCCAAATGAACAGATCCTAAAGGTCTCATGGCACTGAACTGTACGGCAGTTGTCCCCAACCTTTTGGTTTGATTCGGGCATTTTTCCTTAGGAAATGCATATTAGAGAGCAGGTTGTAATAAATCCACCTTCCAAGTACAACTCATGATATTAGTATTTAAAAGCTTTCTTTTCACAACTTTCAAATTTAGCAAGGTCTCAAGGCCTTTACACACCTATGCGTTTACTTTTGCGTCTGCGTCATGAGCTCCCTGCGCCTTTCTTTTGCGTTAAATAATTAGAGCAAATACACTTTCCGGAACGCTAGATGGCGCTTTGGTGAACTGCAGTTCACTCCATGCCACACGGATGAGGATGAGTGATCGCTTATCTGTAATAAAACAAAGACAAACTATTCATTTTGTGGGAAACAAGCCACTTCTTATTGAAGCTGGTTTCGATTTTGAGTTTATGCTCAGGATCGCATGCAAATCGGGGTTCGTTTCAGCGTGTGACAATCGCACAGATTGAAGTACAAATGACTCGCTCTGAGTCACAAGCTAGTGAGATGCTTCTCAGATATCTGTCTCTGTCGACGAGTCACAAACCTGTAGCAGGGCTCTAGACTAACTTTTTGCACTGGTTGCACTGGTGCGCCTAAATTTTTTTCTTAGGTGCACCAGCACAAAAGTTAGGTGCACCCAAATTTTCAACTGCATCACATTTAACACCGCATTTTCACAAGTTCACTTTTTTTAGTTATCTATTCATTTATTTTTTTTAAATCACTGTCCATAGACAATATTGACTTGTAAATGATTAACTAACAACCTGGTCAAAATAAAGTTCTTTATTTGAAGCACAATTCTACAAGAAAGGTAACTAAAACTTACTGAAAAAGTGTTTAAAGTGCTTTACTGAGCTGAAATTTAAACTTTAAACTGATTTTGGTCCCTAAGAGCAGCAAATACAAATAAAAATGATAATACCATTTACTACCCAGATCAAGAGTTTATAATGTAGCCTATTTATTTACTTCTTTTGCAATATTGTAGGCAACGTTAAACTTAATTATCATCTCGGCCTCGTCTGATCTGTTTGCAGCTGCCTGCCGCTGTAAAGGTACGTTCACATCGAACGCGGTTCGCGCGGTAAGCGCGGAGGGTTTCCATGTTAAGTCAATGCAAAGACGCGTTTCCGCGCGTCTGAGGCTTCAGCGGCGCGGTAAACGCGAATTGAGCGGCGCGCTTGCCGCGATAGGCGCGTATTGAGCCGCATGAATGGGTGATACGCGTGTTGTGAGCCGCGCGCAGGAGGCGGACCGGCCGTAGACGGAGTTTCGTTTTTTTTTTACCCTCGAACGACGGGTCGCACCAGTGCAACCTCTGATTTTTTTTAGTCGCACCATTGAGAAATTAGGTCGCATATGCGACCAAATTGGTCGCACTCTAGAGCCCTGTGTAGCTTGCGTAAAATGTCTGTGATTATCTGAAGGCAATGAGAGAAACATCCAGAGGGCAATGAGAAGTTGCAGAGGCATAGGATACAAAGGCATAGACGGCCATATAAACAGTGATTTCGGATCAGAAGGTGGATATTTTTTCTGGTTTATTTTGAATCAAATAAATTAATCAAAAACTTGTGTGCTTGGTTTGAGAACATGCCATGTAAAAACCTCTGTTGTTGATTTCTTGTGCTATTTAAATTCAGCAATGGCTGGATGCTGCTCCAGACATCCTCTGTTGTCTCTTCATCTGCCCCTCTGGGAGTACAGCTCCTCGTTTTGTTCTCTATTACTTTCCCACCTGAAGACACGTGACCAAACGAGCGAATCACAGCGTTTTCCGCACACTGTGAAAACAAAAAAACGGCTTGGTGCGTTTTGTAAAAAATGATGCAGCGTTTTTTTCCGGCTGGTGTGTATAGTTACATTAGCGCTGTGTAATATATAATATTGGCTGCATGCAGCCCCTGCATTAAAAAAAACGCATAGTGTGTAAAGGCCTTCAGCAACTTTTGTTTTCTCTAATGGAGCCGCAATTCTGTTTTTGCCCATGTCACACTAGAGACCAACAAATTAGGTTGTTTGACATGTTGTTCAAATGGCCTCATGGGCAAGTCTTCACCAAAGAAAGCTGTCAACAACACCAGACCTTCCCTAGACTCAATGCTACATTTTAACCATAGACTTTTAAAAATATTGACGACGGGAAACCGCCTACTGCCATTGGGCTTAATATAAGGCAACTGTGAGCATGATATGATCGCTGCCATGACAGTCAAAGAGAGGGTGTATATGCGCACACACAAGACTTTCTAATGGTCATGGTTTCAAAGCTGAGTCTGGCTTACACAACCCTTCTCACACACAGCCTGTCATGTACAACTCATTTTGTAGCGAAACAAGATTTCAGTGTAGCTGTCAACCACATGGCCCCTTCTAGTTTGTAACATAAATAACATAATTTATTCATTGATTTACAAAAATGTAAAGTTTAAATTTTTTTCCCCCATAGACTTTTATTGGGTGGAAATCATTACTCACTCATGCAGATTCATATGACATGGTTTTGCCCTGTGTTCTTAGAAAAGGAATTTGGGATCATTTATATTCCTCTTTCACCCGCATTCATTACTATTACATTCAATACAAAGTATAACCAAGTTTCTAACGCTTTACACATATTATATGCTTAAATTGATGTTTTATTTTATTTTCAATTACTATTTTATGTACTAGTATTGTGTATGATACTATGTGTATTTATTTAATTATGAGATGACGTGTTCTTTTGAGAGAAAAAAATGCATTTGGGGGAAATTTTATTTTATGCACATCACGTGGTCTTCATGCAAACTAGGTGATGATATTTTAGCGACTTTGGGGCAACCAATAGCGACTTTTCTTACTGGGGAGTTGGCAACCGTGCCAGAGGGAAGTCTGTCATTTCCACCGGAAACTCCATCAGATATTTTCATGTAACATGCACCACTATAAAAACTGAGAAACAATGTAGGTAACTTTACAGTGATATATACTTTAATCCGTAGGGTTTAACTGAAGCGTACACAAAAACTCGTACGCTAAACCTTAAAGTACCGCGACAACGTTGCTATGGGCAACGGTAAAATTTCATGTTCTGTAACGATTGCACACACACTTGACCATTCAACCCTCGCCGTGACCCATCAGAAACGGGTCGCCCAATAATTGCCAATTTATATGAGATAAGATCATGGTCCAGCAAGTCGACCTCCCTCTTATTGTTGTGGACTCCTTTGTGCGCAGACAGAGGGGCAACCTTGCGGCCTACAACTGCAGTTCAACCTTCCTCCCAGGTGAAGAGACGGGGATGGGTGTAACAGTTCCACTGCGGTCTCTGCCGTGCGAATCCGGGGGGAAACGCACGGTACCCTCCGTTTGGGATCTCGCGGATGGGTCTCAATCGTAGTAAGTGCGTACTAGCATACTAAATGAGATGCTATTTCACAAGGAAGAGTCCCGAAAGCTCAACCGTGACTGCATACAGATGTGGCGAGCTCGTTTGATTCAATAAGACGCGGTTAAGTTGATATCGAATTGATTAGCAACAGCTGTAACCGCGCCATAGCTCGCATCTTACCTTCTCTCGCCTTGAGCAGCACGGTGTTGGCCACGATATTCTCAATCTCCATTGTCAGAAAGAAGATCCCATGCAGTCCCGATACATTTCACTTAGGAGAGGAGAAAGACGAGGACGCTCACGCTGTTGGTGGCGTTGAGGCGGAGTAAAGATGAAGATGGTGATGAAGAAGATGGTGATCGGTGGTGAGGATGGTTATGATCGACTTGAGTTTGGCGTTGGCACATTGCAGGTTAATTGTATTTCTCCATATCTCGATGTTGAACCCCCCACCTTTCCGCTCGCTGTGTACAAGCTCTCTCTCTCTCTCTCTCTCTCTCTCTCTCTCTCTCTCTCTCTCTCTCGTTAGCATTCAGGACTCAGCAGTCCTTCCTGTCTCAAGCACTCTACACCGTCAGCTTTGGAGGAGGGATCATCTTACCATTAACATCCAACCCCACGAACATCGTCGTTTTAAACATTGCCTAAGCCTATAAAATATTTACTGCTCTCTCTATATAACATGTTATGACGTCTACTTAGCAAACACAAGGCACGTTGTGCAGAAAAGGTCGTGCCATGCATATTTCAAGAGGAGGTGTACAAATATTTACTGAGAAACTTATCAAGGCCTGAGTGTTTTGCTGATCTTGGAGAATTTGGAAGAATAGAACAGCTTTGAAATCACCCAAATCGTGCATTTCGTTCAGCTGACCCCATCCTCGGCAATAAACTTGCCCCTAATGTACAGAATAGTCCTGACCTGGAGAATGTGTAAAAGTGAATCTCAAAAGTTCTTGTTTAAAAGGTTCTACCCTTTTTAACTGTTTATTTTAACGATAGACTAAAAACATGGGTATGTGCATGATGTTTAACAAAGCCAACATATTTTACAAACCTAGACTTTTAAAGTGATTTTATTGCCTACTATTGATATTATTTACATGTTTAAACAACATTCCAATGTTTTAAGACCACAAAGCTAAGAACGCCAGGGTCTAGTTTGATTTGTATTAGAGCATGTAATATCATAAACCCACTAATGGGACACACCAGTAACTCTCAAATGGCTGGAGGAGTGAAGCCAAATCGTGGAGATCACCCCATGGTTTTGGCTGCAGAATGATTTCCATCCAACACAAGTCTAAGGGAAAAAAGCAGAACTTTTTAAAAGTTATTTCTTTAGAAATTATGTTATTTACTAAAGTGGTTTTAATGATTTCCTGAAGGTATCCATGCAGTTCCCCTAAAAAAAACTAGGCGGGGCTATGTGATTGACAGATATGATCGACAGCTACACAGAACAGTGCTGACTAATTGCTAAACACGTTGTGAGAAAGATCTATGTTACCGACAAACAGAGAAGTCATTCTCAAATTCTCGTTTATGCTACAAAATGAATTGTATATATCAGGCTATGTGTGAAAGCGGTGTGTGTGAGTCAGACTCGAGGCGGAGCCCTGAAACCATTTCCATAACCTCCTCATCAGGAAGTCACATATGCGCCTGTGCACCCTCTCTCTGTTTGTCATGGCCACGCTCATTATTATTATCGGTGGTGACCTCAAAGGGCCCAATGGCAGGAGCCGGTGTCATGTCGTCCATATTTTTTACCATTGGTTATGTTTCTTGTGTGCCTCCTTGTATGGTGTCCTTGAGTGACAAGAAATGTCACTCCAAAAAATGTAGTGTTATTATTATTATTATTATTATTATTATTATTATTATTATTATTATTGTGATTAATTTGTTGTTGAATATGTTTAGTTTTCCAAATAGTGTCCCATTTGTTGACATTCCTCCACCAAATGAGTGTCTTTTTTTATTGTATTGACTATTTTAACAAAATAATGTCATTTACTTTATTATTTGTAAAAATAAATAAATGACGAATCGAGACCTTCACTGTTTAATTGTGATCAGTAGATGTTTCCATAGCTATCAGTATTTTTTAAAATGCATTTATGAAATGCATTAGTTATTGTGAAGTTGTTTAAAAGACAGTACATTATTATGACATTATTTTTAAATCACATTTCAGCTCTATAATGTATATATGTTTATACTGGTGTAATGTTACAGTCTGCTCACAATATGCTATGCATCACAATATTTTTAACAAAAACATAAAATTTAAGACAAGCTTTACAAAACACTAACCATTTAAGGCTAAGCTGTCATTGGAAAATAAAAATTGATTGAAAATCAAATTTTCAAATGTTAACCGGAAACCTAAAAGGCCACTGTTTACATTGAGGCCTGCGTGGGAGCTGTGATGATGTTAGTGGATTCAGAGCATGTAACACTAAAGAGAAAACCATCCCTAGCTTAGAGTTAGTGAGATGGGTTTTTGTATTTTAACCCAATTCTTTAAGATTTGCTTCTAATTTTCAGAACTTTTCTGTAAAAAAGAAGTTGTATTTATGGTGGTTCCTGATTGTATTAAAATTATCTATTGATAAAAATAATGTTTCATCATGGTTCCATATAAAAAACACTGAATTATTTAATAAAAGGCTTTCTATAATAGCTGTGTTGTTGATTTGGGGTGATATCTGGATCGCTGACTCATGGAAGTGATTGTGAATGACCTTACAACAGTGAGGTGGTCGCAAGTCCTTGCATTTGCAGTGCCCTTGGGGTTATTACAGGCTGCTTCACTCCTAGACAAGGACGAACACACACTACATGCCACCTGTCTAGACTGTAATGTGCACTAAACATTCTAATATTTTTTATCAAATGCATTTACTGTAGTACATTAGTAATGTACAAAACTAACATTTTGTTTCTGGTCTCAATTTCACATTATAGAAAGCATTGATATGATTTCATTGGCAAAAGGTATGGCCCAGGAATGAATCATTAAAGCTATTATCAAATCTGGCAAACATGGCTGAAAAGTTGAAGGTAAGTTAAAATAAGAAAATGCATGACTGGGCGCAGGCCATTTTTTACACCATGTAATACAAAATAAGTATGTAATTCGTGTTGTATATCTGTTGTTTTTAATTGTTGACTAATAGGTCAGTAATTTTTTTATTGCAGTCAGATTTTTTCACAACGTGTCTTTTATTTTGAAAAGGCCTTTGTTACACGGGTGTGGTACAAAGCTGTACTGTATACGGTTATGTCTGCTACTGTTTAGTTTTCAATTTTGATTGGTGACACACAATTAATCCAAATTAACAACGCATATATTCAAAAAAATGTGCATTGCTTTGGCTCTGTGAAATGCCACCGGACATATAGTTTAAACTCAAAGATAATTTGAGAAAATTCCAAAGATAATTTGGAAAGTACTGCAGCTTTCCAACCTGTATTTTGAAAATACCGATGACGTAATCGTTTTTACCGGAAATGACTCCATTCTTTATTTGTTGAGGATCGCTCCTCCCGTTATTCGCTATAAACATCATTCTTTTCAATTATTTCGTTTTTTAATTTCGACCAGGAACCTGAGACATTTGTTGAAGTTGGCAAAGCCTTGCGTGGCATTGCCTGCCAACACGTAAAAATGATGTAAAACGAACAAGCTTTTGTAAAGTCGGTGGGCGATTTTTTTCCCTCTATCATTAACAAAAACCGGGGGGAAATCGCCATTTAACGCAACGATGTCTGGAAAACACTTCAACGTGCACGAAGTTGGCTGTTGCATTAAATACTTTATATTTGGATTCAATATTATATTCTGGGTGAGTTTACGAGACCTCCGTTTGCTAATACAATGTTGTTTTGTTCTAGATTTTCATTAAATGGGCTCAACGTCTCCCTGGTTTTACTTTTGAAATCGAAATGTGTTTAATGTCTTAAGTATGTCTTCTTTTGTTTTCCTTCATTGTTAACCACTTGCCTGCAAGAATGTTTGTATGGTGCACTTGTTGGTAGATCTCAAAAAGTTAGATACAGTTGCTAATGTTCTTTGTTTAATACATATGTCATGTATAATTTAGCTGCTGGGTGTTGCCTTCCTGTCAGTTGCTCTGTGGGCTTGGAGTGAGAAGGTGAGTTTGTTGTTGTTTATTTATTGTATTACCTTGAATGTGAGCTCACCATCACATTTTTCTGCAATCAAGGGATAATCTCCATCCCTTTCTATTCACACAGGGAGTTCTCTCCAACATCTCCTCCATCACTGATTTGGGTGGGTTTGACCCAGTCTGGCTGTTTCTAGTAGTTGGTGGCGTGATGTTCGTGCTGGGTTTCGCAGGATGCATTGGTGCCCTGAGGGAAAACTCCTTCCTTCTTAAGTTTGTATGTTTGTTTCAACATTTTCAGAATGTTCCATCTGACTGTTACTGAATTTATTTCAAATGCCCTTCAGAAATCATTGAAGTGCCCCTGTCATGTCTAGTTTTTAGGCTCACCTGTTTGTGAGAAAGTCTCAGACTGTGGCAGATGGGCTCAATAATGTAAACAATGATTAATGGGGATCTCAATTGATCATTGCAATTTTCCAGTTGTTTGAATAGAAATGCAGCCCCCCCCCCTCATGTTTAATTCCCTATAAAGACAAGCTGTTCTCTAAATGCTATGTTTGTGTTATTGGGGACCACCCATTTCTATTGACCGAGACTTCTGTCATCATGACCTGATGCCTTGTTGTATGGATAAGTTGCGTATGTTTCTTCGCAGTGTAGTGTAGTTTCTTCTAAGCAATGGTGATTTTTGTTTGTTTGTTTTAAAAGATGTGTTTCAGGATTTTTACATGTTTGTTTTTATAGGTTGGTGATAGATTGGCAAGATATGGAAGCATGTTGGACATCCAACAAAATAATCCAAATAGTGGTCATAATCAAAATCTAGTCGGTGGATGTTTGTGTCTTTGGTCTAGAAGTAATGAAGTCAAACCAGTCCCCAATTTTTGGAGAGCAAAGTCGACAACCACTGCTTGACATGAGGGTGCTGGATCTGCAGTAGATAGGGATCATTTTATTGGCCAGACTGTCTGATTCCCTTTCCATAAGTACACTAAGAATCAGATCGACTTGTAAGAAATGGGCATCTGATTTGGTCTGGCAATGTTTTCTAAGCTTTGCCTTCTATCCTGGAGATGCTCTCAGTATTGTTCTTCTGATCTTCTTTCTGACAACGGCACTCATACCTAATACATGTTTTGTTAACATACTGTAGTAGGGATTTATTTTTTTCCCTTCATCAAACTATTGGACCTCAGTTAAGGCATCTACACATCGATCCAAATTTAGATTCACACAAATCTTCGGATGGCGTCTCAGCAGGGAGCCCTTTGTCTGGGTTGAGGAAATATTGATGCAATGATGCTTCTATAGTGGTACAATTGCTTCGGGTAGATACAGAAGTTTATGATCTACAAATAAATGTGAAGAGATGGACAAAAATAAATCAGATTCACAAACGCATAAATAAACATGTATATATTAAAACACAATCTACAAATATGTTTTCAAGAGTCACAGATACAGATTTGTTTTGATTTATTTGTGGATCTGTTACTCTACATTTGTGGATCTCTTCAGCCTTGTTGAATCTCTACCTTTGAGTTGTGAATCTCTTTGTTGCGCATTTGTGGACCTCCTAGACCAGGGGTGCTCATTACGTCGATCGCGATTGAAATACTACCGGTAGATCGCGGCGTGAAATTGAAACAATATCAGCCGATCATCCATCCCGTCACTTGATCGATGTACAGGGCAACCAGTCAGATGACTACTGAATTTTGACCTTTACGTCACTGCTCATGCATAAACAATGACGCTAAGTGCTAAGCTCATGAGCGTATTACGTCCGATTTTCAGCCCATGCTTAAGTTTATGGTCACCAAAATGAGTGAAGGAGCTGGATCAAGTAAATCATTAAGTCCTACATGAAAATAAGTCCTAATAGCGTTCCACAATGACTGATGAACTTTTGAAAGTGTGCTTGAGGCTGGCTGTCAGCAGCTACTGCATCCCTGGCTGATTCAATTTAGTGCAAGTCATCAAATTAAACTCAGGTTATTACAAAAAATAATAAATAGTTATTTATTATGTGTGTTTGTTAATTCTCAATAAAGTTGAAAATAATTGTTTTTTTTATTTTTTTTTTTACATTTTTGTAGCGAGTAGATCACTTTGACTTGGTCATTTTAAAAGTAGCTCGCAAGCTGAAAAAGTGTGAGCACCCCTGTCCTAGACTGTAAAAAAAATGGACTATGGCGAATATGAAGCCATTTCCAAGCTGGTGAGGAGTCTGCCATTGATGGTTGCACATGAACCATTGTGGTTTCAGAGCTCCGCTTCTAGTCTGGCTAAGACATGCCCCTCTTACATATGGTCTTTTATTTACAACTTATCAGCTTATCATTTTTAAAGTTCAGCTTTTTGCCATTCTGCAGCCTGGTAATCATTCTGGAGGTGATCGCCGCGTTTTGGCCTCACTTCGCCGGCCATGTGAGACACACTTGGTGGATCTTGACACAAATCTCTTGACAAGACAGCAACAGATCCACAAATAGCTAACCCCGACCCCACTGCCTGGTAAACCAATCAGATTGCAATGGACTGCCGTTTTTTCTCCATCCAATCCTCCTGGTTGTAGAGGAGGGGCTTAGTGTCTCACTTCCATAATCATAGCATGAACTTGGAAGTTGCAACTGTATTTCATTTCATGTTATTAAACTTGCGAGATCAATATTTTTCTGGGAATTCTGGGGGGGGGGTTACTATTACAAATACTTTTTTTGTTTATCTAATGAACGTATTCTCTTCTCGCTTGCTAATAAGCATATTTATGATTTCATATCTTAACATATAAAATTGTGTAGATTGAGCGTTAACTAAACACAATGTAAATAGTTATATGTAATAAAATGTAGTTCATCATTTTGTTTATTACCTGCTTACTTTAAAAACGTTAAAAATAGTTAACATTGGCTTGAAGAAGGCAAATCATCTGTTCTGAGAAGTGGCAAGATTGATATCTATTACTTTGGGGAGCCAATAGTAGACAGCAGACAATCGTAATACGAGTAAAGTGACATCAGAATTCATTTAAAAGCAGAATTACGCTAAATTACTTCAAACAATATGAAATCTGTGAATAGATTTGGTAAAACGTGCCACCATTGCAAACCTTTACCAGAGGGCATGTATGGGATACTATTGAAACTTTTGAAACAGGAAATTTAAACGGAGGAGTGAAACAGTTGTGTTCATGGAATGTTGGAAGAGAAATTAAGGTAATGGTAGAAACGCAATGTTTTTTTAACTCTAATAAATATCTGATCCTCAACAGTTTGGGCTTGCCAGAAGGGAGCTGATGTTTCAGTGGGCTTTGCCTAAAATATGAATGATGCAGAAATATGAATACAATGCCATCAGTGGTGTAACAAAGGACATGCCTGGTGACTCTACAGACAGATGTGAATAGAGTGCAGCTGTGCATTTGAATGACTGGATGTGAGTGACTACGTGGATGAATTGGACAGACTGGCTTTGAAAGTGTGTGAACTTCCTCTCACGCAGGCTCTGGTGGTGTGTGTTGCTCTGTTCATGCAAGAGAGGATGCTGTAAGAGTTTTGAGAGAATGTCAGGAATGGGATTGCGAAAGGCTTACAAGAGGCCCGCTTCCTCTGTAGGGAAACCGAGGCTTCTTAAAACATCTGGAAACACCAGATTTACTGTGATGTCACTCTGGAAGAATTCATTACCGTCACAGTGACAAATCAGCACTCACTGTACTTATAGAAGACATATTGTGTTTAATGGAGATGGATGTTGTGAAAGGAAAGTATGTATGGATGTTGGCAGGGCACAAAATTACAAACCAGAGCTCTTGAGACTGGTGTGTGGGAATTTAACTCATTCTTTATTTAAAGGATCTCCTTCAGGAAGACTGATTATTTTGGCCATTATAAGTTGCGTAACACAAACTTTTCTGTTCTTTCGCAGTTTTCAGTTTTTCTGGGAATCATATTTTTCCTGGAGTTGACGGCGGGAGTTTTGGCATTCGTCTTTAAGGACTGGATTAAAGACCAGCTGAAGTTTTTCATCAACAACAATATCCGAGCATACAGAGATGACATTGACCTACAGAATCTCATCGATTTCACTCAAGATTATGTAAGATGCAGATACTTGCACGTTAGCCAAGCCATTAAATGTTTTTTTGTTGAGCTAGCCAGGCCAGGACATCATCAACAAAGTCTAGCTGTAAAATTAAAAGACTCATTACACTCAAAAATTAACCAGAAAATGTTTTTACCATAAATTATATTTATAGATTTTTTTTTATCTGACTGTCAAAGCTGTTGCTAAATGCAATTTCCCCATTGTATTAATTAATAATGAATTATTATTGTATATTTCTTGTTTTACCTTTTTTTTTTACAGTTTAATATAAAATATTTGTCGTTCTTGTTCCATTACATTACATTATAATGAAAAGCCTAAGACGTTGAAATGGCTTTATCTAATTTACTACTAATTGTGATTTCCCCTTTAAGTTGAATCAACTTCTCCTTTGGTTGTGATTTATAGTCATTAATATAAAGTGGAACCTCTGGAAACTAATTTGATTTAAGGGGTGTTTGTTGTGCAAACCATTTGTAACGGAAAACAAATTTCTCAGTTGGGAACAATGGAAAGCCATATTATATATCCCATTATATATGTATTTTTCCCTCATAGGCCTACATCTGAAGCAAGTACCATTTAACACATTAAACATTTAAAATAAGGTGAATTGGCTTTAAAAGGCTTAAATGCCATTTTTAGCATAGCTTAGCATAAATCATTGAATCCAGTTAGACCAGTAGCATTTCAATAATGATCAAAGAGCTTTCATTTCAAAAGTTTTTCATTTTCCACAAACCTTACAACATAACGCATCTCTAAATGAATCCGGATTTAAATAGAATCATAGGGGTTTCCCCTTAAAAATGTCTGTATGCACTGGTGCCAAACACAGGGTCTGTTTTGAATTAAGTAGGAATGTATCAACCCAGCTATTGCTTAATTTTGAATTTTAAATGTATTGTTTAGGTTTCAAAAAGGTTTTTGGTTTTGACAAGAGTTATGCCACATAATTCATAAGGTAGCTCAAATTTAAACGTGAGAAAATACATAGTCGTCTTTCAGTTTCTTTTTCTGACCCATAGTTGATGCCATCAATGCCATCTAGTGGTGAAAAAAGGGATAACCATTGGTAGTACAAGACCTGTGATATGGCTTGTGTCTTTCAAAAAGGTACATTGGCACAGAAAGTCTTGGAACAGTGTTTAATGTTGAGGAAAGTTTCGCCTATTTAAAAAAACAACATTTTCACATTGTTTTGACCTTATTACAGCAAATTGTAAAGTAGTTAAAAAAACTGACTTCTAATGGTTTATTTTAAAACTTTTTGATCGTTTAGAATTATGAAATGCAGGATATTCCAAACAATTAGAGCTTTTTATGTTTCACTTTTGGCCATCTAGATCAGTTTTTATCATGTGCGGATGAATGACACTAAGGACAAACTGTATGAGTCAGTCAGGTTTGCACACAAATGCAAGTCATCGTTCTTAAAAAAAACAAATGCTAGAGACGAACCATAATGCAAAGCATACAATAATCACATCAGGTTTCTCTGGAGCTTATCAGCTACAGATTTGACTTAAACTCATTATGTTTAATAGCATTTAGCTAAAATATAGGTGTTATTACCGTACCATATTGTTGGTATAAAATGAATAGGTGGCAAAAATGGTATGACATAGTACTTAGAAAAATAAGATGTAGATGTACTAATGGAAGAAATGTTCACCTCATGAATGTTTTTGCAGTGGGAGTGCTGCGGAGCTTTTGGGCCTGAAGACTGGAATCTGAATATTTACTTTAACTGCACCGACAATAATCTGAGCAGAGAGAAATGTGGAGTTCCTTTTTCCTGCTGTACCAAGGATCCTGCTGTGAGTAAACTTTTGAAAACGGTACCAACTCCCATTCAGTGCACACAGAGACACACATCCCCAAGTAATTTACCATCTAGAATGTGACATTGTCTTCTTCCAGAAGACCTGGGAACATAAACAGGAAGTGATGTAGATCCGCTGCAGACAGAGCGTAGTCACAAAATAAACACTTCTCAGTTTTACAAGTCCTATGATTTCAAGTGGAATGTCCTAATTTCAATCTCTCTTTTCTTAAAGGAGGATGTGATAAACACACAGTGTGGGTATGACATTCGAGCGAAAGGTGTAAGTAGTCTTTTGTCGAACAAATCATGAAATTCTGTGTTCATGTCAAGGCTGAATCTATGGAACCCAAATTAATGTAAAGAACTTAGACGTAATTCAACAATCTCAACTTACTGCATGCTTTTCAATTGAGATTATGAAATGCATAATATGCTTTAAAATGATGCTCTATATGCTCTTTCTAAAGCCAAGAGATGTTTCTAATAGGGTTTTTTTTTTTTATAAGGACAATGAACAGAAGATGTTCATACACACGAAAGGCTGCGTGCCACAGTTTGAGAAATGGCTGCAAGAGAACCTCACTGTAGTTGCTGGAATCTTCATAGGAATTGCTCTTTTGCAGGTGTGTAAACAGTGACCATCACAAACATCACAAAAACTCTGCCTCTTTTACATGTTGTGTATATTTGTGTAGGGACGGTAGTAATTTATAAAGTGACTGAGGCCATTTATTTTATAAACGAACTACGGATGGTTAACATGATGCATTTGTGTACATGAATACTAATGATTCTTGGCAAATTCTATTTCATGCACCCTGTTACTCCAAATGTCAATTTTTGATTAAAATCACATTCAATCTTGTAGGGGTGTAACGGTATGTCTTGAACCGTTTCGGTGCGGCCTGCTCGGTTCGGTACACTTGTGTACCGTTTGGGTATATTTTTTAATTGAATAATTTAAATTTATTATTAGCGCGATATTAAGCACAGCGGAACATTGTTCCTAGGCGAGTTTCCGCACGGACGCTATTGAGTGACGCACAGTAGAGCTGCACCGGTAGCTGTGAGTAATGGCAACAGCGAAAGAGAAGCCAGAGCTTGAAGACCCTCCCACCTCACTACGGTCTCCTGTTTGGGAACACGTTGGCTTCTCTGTCAGGGCTCTAGAGTGCTACCAATTTGGTCGCATATGTGACCTAATTTCTCAATGGTGCGACTAAAAAAAATCAAAGGTTGCACCGGTGCGACCCGTCGTTCGAGGGGGAAAAAAACGAAACTCCGTGAGTCTCCCTGTTGTTTAACAGACACACATTAGCCCCATATCGTGGTCTAAACCAATCAGAGATAGTGAAGAGCGTATCCCGCCCCACCCCCCCTCTGATTGGCCGTGGTCCAGATATTCCTGTATGTGTGTGAACATACGTTTGAAAATGCATGAGATGCAGTCAGACAGAGAGAGGTGAGTCCATCAGGTAAACAGTGGATGTAGCCGTGGATTACGAGAGAAGATGAAAAGAACGATTGACAGATTTTTCATTAAGAAAGATAAGTTAGGGCCTGATCGTGAAAAGCATAACCAATGCTCTGACACGGAGCCATCAACCTCCCCTGTGACTGGCTCTAATACATTTAGAATTGAAACTATAAACTTCAGAATTTTCTATAAAACACATAACATGCTGCGATAAATGCACTGCTCAAGTGTCCCCTCTCCCCGCTGCCTTTCAGCGGCAGGCAGCAGCAAACAGATCATCAGACGAGATGATAATTAAGTTTAACGTTGCCTACAATATTGCAAAAGAAGAACTCCCCTTCACTAAATTCAAGTCCGAAATAATTCTTATGAAGAAAAATGGCTTGAACGTTAACCCGACGTACAGCAATGATGTCACACGCACCCAATTTATAGGAATCATCGCAGATACATTGAAAAAAAAAAGACGTCTGTGCAAATTGTAAACAGTGCGTACATGGAATTCCTGATCGACACATATATCGCCAAAAAGGAATTCGTCATTGTGTACAGTCGTATCTTGCGGAAAGGAAGACCGGTGAATATAATATTGAACACAGTGAGGTCGAGCATGCTCATGCCCAAGGTAAGCCATGTCATGTTATGGAGCCTATGTCAATTGCCTTTCTTGTAGAATTGTGCTTCAAATAAAGAACTTTATTTTGACCAGGTTGTTAGTAAATCATTTACAAGTCAATATTGTCTATGGACAGTGATTTAAAAAAAATAAATGAAGATAACTAAAAAAAGTGAACTTGTGAAAATGGGGTGTTAAATGTGATGCGGTTGAAAATTTGGGTGCACCTAACTTTTGTGCTGGTGCACCCAAGAAAAAAATTTAGGCGCACCAGTGCAACCAGTGCAAAAAGTTAGTCTAGAGCCCTGTCTGTTAAAATACATAATGGGGATAGACGAGTGGATAAATTTAAAGTGGTATGCCGACATTGTTCCACGGAGATCGGGTATGTGGCAGGCAACACATCAACATTTTCTACTGCTGGAGATCACTGCAACCAGATCTATGTTCTCTTCAGAAAATGTGGATAGGTTAATCTTTTTAGCCAAAAACTTAAAACTTGAATAGTTAGTTTTGTTGATATATAAGCTGAAGCTGTTGCTGGTGTTAAAAGTTTTCAGGTCCTAACTAGTTGCAGTATTTAATTTTTTATTTTAAAAATGTGTATTTCTTTATAAAGAGTGCAATTTATTTAAAATATCACCCAAATGTGTCACTTTTATATATTGTATGCAAGAATTCTATTGTGTATTGGCAGCTTTTCAAAATAAAGATTTTGTAAGCTCTTATTGTTTTGTACCGAAAATTAACCGAACCGAGCTCTCCAAGACACTGTACCGAACCGAATACGATTTTAGCGTACCGTTACACCCCTACAATCTTGTCATTTTCTAGCCCAGGCTTATTCTGAAAATGGGCTGAAACTCCTCCCCAGTTACTCACCTACAGGTTACTTGTATGCAACGTTACTGTCTGACAGTGAACATGGGGATGAGGGAGATTAGAGTGATTGATTACAAAGAACTTCAATACTGAACTATCAACTTTTTATTAAAACGTTATACAACCCTACCTCTATGAGCAAGAACCTGATTCTGAATCAGATACAAATGCACATTCACCACTAATAAAACTGTAGATTAATGAGCCACTAAAGAAATTACTTCATTACACCAAGACCAATCAGAGAGAACGATTGCGTGTAGCATCTGTTTTTATTGGCCGATCGGATCTGAAGTGTCTGCTGCAGACAAAGCAAGGTTTGAAAGAGAAATGGAGGATAATAGACTAAATCTATAGAAAGCCTCAACAGAGGCTCACATTTCCTGGGAGCCATCAGCAGAAACAAGGAATAAATGAAATTAATTTTTGCTAAACAAGTTGTGACAGTGTTCAATGGTGACCCAGATGGAAACATTGGCTGATATCGTCATGTACTGCACTTTAACATAAGTTTAATAAACAATTAAATCATCAATGAAATATGATCTTGTTTAATTTCGTACGTAAAAACATTGGGTCATGGTAGGGATATTGGGCCTTTCCTGTCCAGCCTTGCAGTAACCTATTGACTTGTCTGACTTCATCAATGGCATGACTCAAACCAGTTTTTATAAGAAATAAACTCGCATTTTGTTCTGTTCAAATTTTTTGATTCAATCTACTTTCATAATATCACTAAAAAGGGTCCACATGTCTGACCCCTTTAAGAGATACATTACAACTGTTTTGCTGTCTAATACCTTGCTTTTTTCCCTCTGCTTCTAGATATTTGGAATCTGTCTCGCACAGAATCTTTTGAGTGATATTGAGGCGGTCAGGGAGAGCTGGTAAGAATGACCACAATCTTCAGCACTTAATGTTAGGCTCGTAAAGTCCACAAAAGAAAGACTAGACTAACAGATAGACGGGTGCACAATATTTACAGAAAATTATATTGTGAAAACATGCTATACATTATTCTGAAATGTATAGCAGGACTTCAAAAAAGTAAAAGGTAAGGAAATATATTATTTGTTGTGGGGGGGGGGTGTAAAAATTGAAAAAGGCAAATTTGACATGAATTAAATTAGTTGTTCTGGGTCTTAAATACTTTTTCACAGGTTGTAATTTTCAGACACACTTCAGATCGAGTGTGCTTGAGCAAGCACACCGCAAGCCCAATACAATCTTTTTATGTTTGTTTTCCTGTAACAAAAACACGTAGATGTCTGAAAATGTAATTTGAAATTCTTGTTGGCGTATGCATGCATTTTTCACATTGTTCTCATTCAATTTAACAAAAAAAAACAAGAATATTGTTTCAGAATTAAGAATCAAAAATTGAACGAACGCAACCTGAATAGTCGCTACAGCCTGCAGAGTTTTGGTTCTGATCACCAGCAGCTCCCTGGAAAACCAACTAAAACAGCAGAGAAGTTAGAGCAGCAGTAAAGTTACTTAAACTAGAAGCCAAAAGAGTTTTTGGAAGGTTCCAACAGTAGATGTTAGTGTTGAGCTATTTAAAAATGTGCCTCTAAACCCCCAACGAATTAGGCGTTTAACACCATTGTGTTTAGATTTCACATTTGCAAATAAATCAAAGGCTTGGTTGCAGAGATGTGCCATGAGATGTTGTCTGGCTTGCTGTAGGAAATTATCCAGTCTCACCTTATTGCCCTAAATAAACCTGGTCTAGTTGTTCACATTGAATAAGTAGCATTAATTATTTTTCTTTGTGTTTAATTGATTCCTATTTAAGACACTTGTTGATAGTGACTTTATATTGTCATTAGAGCTGGAGGCGATGTCGTCACATCAGGCACAGCGGCCATTTTGTTTGTATTCTTAGATTCCTCCAGGAGTCACACTTGAATTGTTTTGGGGTTAAATATTTACTAAGTACTTAAAAATACAAAATATAACAAAACCCCAAAATAATTTGGTTAGTTTTAGTTTCTATTCATAGGAGTCATTCTGTTTTATGTGTACCCATCATTTTAAAACATTTCTTCCTGCTGGTGTGTCGCAATAAAAAAAAAAAAAAAAAAACGCTGCTGAAAAGGTTGAAAACACTGCTCTAGAGTCCTGTGGTGGCAGAGCACAAAAAAACACAGCATTTAAAGCTTTGCATTGCATGTGGTGAGATGTTCCCCATTTGCGATGTTCTTGAGGTGGAAGAATGCAGTTTTAGTAGCACATATTTAATATGATTCTCAAAATTTAGATCGCTATCTACCAAAACTAAACTATTAATATATAATCATCAGTAAAAATAACCACAAAGCACCACGTTTAATTTAAGAGATCTTTTAGAGAGGAAAAAGCAGCACATTTATTTATTGAATAGATAAAGGTGGAAATCTTTGGAGTCTCTACTATATACCAAATGACCCTAACAACGGAAAACTTTGGCATGGAAAAACACACACTTCAATACAAATCATACTTCTCTTGGTTTCCCTTTGCCCTCATTTCTGTTCATTTGCTTGTCAAATAATGTTAGCTTTGCTAACTCATCGTCAAGTGTTTCTGAAAGCTGGATTGAACCTTTGTTAATAATACAAGGAAACCGTAAAGTTCAATGGCGGACATCTGTGTTTTGGATCGACTATAAATGCTTATTACCATCATGTAAGTCTGCGCTTTAGGCATCGTGCCATTTATTAAAACTAAGCAGAGACCTTTAGTTGGAGATTAGACATTGACTGTGTATAATTTTCTTAATGTTGCTATCTCTCATTTCTTCATCCTCTAGTTTGTTCACCTGAAGCACTCAAGTCTTTCTGCCGACGGTCTGTCACTCAGCAACAGGGTTGGCACATTGTCATCACAGTCTCCTAGCAACCAGAGAGGGATTCCATTCACACACTACCATTATTGCAATGTACATCTTCACACTTTCTCGAAAATGGTGTACAGTCATTGATATTTTATTCCATGCTAAAGGAGCATAAAACACTACTACTAACATTTTTTTTTAAATTTATTCATAACATAAGGAGCAGTAGGTTATGTCCTCTGATCATTTTGTTTCTCATTTGCCATGTCCTATTCTGTTATTGCACCAGCTTCCTGGAGGCAAGCTGCGCTATTGGTCATAAACCATTCTTTCCCCTTGAAAGAGAATAGGACGTGAAAAAAAACCCAAAATTAACATTAATTGTTCTGGGGGGGAAAAGTGGTTTGGGCCACTTCCAGTATCTATCTTTGCAGTGGGCAAAGATAAATAGTCTGTGCTTGTCATTTTTAATTCAATTAAAAGGAAATGTTGCCATTGAATAAATTGCTATGATAGGCTGATAACTGATTGTATGAGTCTGGGTGGTGATTCCTATTTCCCAGCTGCCAAATACCAGTTATTTTTCCAACAAATGATCCAATGGCAGGAAATGGGGGTGCTCTCTGTTTCATACATTCAAATGTGAAGAAAATGTAAAAGCTGAATTCATGTAAGTAGAGTTTCTGCCCTTCTCAAACCTGATTGGTTAGATCCTGTCTAGCCTGTTGTGATTGGTCTATCTTATATTTTGAGGGTTTTTTATTTCCTTCTGTTAATTGATGTCTACTATTGGGTTCTTACTGTTCAAATCTTCCTGGCTGTAGTCTAGAGGTCTCCAAATTTGGTCTTGATAGGCCGGTGCCCTGCAGAGTTTAGCTCCAACACTAGTAAAGCACAGCTATTAATAGTCTTCATAGGGTATACTATAAACATCAACGCATGTGTGTTGTGGCAAAATTAAGCTAAACCCTGCAGGACACCTGTCCTCTGGCACTGGATTTGGTGACCTCCACCTCATCAGCATCAGAACCCCATCCTCCATTACAACTTCAGTTCTGCAGCATCTTCCAATGATTTCAATAACAATTGGTTGTTTTAATGTGCTTCTGTTCGATTACAAATCCATTCGCAATCTGACTCTGTTGTGCTTGAGCCTTTTGTTGATGATCAAAATGGGGTTAATTACGCGGAGGAGCCGTTGATCATCATGGATGTAGATGGAATTTTTAAAAATTCTGATTTCAAACCTTAAGACTTGATTATGTAGGCTTGCTTATTTAGATTTTAGCATTCTCTGGTTTAATTTAAAGTGTTTTATTCTGTTCTTTTTTTACCATCTTCTGTGCATGATGTTCCTGGGAGTTTTGAATGGTGGCCTAAAATATATTATTATTACATTTTTTCATACCCATTTGGACAAGGTTTAAAAGCAGCCTTCTTTGGACAATGGTGGTACTTTTGTCTAATTTAAAAAAAAAGCATGACACAACATCCTGTAGATCACTGACTGGTCAGTTGTTGAGATGTGATTGGCCAGAAAGAATAGTCACTACACTACAGTGTGCAACACAAAAACCAATACAACCATATAGCTTCATAAAATAAAGAAGAAAGTAATGTATATGTTATTACAAATGTAATGTTAATGTTGGCAAATTTTCTATGTATGAAACAATACACTCGGATCAACCAGAGAGCTGGTTTTCTAATGTATCTTATTTAAAATGTAAGTAAAGAATATTGTTTACCAGTAAATAATAAATAAATCAAAAAGAGTAGACCTAAGCTATATTAAGTCGTGCCATCACTAATATTAGACGGAAAAGCTCAAATTAACAACCTTGATTGAATTTCTATTTCTTTCTATCATCTGCACTGTTCTGTCAAACATTTAAATATAGAGATGGCAGAAAGGGCACACAACATGCTACATAATAGTAAAAAAAAATGTGCCGACATACATAAGAAAATCACATTTGACAGAATGACCATTGCATCTGTTAATTTGATATTATTATTTATTAAAGGCTCCACTCGTATTTGTCTTTGGCAGTAGATGCAGTGACTCAAAACAAGTACTGAATTCATTTAGTGTAAGAATTTGTGTGATGTGGAAAAAGTGTTAGTTGTGCAAAGTTTAAAATTATGAAAAAACATTTATTAATTGTAACATCAACATGGTTCTTTTGGTAACAAAAATATGACAAGTTTAGGTAAATTATTCATCACTGCAGGTGTTGAGTGAGAATGCTGAGCTCCCCTGGAGCTGTATTGACAAAATCTGCACAGAATGATTTTAACATGTGTTTAAGCCTTTATTGTGACTTACAAATGTACATAACCCATTGAATCTTTTTTTCACATTGTCTGATTGTGTGTGATGTTTGCTACTGCTGCGTTTGAAACTCTAGAGTGAATACACTGCATGCTTAGTGTAATATGAAGATATTTTTGTGAGTTTTTTTATTATTATTTTTAGGAATGGAAACCAGTTGAAGTAATTGTGTCACTAGAATGTGTAGAGCTCAAGGGTTACACTCTAATTTATAAGGTCAAAGCCGTGTTTATAGGGACTCTCATCTAATTTTTAGGTCAAATAAGTACAATTTTGTAACATTAAGATTTGTTACGTCACATTATTTAATGTGTTTGTAATAAAGCATAATTTGCATGTGCGCCTAACTTGGGGGATAAACTTATCTAGACGCAAATTAGAGTTGAGGGAATAGTTGAGGATTTTGTACGTGAATAAATAATCTTTATTGTGCTAAAGAGGTGTTTCAGTGTTACTTTTTTGCCATTGCTAATTTTTATACATACTTTTATTGGATCATTTACAGACCTGCATTTGAAGCTTATATGAATAACTATGGCTTAAAAAAGACATCTGGGAAGATATTTGTTGCTGGCTATGAGTATTTCTGAAATCATGGTGTGAGAGAGATAACAAGATTGTTTAATTTGTAAAATAAAAATGAATGATTTCGTGAAATTCTGAAACTAATGTTTTAATGTCTTTCACCTTTCATATCCCTTATGTTTGAATGCTTTTGACTTTGTCTTACATTTGTTTAAGTTTGTCTGATTTTTAAAGTATTCCATTTACACTGGTTATGAGTGTTTTGCCATTTGTGCTTATGCAGTGAACTGGAAAATGTGGAGATAAGTTGAAAAATACTTTGAATTCACACAAAAATGACTCAAATAAATAAAAAAAACAAATTCAGGCCCTTTTATATTACCAATGTTATGGGATATATAGACGCACTTTATTATGTTGAAAATTATGTAGAATTGCACAGCATGTATTCCAATTGAACTGGACTCTGTAAACGTTTCACTTTTTAGTATTGTTACATTGTTTAACAACTGGTATAGTTTGCAATCTTTCCCAAGAGTCTGGAATTGGATACAATAAAGTTTGTATATTTGTAGAGTAATACAATTCCAAAGGGGTGTCAATGTAATGTTTGAAGTCAATTTTGAATAAAATTAAGTGCATCATTTGACCATGTGTATGTGATATTTCCCAAACAAGATAATTGGATTAGCTCTAACTTTTGACTGATGCAGTAAAATACCTTTTTTTACTTTGTAGTTTGTTTATTAAATATACCAAAACATTTTGAAAAAAAAAAAACAATCAAAAAGCTAGTGTTTTTAAAATTATCGTACTATTATAAAAGCACTAATGTGCAGAAATCAAACCTGTTCACCACAGCATTAACTAACTTTACGTCTATCTCACATCATCAGCTTTCATTGGTCTCTTAATTCGTTGGCGCCTCACGTTTATTAATGTGTGAGTTCCCATTGGCACCCATGGTTTTTGTTTGAGGTGCTTTGTCGCACAGAAACTCGAACCAAAAATTCGAATCAGTGTGAATTTAGTCCTCATTAACACCACACTTTTCGCCCAGATCGACACTAGTTGAGAATACAGTCATGTGTATATATATATATATATTATATATATATATATATACACCACTTTTTTATACATTTATATATTTCCACCACTACATTAGTTTGGTTAGAATAGTAAAGAATGCCTGAGGACTGGGACAATGCACTCAAAATGGACAAATGTCACTGACTCTTGGCATCTTTTACATCATTTGCTTTATTCACTTATGAAACGTTGCAATAGATGCTTGAATTAAGAACTACTATAAGTTTTACTGCGACCGGCTTTGCCAAAGACATATGAGTATGGTGGCTGTATTAGTATATAATATTTTTGTCATTTTCATTTGAGGGAGTACAACCAATGAGACTACACATGAGCAGGACTCCACATTCAGTTGGCCTTAACCCAACAGCAGATCACTGACTGAATACAACATGCACAACATGTCACCCATTGGTTCCTGGCAAATGTCAAAAGAGCCAACGCATTGTGAAAGTGTGTCACTTCCTGGTAATCGAAAATGAGCAAAATATTCACAGAGGCGGGACATGGGCATAGAAACCCCAGACATAATGCTCTAAAACCACACACAAAATAAGACTGTAAAATCTAAAAAACAAAAACACAAAAGTAGCCTAGTTAATCCGATGAAAATAGCAGGAATGAATGACACCAGAGGACGATACGTGACGAGAAGGGCTAACTCTAAATAAACAAAACTAATGGAGCCAGGGGTGGAAACATGTTGGCAATTTTAACATTGGAGTGAAGGAGAAGAACCTGCTTACATCTGGAGGCAGCCTCAAGCGGTCTGTCGAGGAACTACATTCCAGTCACTTCCTATTACATTAGGAAGACACTGTTATGCGTTAACATTTCAGTGACATTTTACTTTTTACTATAACGGAGTACAAAACCACTGATAGAATTTAACGTTTTAACAAACCGAGTGAAGGCCTGTTAATTCGTGATGCAATGTCAAATAAGACCGTAAGATGGCGCCAGATGCATTGCAGATAAAACGAAATTGATTGCGGTCATTCAGGAACGACCGTGTAATAACCTAAATAAAACCAAGTCTGCGTGTGAAATATGCATTGAAAATAATAACTGTTCAAGAGATTTTCGCGTGCTATCTGTGGTAAAGGTGACACATTTTGTCACTGCCAGAAAAGAGACCGTTTGCACCCCACTGAAATTTAATCTGAAACGCTTATTTAACAGTAAACTATACCCCCAAATAATCTCACTTCATCTAAATTTCGGTGCCCTGTCCACCTAGAGACCCTACTAGGAATGAAACCGCCCTGGCTAAATCACCTTAAGTGCACTTGCTTATACAATCCTCCTTCCTTTTGGAAGCAGCATGGGTAATCTGAGCAGATTAGGATCTACTGTGTCTTCTTAATCCCACCATGATTAAAATGGGATTAGAAGTCATCTGCTGGCCTCAGTATAACAGTAGCTGCTCGAGAGAGCTGGCATGCTCGGTCTTTCTTCCCCATGGAGCAAAGGCACAGAGACTGGGTTCACTGTGTTTTGACCTCTCTCAATACCATTATGCAATGTGACATTCCTCACGCCCAGATTCTAAACATATCTGCAAAAGTTGCAATTCAATGCAATGTGGAAATGCATTTGAAGTGACAGTTTTCACATAAGTATGTATTAAAAATGTGCATATTGAGGGAAACTGCATTTATTTCAATAATTTGTTTCACAGAGTGATCATTTTGCTAGCCAATCAAATACCATTTTTCTATTGCTATTAAACCAGTTACTTGTAGTTTTTGGCTTTGTGAACAGGTGCCAAATCCAATCTCCAAAATGTTTCTCTGGAGCGGGAAGCATGAAGTGCACCAGAGTTGCCTTGACTGTGGACCCAACCAGTTTATGCCATGGTTTTTCCTTGAAACCATTACTGACTGCCCCCACTCCCCCCTAGAACAGCAACGGGTGCAAGAGCTTTTAGTTCTGCTGCTCCCATGCTCTGGAATAAGCTATATATCTTTTGTTATATGTCCTTGAGTGCCCCGAAAGACACCTTAAAATAAGATGTATTATTATTAAGAGGACTTGGGAAAACATTGGGTAACATTCCAGTACTTTTCAACCTTAAGTCTCTGCACAGACCGGTGTGTTTGCCAATCACAGGGTCAGTTTTAAATTAAATAGGAATGACGCGACCCATTGTTCAATTTTGATTTCAAATATATTGTGTTATAGTTTATAGGTTATTAGTTTTGATAGTTTGTGTTTTAAAACAAACATTACAAGAGTTATGACATAATTTGCAAGGTCATTTAAATTAAATGTGAGAAAATGTGCGATGCCAAATTCGTGCCTTTAGTGCCATCTAGGATGGAAAGGAAAGAATAGCCCTTGGAAGTACAATACCTGTGATATGGCTTTTGTTTTTCAAAGTTCCGGCACAAAACAAAGGACAATGGAAGAAAAAGTGATTGGAACAGTTATAAGGTTTAGGAAAGGTTTGTCTGTTTTTTGATAAAATTTTAACATTGTGTCAACGTTGTAGGATTTATGAATTTTTGTTTTTCTCTCAACACTTTTGATTTTTGTTGTAAAACATAAAAACAGTTCATTTTCATTTTTTTACATTATTGCAGTAAAAAAATGTAGTATTTTATAGGAAGCCGGTTCAACTAGGAGTGGATTGGTGTGATATGATTATACTTTCTTGTTCTGGTTATCATACATTCTTGTTCTCTTAAATAAACTAGCTGTAGTCTATTTAAGGTAATGAAAGCATGGGCTGACGTGTCTGCATTTGCTAAGCATAATGTGTTCTGTACCTTAGAGATATTTGTGAGCTTAAAGAATGCAGTTTAAGTAACAAATGAAATATAATAATTTAAAGTTAGATTGCCATCAAGCAGAACTCTAAGATTTTAAACTAATGAGGGTATAATAATAGTATTGTCACCAAGTGCTATGTTTGAAAATGAAGGGATTTTGAGTCAATGAGCAGTATTTCTGAATATCTGAGAACGTTATCTCTCATCCAACTTTTTATATCAATGATGTAATCAGATAACTTTGCTATTACAGTAGTATCATTGACTGTAGACAGCCCTTTTCTCCTTACAGAGAGTGTCAGTGATGCACAACTGTCAAATTAGCATCTTCCGTGAGGATTTTTTTTTATAGTGATGATGATTTTGCAATGATTAATTACATTGATTAGCTGTCAAGAATAGGACACAGTGAGCCAAATGAGCTTTGAAACAAATAAAGGCTGGAGTTATTTCACATTGTGTGCAGTGAACTAAAAATTAAACATTGTTCTGTTTTGAAGTAAATTATTTGAATTTATTCTATTTTGGGGACATAGAAGCAGTAAGGAATAGGTTCTGAAAAAAATTGGTAAACATTAGTCATTAATATGTGGTTTAATCAAAATATCGGGTTACATCATCAGCACATAACTTTAAATGCCGTCAGTATATTATATGCAAAATTGTAAAACTAATACTGTAATATGTGTTACAATAACGTAATAAAGTGTAGTTTATCCAGTAATGTAATTTATGTAACATAATAAAGACTGATGTAATTTCACGAGAGTACATTTAAAGAAATTGGCCATGGTTACGAAAGCAAACTTGGAGGAGATAAAGCGTACCAGGCTAGCTGTCCGGGGAAGGGCTCCGAGGGCAAGGGGTGTGGTAGGAGCCCAGAGACCCCCCCCCCCAATATGTAGAGGGGCGAAGGGGTGGAGGAGGGAAGAGAGCCTGGGTGATGCATAGATCCTGGGGCTTTTATAGAACGGATCATTAAGTAATTATGGGAATCACCCAGCCTAATTATCTTTTCGTGTACGCTCCCGAAACTAATCTTACGATGTCACATAGTGTAATTTTCAGAGTTCAAACCCAAAAAAAGGAAAGCAAGAGCTGACAAAATGTGTTAAATCTTTAAATTGTAAGTCACATTGGATGATAGTGTCCGCCAAATGCGTAATTGTAAAAATTAAATCAGTTTTTACGAACTGCTTTCTTCTCTGTTATTAATAATAAATATTTGGATCCTATGAGGTGTAGTCAGATATCAGAATAACACTGTCTCCCGAATACCAAAGGAAATAAAGTTTTTTGCAGTTCATCTTACTGTAAACACACAATGCTACGAATAATAATTCATTTTAATTATTGGTGCCTCTCACAACATTCTATGAAAAGCAAGGCATTAAAACATAGAGAGAGAGAGAGAGAGAGGCAGTGTTTTTAAGAGGGTGCAATGTTGTTTGTATGAAATGTAAAAATATGCGAAAAAAAACAGACCACAGTTTTCAAGTTAAAAAAAAAAAGATCTTTGATACAAATTTCCATTGTATTTAAAGCACTGGTAACAGAATGCTAGTTATACCAATTGTCTTTAGTCTTCCAACTAAAGGGGCACCCAAGAAGTCAAGAATGAGTGACTTCCTCAGCATCTGTATGAGTTGGACCTTTGAATCTGGAGGACAGAGTTTGCCTCGGGTCAGCTGTGTCTACGCATTTTGCAAGATTTTCCACAGAACCTCAAGTGCCAGACACCACAGCCATTTCCTGGAAGATTGTGTGGTTGATTGGAGGTGGAATTAGTCAATAGTTAAGCTGAAATGTCCTTTATGCCAGGGCAGGGTCAGGTTCAGCTGCATTCAGTGTTCTGGGCTCATGTGCTATTTAAAGCTTAGGCCTTACGGGTCTAATCTTCTCCTCACAAAGATACATCAATCAATGGCTTCTGCTTGTGGCAGCCATGGGAAAGTGGGTTGGGCACAGCTGTCCTGGGACCCTGCGGTGTTCAAGAATATCAGCTTTTGGGATTCCCTGACATGCTGCTGTCTGAGTACAGGGGAGAGAAAGACAGAGTTGAAAGGGAGGGATGGAGTGGGTTGTGAATGTGTGGAGATTGCGTAATATTCACCAGGGCTTAAAAGAGAAGCTGAAGGTGTTCTAAACCACTCAAGCGTCAAATCATGGCTAAATATGACGCCATTTGACCAGTGAGTTCTGCAAGAAACAGCATCATGGGCACAAAAATAAGCTTATAGTTTTAGAATGAAAATAATTATTTTTTTATTTATGGTGGAAATTTCAATATTTTTTTAATCATGAAAGAAAAAAAAGTACTTATAAAAATCATTTATAAGTTGTTAGTCCTGGAATTAAACAGGTTTATTGAACAGTTACTTTAATTTACCACAAATCTGATAATTGTTTACCCTGTCATATTTCCATGTGAAATAGATATTGATTTGTGGTACTTTTGTGTAAAAGTTTAAAGCTGTTTGGAAAAACTGCTGTAAGCAAAAAAAATCTTAGTGTTGATCACTTATTTTTTTTTATCAACGCAATGAAAGAACAAAAGAGAAACTATATCAAATCAGTATTTGGTGTGAGCACCCTTTGCTTAGAAAACAGCAGAACTTCGAGCTTCACGGTTTTTAAAGGAAGTCCGCTGGTAGGTTGCTCCAAACATCTTGGAAAATGAACTTCTGTGGATTCAGCTTTCTCACATCCTTCTGTTTTATCATGGGATTGGCCAGGCACACTGGATGATGTTGAGACTTCTCGTTCTTCTTTCGTTTAGGTGGCTTTAGATAATTGGGAGTGTCATTTTTACATTGAATTGACAAGTTTATTTGGGACATTTTATCATAAAATATCAGTGAAAACTCGTAAAATTACATGATTTACTTGTAAAGTGATGGAAATCATAATTTTAAAAAAGACATTTCGAAATGAATTTATGAAATTATAATATAAAATGATTTTATTATTTTACAAATGCATCTTTAAGTTAACAATGAAGAGAGTTGTTTATTGTAATACATTGGACCGTACGTTTTTGTAAAATGTTTGTAAATTAAAGGTACATTAATTTATAAGTTTTACAAAAAATATCTTTTATTCTTTTAACATGTCATTTGATTTGTGATTTTTTTTGTTGTAAAAAAACAGGTTTTGTTTGGCAGCTACTGCTTTTACCGTTTTTGTTTGGAGCGACCTACCACGTTCACATGGATGCAGCTTTCTCACATCCTTCAGTTTTGGCCAGACACACTGGATGATGTTTGGTCCTGCTACAGAATACACTTTTCTGATGGTAATGCATGATGGATAAATATCTGCCTATATTTTTCAGCATTGAGAAAACCTGTACTCTTGACCAAAGGTCCAACCTGTTGCCCCAAATTTTAAAGGAACCTCCACCATACTCATTTACATATTTTTCTAAATATGTTTCTCAGAGAACCCAAGCAAGATACTCAGCATCAGCATCCCTATGCGAATAGAAGCATCCAGAAATGTACTGCATATTAGGGTTAGGTCGATGGATGATGGGGTTGGCTGTGAGTTTGTGGTGTGTGAGAAATAAACTGCTATTTTGGTACTTGTAGTTCGGGAATATAATGACCGTTAGTCAGAAATGAAATAGAACAGGATGAAGTGGACGTAAGGAGAAGGTTTTCTGTGTGCCACCCTGGCTGGAAAAAGACATAAATGAAGTCCAAGGCCCATCGAAGAGTTCTGTGTAAATCTCATCTCTTGTAACCTATGAATCCATTATATATGGCTGCAACTGATGGTGAGGCGCCTGTGAGTGCTGCATCCCGAGCTCTTGTGCTGTTTGTGTGAGACAAAGTTGAACAAAGTTGAGATCTATTTCAGGCAAATAATGTAGAGGTATAAAATCAGTAGTGTTTAATCTTCCAAATGTTATTCCGTTGACGTTATTAGCTAAATTCAGGTTATTTGTGCGATGCTCGATTGATTGTATTAACATTTCTAAGTTGGTCGTACCCCCAATGACGACGATGTAATAGTCCATCATATATTTTGCTTGGACAAAATTCTCCAACAAAATACACGTCTTTTTCCATCTCTTTGTCATATTTGAAGAAATCCCATATAGGGCTCTGCTGCTTTCTTCCAACTTGGGCTGTTTTGCTCGATGGCGCAGTGAGCACAAGCCAACTGTAAACAAAAGCCTGAAAAGAAAAGTTGCAAGGAGAAACCTCACAAAATGCACATTAATAATCTAAGAGATGAAAACAAAGTGTAATTTATCTGCAATTTTTTGTTAATTTTCGATAAACAAAACGCAGTTTCACTCAGATATAGTTTTATCTTTTCTATCGTTTTAAAGATTCATTGTTGTTTATTTTCAGTTATTAAAAGTGTTTTGAAAATGTCTACGGTTTGTCATGTCAAATCTTTTGAGGTAGTCAGTTTGCAAAAGTTTTTAGTTCTGTGGGTTCACAGTTTACAGTTTTCACTAATCCAGTATTAGTAGAAATACCAAGTGCATTTAAATCAATTGTTCCCAAAAATATGACGATGACACAGGGCAAGTTTTTGACACATTTCATTCACAGTAAATATTTATAATACTGTGGTTTAAAATGTGGTTATAAATTACTGTTATAACTTAACAGGTTTAAAACATTGATGAAATTATTAGGAAATGGGAGCAAGAAAAGAATGCCAGTGATCTCAGTGGCATGTTATGTGTTCGGTACAGTTTGCAGGTTATGTAGTAGCTTGACAAGGACAGAGCAAATGAGTGAGGATGGGATGAGGAGGGGAAAGAGAGTGAGATGGGGAGGGAGGAGGAGAAGATCAGCCCTCCCCTTTAACCTGTGCCGGCAGCAGCGCTAGAACTCTTGATCCATGACAGTAAATCAGCCAAAGCCTGCTGTCCATACTGCACGTCTGTGGGATCCTTCAGGAAGATTGTTCAGCTATAAAAAAAACACCTGATGCAGAGGTAAATGACATTCTGATGCTGTTGATTTTTTTTACATTTGCATATTATTCACGCATACTTTTTTTCCTCCTTGAGTATAAATAAAAATGTGCTGTCAATTTATTTTTATAAATGAACGTTACATTTGAAGTAATGTATTCATTCAGCTATTTAAAGACGTTTTAAAATCAAAGTGAAATCTTTTGCTGTGCAAATGCATTAAATTAGTAACTCGTTCATTTCTTATTGTTGCTGTGGTGCAGACATCATGTGTGATTTTAAACATTTATTTGCATGTGAGCGGCAGAAATACTGTGAGTCAGGGTGAAAGTAAAGGCTGTGTAAAGCAGGATAACGCTGGCCTGTAGATCCGAATCCGATTAAATCCTTAACTTGACAGATGGACTCATCAGAGGAAACATCCTGCAATTTCAACATTGAAAAACTGAAATATATTACATAACATGTGAATTACATGCTTTGCTTTATGTTCCAGACACTTTAGGAATTGAAATAGATGTAATCACTTGATGGAGATGCTCATTTAAAAAAAAGAAAAAAAAATGTGATTTGTTCATGTGAATCTATACGATAACATCGAATTCTTGAGCTAGGCACAGCTATACCTTCAGGGTTACTTTCCACAGCTTTCGTTCTATTGATTTTCTCAGTGGCTTAGCTTTGAAATCTTTTTTTTTAATTCCAGAAAACTTTACCCACAACCTCTTTAAGCGCTTGTTTAAAAATGCATGTTAGCATGTGTTTGAATTATTTGAGGATTATTTACAAGCATTGTGTGAGAACAGGAGCTGTCTGTCAGATTACTGTGGCTATTTATTGGTTTAGATGCATGAGCACATGTCCTGCTGTAACCTACACACGCCAGATCAGAACAAAAACGGCTCTCTTTAGATCTCTGCCCTGATTGGTCAGTTTGTTAGCTTTATGTAGTGGGTTATTATTGCACACATGGCCACAAACTAGTGCTGAATCTTGATTTAGCTGACTGTGATTCACAGATTAGAAAATATATAAGAGATTTAATTCTTTATTTTTTATACTATTTTGTTTGTGTCTATAATATATTTAGGCGTTTTTCATTCATTATTGATATGCTGGTTTTGATTATTGTATTTGTACCATCTGAAGAAATAATTATAAACAAAGCCATGAAGCATGAATGTTTTGGAAGAGTAAAACTACATTATACATAAGATCCATCATTCAGTTTGTTAAAGTTAGTATAATCAATTAAATCTGGTAAATCACCTCATTGGGGTAAAATCATCTCATATAATAGAAAGGATGTATGCCATACAAAATCCCAGTCTGCCACCATGGCCCTTAATCTTGATAAGTGATGGGAGTTTGGAAATACTTACTCAGAGTAAATAATGTTAGCTTAAGGCCCATTACCATTACTCCACCTTCCCTCACACTCTGGTTGCCCTGATTCTCCTGAATTTAGGTATTAGCATTGAACAAACCACATATTAAAAAAAAATGGTGGGAGCCCCTTCTCTCATAGGAATGTACAGGGACAAGGGGTAGAAATTTAATTAGGTCTAAGTGTTTACAAAGGCTGCGATGGACTGGCGACCTGTTCAGGGTGTACCGCTGCCACTCGCCCAATGTGCGCTGGAGATTGCTGCACCGGCAGACCCCAAGAAGGGAATAAGCGGGTTGGAAAATTAATGAATTAATGAATGTTTACAAGGTATTATCAGAGGTATTTTATCATAGACAATATAATAATCATTTTGTGTTGAGTAGACCAAAAGTGACCATTAAATCTGAGGTTACTGAATTTGATAACTTACTGTTGTTGTTGTTTTTTTCTCCACAATGTGAACAAAACATGTTTTTAGATCATGGTACAAAGTATTAGTTCTTGTTGAGATAGAAACTTTAAATGAATTCCATAAATATCCGAATGGATCAGGTGTGAGAACAGACAGAGAAAAATACCTGAATAAAGCAGCAGGCCTATAAATGCTTAACCTAACTTATCATTATAATATTCACCATAATACTACATTACATTTTTTATTAAGATTTGAATAAATAGAGGGTAATACGTACATTAATAGTATTTATTTTTAATATCGGTTCGCAATTTTTTTTTTTACCAAAATACATTCATTTATTTACCAACCTGCTCATTCCCTGTTGGGGTGATGGGGGTCTGCTGGTGCCCATTTCCAGCGCACATGCAAACTCCTTCCAGGAGCCTCGAAGCAGCAACCTTCTAACTGGAAGGCCACAGTGCCACCTACCAAAATACACAAACACACACAAAAAACTTTGGCATTTTTAATGCAAAACCAGTGTGCAAAACAATTAATAAATATGAACAAAAATACTAAATATAACATTTCAAACATAATATTTAATCATTGTTGGAAATTGGGCTGAATTTAGGCTCACTGCTGTTTTATTGAAGACTATATCACCAGCGATGAAATTAATGTTAAACATATTACATTTTTGGTCAGATACAACACATTCCTACAGTGCCAAAGTAGGAATTTACACAACAGCAAGAACCTCTTTTTCATTCTTTAGATGGTGGCTGTGTGAGATAGGCGAATGAAGAGGAGCAAATGTGTTTCATTTGAGTGCAAACAGTGTTATTCCACTAAACATAACGTTTTCTTGACGTATCTTGTTTCAGAGATTATTATGAGGAAACCATTAGACACTCTGGACCCTGTGAGGAGTTGGAGAGAACGTTCTTGTTATCTGGTTCATGTTGAGTAGGCACCTAACAATGCCTGGCACTCCATAGATTTCCATCCACCAGACCCCAAACTGCCCATCAACTATGGATCCCACGTTTCCCTGCATAAAACCCCCTGAGGTCCACCCCAGCAGGCGTCACCAACTGCAGCATGTGAGGAGGAAACTAAGACCTTCTCGAATTTTTGGTTTTATCCTGAGCATCTCCGCCGTCACAACGTTCTTGTCCTGGAGTGCCTTCTCTGCCACTTTGGGCCAGTTCCCGAGATGGATGCCACTCAGCTCTCTCAGCAACAACGAGGGACTCGCAGAGCCAGTGCCACACAGAACTGTTCTTTCTTCCGACGAGGAGCACAACATTTCAGCAGATATGCCCATCGCCATGGCCTCGGCTGATGAACACAACCAGGGAGATTATCCTGAGGATCTGTTCTCACTGGAGGAGCGGAGGCAAGGTGCTGTTATACTGCACATGTTCGGCATGATCTACATGTTCATTGCCCTCGCTATCGTTTGCGATGAGTTCTTCGTCCCTGCACTCACTGTGATCACAGAGAAACTCGAAATCTCAGATGATGTTGCGGGCGCCACATTCATGGCCGCTGGAGGCTCTGCTCCCGAGCTGTTCACCTCTGTGATTGGTGTGTTCGTCTCGCACAGCAATGTGGGCATCGGAACCATTGTGGGCTCTGCTGTCTTCAACATCTTGTTTGTGATCGGGATGTGTGCCCTGTTTTCGCGTGAGATCCTCAACCTCACATGGTGGCCTCTGTTTAGAGATGTCAGTTTTTATATTATTGGACTAATCATGCTCATCGTCTTTTTCCTGGATAATTACATTACCTATGTTGAGAGCATGGCACTGCTGCTTTGTTATGGCAGCTATGTCACTTTTATGAAGTTCAATGCGGATGTAGAGACTTTCATCAAGACAAGAATACTCGGGAATCAAGTTGATGACATTGAGGCTCCTCCTAAGGTAAGGCCCAGCATTCCAGGTGAAAAATGTGGCCTTCTTTGGCGCATTTTCCAAAAGCAACTATCATTCCAATTTCTATTTTTACCATTCAGGGTGTGCACATGTGTAGCCTAGAATGCAGCTGCAGCTGAAGCAGCCATAGTTTGCTATAAAACTGTCAACACTGGCAGCAAATACGTACTATTAACTTCCAGTCTGTTTATTTTAACATAGAAAGAAGTTTGCATTTAATTGTTTACTTTAATACATTAATTCTTGAGAGTGTGTGCTTTTTATAAAAAAAGAGTGTGTACTTTTTTGGTTCTTTAAAAAGGAGACAGGATAAAGCATTGGCTTCACCACATCTAGTTCGTCAAGTCTATTTATGCGTTTATTTTCTTCTTGGATTGTGTTGAGTTATAAAAATGTAGGGATGATCCTGTACAAGGTCCTTTACACCAAGTTTCTCCATTATGTTCTTCTGTCTAATTGCGCTATTTTAGGCAATTAAACAGAAAAATATTTCATGGTTCTTTCTCTATTTTCCTTTTTTGATTAAAATCGTCTTAGGAACTTCCAACCTGGAAGTAATCAAAATCTCCATGAACTTGGTTTATTTATCCAGGGAGCTAGGGTGAACGGTAGAACATCTACACCCCATTCTCTCCTAATATCTTGTGTGTAAATGCTGCTACTATGCATGAGCTAGTTCAGAACAACAGTCTATGTGCTTTTTTCCATTTATTTTTCCATTTCTACATATAAACCTTCTCCACGTTTAGGATTATAAGTGGTGAGCCGGAGCCCTAGTAGCCTCTACTGATCAGATGCCACCTTCTACTAAGGTTTTAGGGTGCTAAAGTAGCCCTCATACCAATACTGAATATTGTATTTATTTGAAAAAATAAAACCAAGATCTTTTGGGACTAGAGTGTACTTTGGGATTTTTTTTTTTTTACACTGAAATATACATGCAACCGGAGGCGGATTCCAACAGTAAAGGCACCCAACCTGGGTTCTTGACTGAGAAGGATTCTCCTGGTGTAATACACGGACAGTTTATCACCTCTTAACAGTATAGGCAACGACTTTAGGCAAAATTATAAAAATCATTTACACCCATATTTACTTTGTTGTAATGTGTCTCTTTCTGTTATAAGAAACTTTGTTTGTGAGAGGGGTCTGATTGTGGTCCATCCAAGCCCCCCTAACCCAAAGTCTACCGCAGGTGGGAGAATTGCAGCAACATTATTTAATGGACCTTAACCCTAACACCTAATATATATTTATCTTTGGAGGATGTATATTTTGTTGGCGTATTTTTGCTGCCTACCCATTATAGAGAAGATGAATATGTATATTGATGCATATTATCAGGGATAAGAAGATGTAGTAAAGGTCAGCATTGTTCTGCACTGTACCCAGAAGAGACACTTGACCAGTAATCTTAAAGGGGTGTTCACAGAGTGGACTGGGACAGATTGATCTGTACCCGTTCCTTTTTCCTGCAGGCCACAATCAAATATACTTGTTGTTGGTACTTCACTTGATACTGGGGGTTGAATTCCTATTTTTAGGGCTTGAGCACCAAGGTCCTCAATAGGGAAGCCTATTATAATTGCTCAGAGAATTTTTGTTTCACTGCTTTTGGAGTATTTTTGAGGGGCTAAACATGCTTCAATAGTCACAGAATTTCGCACATGCATCAGAAGTAGTGAAAATGTACATCTGATTGAGTTGTGAAAAGTTAGTCTTGAAAAATGGCTCTATAGCGCCACCTGATACATTTCAGCTTATGGCAACAGTTTGTCATAGACCAATGAAATTCGGCTTAAAAAGAAGTAAAATACATTTCCAAATTTGACAGGAAGTTTGACAGGCCACTTTTGCTCGTGTCATACTTGCTGAACTCCTCCTAAAGAATGTATCTGTTCACCTACATCATATTAAGGTACATGGGATGTTAAATTGTGACGCTTTTTGACTTTGTTTAGCTATGTACGCATGACAGTTGTTGAAAAATTACCCCCCCTCCTTCAAAAAAAAACAGGAAGTCGTTATAACGTCAGATCAATCTCAAACTCATTGAGTGTGTTACCAGTCCACATTTTAGTTTGGTTACAAAAAATTACTCATAATTTAGAATCGGTCAAAATGCAAAGTGCAACAAATTGCTCAATCTGTGATTGTGCCCGAGGTGCTTGAGCCCATTGATTGCTGCTTGCAGCTTTAATGGATTGTGCTTTTATCACTCTTCTACTATAGGACTTTAACAGTCTCTAATCCGTTTAAAGCATTTTTATGATAAAAGAGTAGCTGTGCTTTTGAAAATGCTGTCATGTCTATACACCTCTACGAAGATGTCAGGCAGGAGACAAACAAGATTGACACTTTTTGGGATTGCTATATGAAATGTATAAATTAGAAAGCGTCTGACTTGATATGGGATTAGTGTTAGCATGTGTAGTTCTGAATTCGAGCCCAAAATGAAGCAGGCTAAGGCTCTCTTTTGTATCTCCCGTGCTACCTGCTGTCTGTGGTTCAAACAGCTGGAGACGGAGTTGTTGTTTGCAGATGTGGTTTGTCACACGTATGGAACACAGGTGAATCAGCTGACTGTGCTGTTTTGATAGGCTTCTTAGGGCGAAGTCCTTTACGTTTATGAACCTTTAGTAGCACGCTACCTTCATTAGTATTAGATTCCTGATAGACTGCTTTTCGAAAGTACTGTAGGTATCTTCTAAACTCTGTGAACTGGGAATATGAATTCTTCTGCATTCCCTTTGAAACTACAGACGGACAACTAGGGACAACATCTTTGAGCGCTTTCCACTGAATTCGAATAAACGTTTTCATTTTATTCGCATTTATAGCTCAAACAGGGTTGTGGCGGGGTGATTGCTACATGTGCTCCTTAACCGAAGCTCGGGATAATCCAATAAGATTTGATCCTTTTAGCACCACTAAGTATAGACAGGTGACCTGTACTTTTTAAAACTCTCCGCACATGCAGAGGATTGTGGGAAACCTGCAGGGTTTTAGATAATGTGCATAGTTTTTTTCATGATGTGTCACTTATGCAAGGGGGGATGTTAATATTTGTCCTGAAATCATCGGGAGCGTTTTACATTCTGCGTGTGATTTATGATTTCTAACCTGAAATCCTTTGTAATCCCACATCAACTGCTTAGAAGGGGTGACGCCAACCTGGGTAAAAAGAGCCTTAGTGCTTAGGCCCTTGGCTCTGAAGAAGACTTCTGTGGGAAGAGTGAGCATCACCGCACTGCGGATTGATCAATTCAACAGTGCTACAGATTTTCTGTTGATGATGGAAAAGATTTCATTTAAGCTGATTTGGATCTAAAATCAAGTATTAAAGATGCTGTGCCAATATAATACAACAAATCCTTAAATACTGATAAATGAAGCACGTTTTGCACTTCACCCAATAGTACGATATAATGAATCAAACTATAAACCAAAACATTTGAACCAAAAACCATCAATTCCTTTTGGAAATCAAACACAAAACCTCTGAGCTGATCTAATGGAGAACTAAAGCTAAGCACAACAATTCAGCCGATATTTCTCTCTCAAAAGGGGATTTAGCCATAATCGTGGTAACACAATTTTATTTTTATCAATCAGACACATTTATTTACATCTAGAAAATTCCTGGTTAACTTGAAAAATGGATCGTCTTTAAACAATAAGTATAGACTCAGGAAAATGCCACCGGCAAGGTTGAGAGAGGCTGAAGTCATGTGTTATTTGAGTTAATGTGTGAATCCTTAAATGCCCCATCTCTAAAATTGGTTACCTGTGTTAATCCTCTTTGGTGTGCTCAATGGCCTTCTCATTTTAACCACAGGACCCTTGCTATGAGAGCTGAAGTGATTTGAGTTGACCCTGGTGTTGAATCCTAAATGGATTTAGAGCTGTCTTTGTTTCGAACATCCATTGGTAAATTTGCTACTATTGGATACTGCAACTGCACAGACGATGCACCAGCATATTTTTGATGAATAACTTTGTAGGCCCTCTTTTAAAATTAAAGAGTGCAAAATATGCTATAAAATGTGTCTTATAAAAAATAATGTTTGGTTCACATAAATGTTAATATCATGCAATCGAATTCAACTTTATTCTGATTATTAAAAAATGAATCCTAACAGTAGATAGAGGGAAATGACAGGGTTGCTAGAGTCAGGAATGAATTTGATGGATGAAAGATAATAAAAATAATAATAACAAACATACAATAAAACAAAAACAATGGCTGAAGCCATTCCTACAAGAAGTCCACTGTTGTACTCAAATACAATGGAGGTGTGGGGGGTTTAAAACAAATCTGATTATTAAAAAAACGCAATGGTGAACATTGTTAACTAAATTCTAAATTGTAGACTTGTTTTATTTTTGTTTATATTCATTTCACACATTTTAAATGATGACAAACTCATTAATCTCACGGGTCACGGGTGCTGGTGAATGTCTCCAGCCCACATTGGGCGAGAGGCAGGGTACATCTTGGACAGGTCCATCACAGGGCAACATTCACTCACACATTCACACCTAAGGGGAATTTAGATTATTCAATTACCCTAACCGTGTGTTTTTGGGGATTGTGGGGGAAACCGGAGTACACGCAGGAACCCCATGCAAGATGTGCATGCAAACTCCTTCCAGGAAGGTCACCGGCGAGCCTCAAACCAGCAACCTACTATCTAGAAAACCACAGTGATGCCCACTGTGCCACCATGACGACCACTATGCCACTGTACTTATACGAAATTTGACTTTCCAAATTTTTCCAAAACTGAACCATTTTAAATCCTAAATATGACTTAAAGCTGCAAGCAGCGATCAAAGGGCTCGAGCACCTATGACATCCTCACAATATGCACTACGACCAATCCTTTAGTGAGAATTATAGAATTTACTGAACAATACATTACAAAGTAAATAAATAAATAAACAACAGATGATCCCCATAATTATTCAAAATATTTATAAGTTTTGAAACCAAGTTTTGGCCAAGATTCATGTCACATATGTCAAAATTGGCAACAAGAGGTACTTTATCAATATTAAATGTTATTCCTTCTTTGAGCACCTAGTGGAGCTTTAACCGAGATTGTAGATGTCTCCAGATATGGACTGTTAACGTAAATGGTAAATTTGGGACCAATCAGATATTGTTTGACTGACTTAACTTCCTGTCGTAGAAATTACGATTTGTGTCAGCCACTGTGTGAAAAAAAGGTTTGCAATTTAAAATGCCTTAAGATAAGAATCTCTTATTCTCTTAATGCCTTAAGATAAGATAAAAATCTCTTGGATGAGTTCATAACAGTAAGACATAAACAAAATAGCTTTTTTTGAGGTTTTGTGCCAACTTCCTGACGATTTTGGAAATGAGATACATAATATTCATTCATTCATTTTCCAAAGCACTCATTCCCGCTTAGTCCCGCTTAATCTCCAGCACACATTGGGTGAGAAGCAGGGGTACACCCTGGACAGGTCACCAGTCCATCGCAGGAGATTCATATTACTTATATTTAAATCCTGATACCCCACACATGTGCGCGTATAAATGAGTGCAAAATAAGCTGAAACACGTAAGGTGGTGCCACATCTACTTGACAATCAGATGTCATTTTTCTCCAGTTCTGATGTGTGTTTGAGGTTCTGTGACTTTTCAAGCGTATTCAAGCCCTCAAAAATGCACCGAAATCTCTGAAACAATAATGTTCTGAGCAATTGCAATAGGGTTCTACACACCTTTAGTGCTCGAGCCCTAATAACAGTGACATTAGGTGCTACGTAAACAATTGCGTAAACACATGATTCTTTGCTAAACACATGATGGTCTTTTAAGTAAAACCTTGTCCAAAACATTTCTGTCCTTGACCAATATTTTTATGTATTATATGCTATCTGGATGTACTATATTAGATCGCTGATAATGAGAACAGACATGATTTAAATCACCAGCGTGCCCTTGAGTAAGCCAGTCTGCCTGCGGCATGTACAGCTATTGGCTAATATTTGTTAATGTTTGACGAGTGACCATTTCTGGGTGACTATTTTAGGCATTACATTTGCATGATGTTTTCCTGTCTTTTTACAAGGCTTAGTTTCTAACAAACTGACTTTACACTTTCATTGTGATACAAACACAAGTGCCTTCAATGGTAAAAATTCATCCAGAGAATTGTGTTACTCACCACAAATATCTAATGCCTTCTAAAAACTAGCTGTTTTCAAATTGCTTTGTTACATCACAAACCTTAGGATTCCACCCATGACTCTTGAAATAGACATGAGAACAGCAACGTCCAAGTTAGTCATCATCTTCAGGGGATGACTCAGCCGGTTTTCCAATGTACGATACCCCAATTAACTGCTAATTGATTGTGTTGTGCTATTATTGGGTGCAACGATGTGAATGACAGTTATAATTGGTTCTCAGTAACTCAACGAGAATGCAGTTGACAGCTTTCTCTTGATAAGAGGGGTGGGGTCAGCAGTAGCTCAGGATCATTTTTTTTAAACATGACATGACAGTTCATGACATGGATCATGACAGTTTTTTACTTTGTCCTCTCCTGCTTATTGGCCACCACATGGGGGAGTAGGTGCTTCATTTGAGCTGCACAGTTTTGTTATCTCCAGGGAGGTGAACACCTGGTGAATTTATGTGGATGGAAGCCGTGAATTTATGTCATGGACCAGTTTGCATTATTTACATCAGGACAGGTTCATTTAAAGCACCAGACTCCAAAAAGTGTGACACAACTGACAAACATTAGTGTATTAGTATATTACCGGCTTGTTCAAAAATACCCTAAAGGAGGTTTGCAAAGAGGGATCACTGATAATACGTGAAAATTAACTATAAAATTTAATATTCATGAGATTTGAAAAAAATCAATACCCTTTTAGTGCAATATTGAAGATCAAATAAATGGAAAGATTATTCAAAATAGAACATTACATATTTATTTTAATATGTTAAAAAGAAAATAATACACTTGACTGAAAAGATTATAAATGTTTTCATTTTCTCAACAAAAATTTTTTTTTTCTAAATAGTTTATTTTAGATAGTCTTGCTGTGCTTTTAAAATGGCTTCCAAAGGCATTTTTTCCACTATATTTGTTGCCAGTGTGATTTCTGTACATATTAAATCTGTTATTTTGGATTTCTTTTCAACTTAAGGCACTAAGTTGCTTCGTATTCAATTGAAACAATATTCAAATTTCCTAGAAGTAGCTGACTTCACTTTCAACCACAGTTTTCATTTTAGAAATTGACTCAAAAGGCCAAAATTCCATTAGCGGGACTGTGGTGCATCCAGACATCTAAGTCTACTGCTATCTTCAGGTGGAACATAAAGTGCCTCTTGATAAAGTGTTTTTTTTTCACTGTGATCAATGGTATTGTTATCATTACACGAAGGGCCACATTGGTCCCCAGGCTCCACTTTCAACATGTGTCCACTTTGAATCAGATGAAATTGTGAATGGCATTGTTTCCTGTAAGGCAGAATGAGATTCACACTCAAAGTCTCAAAAGCCACCCTAAAGAGCAAAACAGAGCTTAACCTTCCTCTTGTGTCAGCTTTCTGTTATCATCTCGTATTGGCCAAGTAATATATTAGCTGTAAAATACACTAAAAACAGTAAACTATCATCCAATTTGTTTCTCATCTCTTGGTTTCCTTCTTAGATTGCTTTTAATATGTTTGGAGGGATCCTTTCGATCTTTTAGTCAGTATACCTCTCAATAGCCATGTTTCCAGTAAAAAAGGAGGAGTTAAGTTTATAAACAAAACTGGAATATCGCATAAAATATCTTTGAAAAAAAAGCTTTTTTTGAAAGAACAAAATTATCACTTCCTGATAAACTAGGGCCAAATATCAAAAGAAAAGGGAAGTTGCTGCACTATGAAAGAATGCCTTTATATATAAAGTAACTTATTTGCGGCTTAGAACATGCAAACAAAACGCAATATAGGCAGTCATGTCATCTTGCTTTTGGAGGCGGGAAACTGCTCCTTGGGATAAAATCTGTCCATTGGTTTGTCCAGTAATCCCACCCCATTATTGCCCAGTTCCGACAGATAAAGGCATTGCCATTGCCTCTGGATTTATTTGGAGATTTTTGTGCTCATTTTAGAAATTGATTCCATCCAGGTTTTTTAATTCGCTATTCCAAAATGGGCATAAAAAGGTAAATTGAAACGCAGCTCATTTTAATTTCAGAATAATGGTAAAATGAACCTCTGGACATGCTCGTCTTTGTTTGTTTGTTTTTTTCTTGCAGGTTTAGAGGAAAACTACTCTAAATGAAATTATTAATTATCTGACAGAAACTTCCGATCTGTTATGGGTCAAATTTTTGCTTTTATATTTGTATTATTGTAACTGGGTTGAAACCAACTGTAACAACACAAGGCTCATCATCTCACCCAGATCTATTTATCATTTAATGAAAGGTTTCTATCGTTTTCCTTTGTTGGAATAGGGGTTCCTAATCAAGCCAAAAAGGCTTGATGCAATAAACACATTTTTTTTTTATGCATTCAAAATTTAAAACGGGTGGGTGCAGATTTCGTTTTCGTTTTACAACTGCTTCGAGAATAGTTATTGTTGAATTACATTTATGCATTTAGTAGATGCTTTTATCCAAAGCGACAAGCAGTTTGTAACAAGGTCAGTTAAATCGTAAGACATGCACAAAGAAGAGGTTCCAGCTGAATGAGACTGTAAGAGAATTCCACCAGCCAGGAACTGTGAAGGATAAAGTTCTGGTGAGAGTTTTTCTGAGATGGAACCACTAAACGCGGTTACATTTTCTGAATGTAAGCGTCTGGAGGGTGCCTGAATCAAACTTGAATTCATCTTAATCTCTTTACTTTATTTGAAAATATGAATTTAGAAAATGTAACGATTCATTTCTGCAAATGAATTGAATGCTTTCTTAATGGAACACTAGACAAGACTCTTTACAGGTTCTTAAAGGAAGGTGTAATAAATCTCTGGGTTCTGTGCCATAAAATGCCCTTTTTAAAGCATTTATAAAAAATATTCAAACCCTCTATACTAGCATTGCACTTTCTAAATGCAATATTAATCATACAAATATATTTAAATAACCTCGTATTGTTGACCTCTGCAAAACTGCATAATTTTCCCCCGTCCTCCTACAGCAATGCTTTCACCACCCCCTTGCTCTCACCTATCAGTTCACCAGTTTTTGTATCAAAAACATAAACACTGAGAGACACTTTAAAAACTGTGTATTACAATATATTTACCAGAAAACACACTTTCTCTGCATTGTTCTTACACTTACGGGTCAGACAGTGTGTCCACTCTGCATAGAGATGAGCTGTATTATCGATTAATCTGATTGGTCAGAGGGCGGTGCTGATTGGCCAGAGGGTGGAGCTAGGAAAATCGAACCATTTTCAGCTCACAAAAGGAATATAGGATTGCACAAACATGAATGCAAGGATGAATAAAACTTGAGGCATGTATTTAAAGAGGGAACAACACTAAAAAGTGCTAGGAATGGTTGAAAAGTCGATTTTGAATGAAATGGCCCCTTTAAAACGTCAAATACGCATCATAGAGTTACTGGGAGAAAACAAGCATTACAAAATCTTTTTTTTTTTTTTGCACTAATTTAACATGTTCAAAGTGCTGCTCTCTAGTGGATGTAGATATCACACACTCTGAAATAGTCTGGAATTTTTTTTTTTTTTACCATTTATATATTGAAACATTAGGTGATTAAATTGAGTTTTGTAAAGCTTGAAAAATCAGTTTCTTTGTGAATGTTTAATATTGTGATTTCTCATCAAATCACTGGTATGTTGTTCGTGTCACTAGATGAGTAGCATTGTTTCCCGTTTGCTGTGAATGGCCTCATTGTGGAGATTTAAGATCACTGGATGTCTGTTGCTCACTGGTGTTTCAATGAGCTGTTCTCTGCTTGGTTGACCTCTGCTTTAAAGCTCAAAATCTCTGCTCTATTTCTACGACAGTAGCATCCCTGAGCTTCTTTCATCTGCTACAGAGGGAGGAACGTGAGAGCAAACAGCAGGGCCTGCTAACCCTGCTTAAGCGCTCCATGTTCAACTGGGCTTATTAGGCTTAGAGCTGCTCATGTGCCTGTTTCCTCTTGAGGGCTGCACTTTTACAGGGAAGCCTTTTTTTAGAATAGTTCAAGACTTATTTATTACTATTATTTAGTGTTTATGTGAATTAAAGATAAATTAATGCAGAGCGTTAGACAGATAAGACAGATTGACCAATACTTTATTCCCCCAGAGGGAAGCTTGTCAAAAGAAGGAACTACTTTATACAAAGAGAAATGTTTTGATTTATCCAAAGAGAAAACATTTCAGTCAGTTTTTGCTTTCTTATTTGAACCTGCAACCCTAGCATTGCTAGTGTGACACACCCCATACACCATGTCTCACTGTGAAGACAATTATTATGCAAAATGGGTTCAAAACATAGATCTTTTAAATACTGCAAAGAGCTCTTGATCAGTACTTTTATCTTTAGCTGTTTATAGAGCACTGGTGTTTGACACATTCACATGGATAAGGCTCCCTTCGTGCTCTGGCAATTATATGTCAGCAACATTCATGTTTAAAAATTCAATGAAAGATTTTTATTTGTCAGTGGTGTATAAATGTAACATGAATACCTCCAGAATTCTTAATTTCAGATTTAGAATAATTAATAAGAATTGTAATAAAACAGATGGTACTTGGTACTGAACTTTTGTGAAAGTTTGTAGCTATTAAGTATGTTAAATAAATACAAGAATAAGTTGGGTGGAATGTTTACATGCACTTTTTAGAAAGTCTAATTATAAGCACAACCTAAATATAAACGTCTACCCTGCTCTTTTTAGTGATCTAAATGTAGTAATTTAGCAAAACATTAAATTTAAAATATTTGTAGTTGAATTAATTTTATACTTTTATTAAACTGGTTTTACAGCATTTTTCTGTCAAATATATGTTTGTATGTGTTCTTCGTGCGGTGATGAATAGTATTTTACATTTAAATCGATCTAAAAACAATAGAATAAAGTGAAAAAAGCAAGTGAAAAAAACAATAGAATAGAAAAAAAAATACTGGTATGTGTTTGTCAAAAGGAAAAACATCTATTGCTTTATAGTCTAGTATTGTGAGTAGTAACTGTTACTGTTTAATATTTACTGTTTTTGAGAAACACATTTAATACCTTTCAGTTAACATATTCTATCGGTTACCTTAAAATTCTTCTAAAGCTTCCATTTTTCCAAAGAGGCACAAAGCAAAATACTAAATTGATTAGTGTACTATTTACAATTATCATGAATAAACCAAATCAAGCCAAGTTTTACAATGTAATTGATAACTTTTTTTTTTTAATTACAATTATTTCCCTTTTTATCTTTTGTTTGACCTTTACTGTCAAAGACTATACCCAGAGTTCATTCCTGTGTTTTACTTACAGGTTATGAGCCCACCAGATGATGAAAACAAGCTTTCTGTGAGTACTAACCCCTGACTCTGATGATCAATTGCCTGTTAGCATCTTTTCAAATGACTTAACCAATTGATTTGGTTCCACTTAGGCTAAACCCCGCCTCCAACGAGGAGGAAGCTCCGCCTCGCTCCACAACACACTCATGAGAAACAGCATCTTCCAGCTAATGATTCACACTCTTGATCCTCTCAGTGAAGGTAATGTGTAGACAAAGCTCATATAAAATACAAAAAATAAAAGTAATTCTGAAAAAATGTGTTGTTCTTCCAGGGAGATTCAAGGAGAAAGCTTCAATTCTGCACAAGATAGCAAGAAAAAAGGGACAAGATGAGGCTAATGGTGTTGGTAAGTAAAATTATTTTGGTTAAACTTTTATGGTTTTGCTGTTATAAAATATTGCATTAAAAACTAATGATTGTTATTAAAATAAAGTTGTTTTATTTTCTAGTGGATAAGAATCTCCCCAACAGCTCTAATGTGGAGGTAGAGGTGACTCCGCCCATGAATGGCAGTGTTGGACCTGAGGTGATATACAGACTGTAACATCTTAAACACAGGCATTCTGTTAAAACATATAAACCATAAAAAATGATCATCACTCTTTCTGTGGTTATTGATGTTAAAGCCTGAAGAGGAGGAGGAAGATGAAGACCAGCCTCTAAGCTTGGCATGGCCAGACACCAATAGGAAGCGGGCAACATACCTCTTTATCTTCCCCATCGTCTTTCCACTTTGGCTGTCTCTACCAGATGTCCGCCGAGATGTGAGATAACTACTTGTGACAAACAATTTGTCAAACAACAAATCTCGACATTCAACTCAACAATGCAAGATGAGATTAGACTTACAATAAGGATGCACAGGAACTAGCTTAAACTAAATTTGATATTTTTGTTTATATAAGAATAATGGCATATAATTTGCAAGATAACTGCAAATTAAAATGTAAAAGAATGCCATTTAGTGGTGAAAAGAAGGGATAACCCTTGAAAGTACAATACCTCTGATAGAACCAAAGTTCTGGCACAAAAAAGCTAAGATTTAAGAGAGCTTTTCCTCTCCCTGGTTTTTGGTACAATATTCAAATAGTTTTGACCTTGTCCTTGCTTTTTTGGGGGTTTTATAAAATTGTATTTTTTTTTATCAACACTTTTGGTTTTTGCTATGAAAATTAAATTTGTTAATTCGCCATTTGTGAGATTTTTGCAATGGGAAAAAATGGCAGAATTTATGTTTTTTGTCCAATTTCAGGTTTGTTGTGGAATTCTAGTGAAATTCAATAAAAAAATATTTGTATAAAAAGTACCTGGGGTTGTACTAAAAAAATTAATTGAGCATTGCCGCAAAAACAACAATAAAAGATCATTTATTAGAGCAAATTTTAAAGTATCAAAAAAGGTCATAAAGGCCCCAGACTTCTAAGGGTTGACTAGACAACAATCAAATGAATTATTTTGGAAATTCCGTTTAAATGAATCACTTGTCCATCTTTGTGTTCCACAGACGTCGAGGAAATTCTTCCCCATCACATTTCTAGGATCTATAACTTGGATTGCATTTTTCTCCTACCTGATGGTGTGGTGGGCTCACCAGGTACCCTAGCTTTTTACATTACCAAGTTTTTTTTCTCAAAACTTTGTTTTTAGTTCTGAAATTTGTCAACTTGGTGAAACATTTGTTGTGATATGAAGTTGATATTTCTTTACAAGACTACTTTAAAACTGCAACAAACTAAAAGCACAATAAAATCAGACAAATCCCAGAAACAATTAGCTATTATTGTCATTTCTCTCCGATTAAAACCCATATCTAGCACTGGATCTCCTTCTCCAGTAGAGAATTCTATTCTTCAATAGCATCTCTTTAACCAAAGCTGCAGTGACCTTAAACGTATTTACACATACACAAAGACCCCCCCCCACACACACACACTGCCTTTTACATAATTGTGACTCTAAAGTAGGTTTTTGATATTTCTATAACTACACGTCTACTTTACAAATCATGATCCTTCTCAATTATCCATCATGATTCAGGGTGCAGTGGGTAGCACTGAGGCCTTCCAGCTAGAAGGTTGTCGGTTCGAGGTGACCTTCCTGGAGGAGTAAGCATGTTATCACTGGAGTTTCCTCTGGGTACTCCGGTTTCTCCCACAGTTTAGGTTAATAATCTAAACGCCCGGAGTCAATGGGAACCTGTTCAAGTTTGACACCAACCCCAAGTGGCCAGTCGATGAATTGCAACTTCATTCCCTTCCTACAACACATCAAAAATGAGACGTTGCTGCTTGCTATTACCCTATCGTTAGCTTTGCTCGCCACAAAATTCTGACATACAGAGAATGCTTGATTGGGAGCATGTTTTGCACTAAATAATGCCTCGTCGCAAAAGTAAAAGTTTGTTCTCCCTCTATCATTGAGTGTTTTGCTGAGTTGGCTAAATTCTAAGAAGTTAAAAATCAATTTTAATTTGTAACAAAAAAACAAAAGCAAGTCTAAATTTAACTGAAATAACGATTCTAATGGCAGAGGTTCAGAAAGAAGGAAAACCATTCAATCAGTTCTTTGTCGTCCGGTGTTAATAATAGGATGAAAAAATCAAATGGGAGAGTGATGCAGGTGATGTTGTGTGTGACATAAAAAAGTGGCAGAGGTTAAAGTGACAGTTAAAAGGAGAACGCATTGTCAATGTGCAGTTTTAGTAAAAGAGCAAATTATGAGGGACATAATAAAAGAATGATGCTTTGCATTCACATGTTCTGTATCAGTTGAATAATAGACATTCTGCAAGTTGTTGGCTGCTTTACTCCATTGCCATTTGAAATGACCAAAAAAAATAATAATAATTGTTAGCAATGTGATTACGCCAGACATGAAGCTTCACTGAAGGAACACACATTCCAATCACTATTAGTACACCTGACCATTAACGTGAAAGCTGGTATATGCAAAGTTTTATTATTTGTCAAGCACTGATTTCAGAGATCCCAGAATGGAATTCAGTCTCATTTAAAACGTGTTTTTTTTTTCAGTTAATATCCCAATCTTGCCTTGATATCAGTTTAGAAGTTTGCTCTTCAGATATCAAAGCTTTGCTATGTACACACATTTTTTGAGAATTTATTTTAAGAATATCCTATAAAAGCTGTGGTGAAGAGGTGCAGGTATTTTTGATTTTTGTTAATGAAGCAGGTAGAGATGAATGGTTATTCATCTAATGGTCACCTTTGTTCAAAAAAGAGTTGTAGCACCCCTTTCAAAAGGGATGGGTAGGGCTTATGGGTAGTAATCAAGTTCAGCCTAAGAACAATAACACACAATCTGGATTTTACATTGCTTAATGAAACATGGCTTTATGACATCTGCAGTGCCACCTTCCTCAATGACTCTTATTGAAATTATTAATCATAAACCATTATAGAAGACTATGGAAGCAAGGTTTAAAAAGGTTTTAGAATGATTTATTATCTTTAAACACTGAAGATGCTATCAGCTAACAAGACTGCATTGAGGAAAGAGAGAGATGAGCAGAGGGGGGAGGGGGAAGAAAGAGAAGCTTCAAAGAGCCAGAGAGCAACTGTATTTATAGAGCTTGTACATTCCTAGTTGTAATGCAACTATCATCTCTTATAATGACACAGCCCCTGCAAACTTCATGTTGAAGAATGTATCTAGATTTGATAAAAAATGAGGCAGTGCAGCGGTTGTTTTTAAAAATATTTCCGAACCTCCATATGAATGAGAAACAATTGAAAACCATATAATTTGTGTGGTCAGCTGATGAAAATCTCTTCTGCAGGTTGGTGAAACTATTGGAATCACAGAGGAGATCATGGGTTTAACCATTCTAGCTGCGGGCACGTCCATTCCTGATCTCATCACCAGTGTCATCGTAGCCCGGAAAGGTCTCGGCGACATGGCTGTATCCAGCTCTGTCGGCTCCAACATATTTGACATCACTGTGGGGTGAGACATTTTCATCCTGTTAAAAACACCAACGATCACCTCTAAGATTCAATTGCCTAATGCTGTGTTTGCTCACTCTCTCTAGCCTCCCATTTCCGTGGTTACTCTTCTCATTTCTAAACAACATGTCTCCAGTGACAGTGAGCAGCAACGGCCTCTTCTGTGCCATCGTCCTTCTCTTTCTCATGCTTCTTTTCGTCATCATCTCCATCGCTGTTTGCAAGTGGAAGATGAGCAAGCTGCTGGGTTTACTCATGTTTCTGCTGTACTTTGTGTTCCTGGTGGTCAGTGTAATGCTGGAGGACAAGATCATCACCTGCCCTGTCTCTGTCTGATGACATTCACAGGATGGCAGTTTTTGTCGGGAAACAGGTTCTTCTGCAGGAGCAAGGAATTACAGGGCAGCTGGTCTGCAGCTGTGCCGTGGCACCATCTCTATATATTCACAGAATCTGAGTAGAACGTTCCAAACAGTAGTTGATGAATTCTGCATGCACTTTCCAATGCAGTACAAGAGTGAGTGTACTGTAGTTTTGATTCATTTTCAACACAAAGCATGAGGAGTCTGGATGTAAGAGGACGTCCGATAAGGAGTAGCAGATCTACGGGAGACGACTTCAAAAAGGACTCTTTGGTGCACATATGTCATAATAAATTGAGATCCTGGTACTGTGCTTTAAAGCTCATGAAATCATAAGCCTTGTGTTGCACAATAACTTTAAAAGGGACGCCGAAAGCACAAAGGTTATGATTCACGCTGGACTGCTGATTTTCTAGTCGCTGCTTGAGCATTTGTATGCAAGTCACATCATTTATTGACTATGCTTGTAGACATAGCCTTCATGAGTAAATACGCAACAACACCACAAATATTTAGGTCTCTATTTAAGGGAGAGATGGAAAGTGTGAATGGGAAAATCGGGAACGTACTGATTGAGTCACTGGTGATAAATGTGGACTTTTTGTTTGTCTTGAAGCCATTTGTGTGTATTGCGTACATCATTACAATCTACAGTTTCCATATTGCTGCTGACTACATCTCCGATGGGTAAGGGTGAAACCAGATCTATTTATTTTCTCTAATCAGTGACTTTCAGATGAAATTCGGGCCTAAATACTTTTAAGGATACAAATGCAAATTAAAAGATTATTGTAACATGAAGTATAAACATGTAAATTGTAAATGCAAATTTTCTATGTTCTTTCTCTGGAACCGAGATTTCATTTGATGTGATATGATGAATTAATTAATATCATTAATATCAATAGAGATTTCTCAGCTTGTAGAAGAGGATGGGTCAATGACCGTTCTCCTACAGTCATCTAAAGCTGTTTTGTTGAGCTTTAGGGTGTCTTTTCCATCGTCATTATTCTCAGCCTTCATACTGAGCAACGTTCATGTTCTTTAAGAGTTGGTTTAGTGTGAGTAGGTTTGTAAAATGCTCTTTAAAAACCATTCACCAGCAACCATGTCTAAAATTCACGAAAATGAGAGCTCCCAAAAGCTTTGCAGTTGACTGTTATTCTTAGTTCAATAAGTATGTTATCTGTCCATAATTCTGTATATTTAAATGAGAGGTGGACAAAATAAAATTAATTCTAAACAGACAAAACATTGATTTTATTTTTACAGCACTTCTAACAATGACAGTGTACCAAAGCATCTTTGCAGGTACAAGCAGATGTTGACGATGATTTGATATGAAAATATACATTAAGTCTTGATGTATTAGCACAAAACCCCATTCTGTGCATGAAAACCATCAGGACAAACCAGGTTCAGCTGGGGTGACTGTGTGACTGACAGATATTACCAGATTGAGGTTCTGGTCATCAGTCCCCATGTTCCTTCAGATTTCCTTTTGGAGATCATTGGATATTACTGGTAAGTGTAACATCCAATATCAGTTACTTTTAGAATTCCTTTAGCAAATTATTGGACATTTCCAGAGGGTTTCTGAAACCAGCCTGCTAACCCTCATTATAATCCAAGTTTCTAGGAGTTAACTTCAAAGTTCATTCTTTCATTTTCCAGCCCGCTTATTCCCTTTCAGGTCCGGTCCTCTCTCCAGCGCACATTGGGGGAGAGCCTTGGGTTCACCCTGGACAGGTCCCCTAAGGGGAATTTATATTATTCAAGAAACCTGCCACGTGTTTTTGGGATTGTGGGGAAAACCGGAGTCTCTGGAGGAAACCCATCAAGCACAGGAACATGCAAAATCATCAAACCGGCAACTCTCTAACTGGAATGCCACAGTGCTATCCACTCCGCCACCATGCTGCCCTTATCTTCAAAGTCATATTTGTAGAGTCAGAAATCACTTGAGAGGTTTACTTGAACCAGGTTATTGTGATGCAGAAATCCAAGATTCCAGGTTTTCCAATTTTCAAATCATTATTTGGTGTTACCACATTTTGCCTTCAAACCAGCTTAAATTTTTATAGGTTCACTTTCACAAAGTCAAAGATTTTTATAGGATTGTAGTCAAGTGTATGATCAACCAATTATACTACACCTGTGTCCAATGTAGGTTGTATTCCAGTCATGAACTGAAACAGAAACTGCTGGGTAGGAGGATTAAAACTGGGTGAGGGATAGCCAAGTTCTGCTAGCAGCGAGAGGTTGAGAAAAAACGTTTCACTTCATGGAAAGACTGCACACCAACAAGACACAATGTAGTTTTACTTCATCAACAAGGTCTCTCCAAGATTTCAAAAGAGACTAGGGTTTCAGGATATGCTCTTCCAAATATGCTTTCTGTCCATACAGCATCTCTTTGTCTAAAGAGCGCTGAACAATGCACAGTGACACCATTTGCAGCAAGATGATGATTTAGGTCTTTGGAGCTGGTCTGTTGGTTGACTATGACGGTTCTCACAATCCTGCGCCTCTGCTTGTCAGAGATTTGTCTTGTTCTGCCACTTCAGGCCTTAATTTATAACTGTGCTTCTGGTCTTCCAATTCCTCACAGTTGGATCTGAGAGCTTAAATCCCTGAGACTGCTTTCTGTATCCTTTCCCTAAACCATGATGTAAAACAATCATTGTTTTCAGCTCTTCTGAGAGTTGTTTTGAGCCCCTCACTCTTTAAAGAAGAAGCAAAGAGGTAAAACACTTATAAACACTTACCAACCAATTTTGAGTTGTAAAAATGACTGCTAAAGTTATTGAAATCAATCAATTGACAAAGGTGCTTACATTTTTGCACATAGCTAATTTTTCAAAGATACATTACAAACCCATGTAATACAAATACACAGTCGTAGTTTTTAATGAAAACATAGATTGTGTTTGTCTGCAGCTGCGTGGCTTGTGCGTTTCAAGAAAACTCCATAAAAGGTGTTCATCGAGACTGTTTTTCATCCTCTTCGACAGCAGATGGCGATGTTGAGCATCAGAAACACGGAAGCGGAAGTAGATTGGATAAAGTTACACTGAGCTGTCAGTTGCAGTTTGTTTACATCAGACTTTATTTTCAGTTATTATTAATAGCCACGTACATCTCCACTGTGAGCCGTTAAGGTACATTTATCTTCTGAAGAAAGTTTCTTTCATCGAAGGAGATATGAACAGCGGTGGAGTTTTACTTCTGCATGTTTTCCTGCTGGCTGTTCCTCTAACAAGCTGCTGGAATGATGGTAAAATAAGTTTCATTTTTACCTCAAGTTTAAACGAGTAAACTGGATAAATAAAAGACAACATGATAAGAAAAAGATAACACAAGAATGCTGTGTTAACTCGCGGAACTTTTTGGTTTACACTTTGAATCCATTACATTTTTTATCCATCGACAATGTATTGATGCTACAAAGCTATTAGTTTCTATTTTCTGATAAACAGGACCCGTAGATTGCGAGTGCGGAAGTATTGTCATAGAATATTAGAAAGCTTTATGAAATGTACACTACTTTGCAAAGGTTTGAGGCAGGTGTGAAAATAACAAAGAATGCTTTCAAAAATATGCTAACCGTTGATTTCCATAAATTAGCAAAATGCAGCGAATGAATAAAAGAGAAATCTAAATTAAATCAATTAGTATTTGATGTGACCACCGTTTTCCTTCAATTCATCTTGGTACAATTGCAAAGTTTTTAGGGCTTCTGCTTGTAGATTTTTCCTAACACCTTGTAGAATGTTTAAATCCTTGTGTTTAGTTTTATTGTTAAAGTTAATGCTACATTGACATCCCTTGCTCTCCAGACACAGAGCAGGGGACCGCACACACGTTGAGTTAAGCATTATGTTCTGTCTATTTGTTTACAATGAAACAAATTGCTGAGGCGGTTATTTCCTTACCCCTTGCCTCAAGAGTTGTTAATATTAATTACTAAATATTAAAAACTTGTAGCTTCCTTGCATCCTTCTGTCCCATGTAATCCCGGACACAATCGATGTTGAGATCAGGGTTCTGTGGAAACATACCATCATTTCCAGTACTTTTTTAACACCTATGATAGTTCCTAATGGCTTTGGTTGTATGTTGGGGTCATTGCTGCAGCGTAAACTTGTTGTAATGCTACACCTCGATGATGGATAATTACCCATCTGTATTTATCATCATTGAGAACATCTTTAATCGTTACCAAGTCACCAAATATTTGTGCAGAAATACAGCCGACTCATTGTTGTACTGCTCTCCAGCCATTTGACAAATCAATTCCCTTCTGCTACAGTAAATTGTTTACATTTGACATCACTCCAGAGCACCTGCTGCCCTTTTTCTGCACCCAGTTGCTATGTTTCCATATTTTCACATCGAAGATGTTGATTTGGGCTGCAGCTCTTTCATGAAGATGACTTTTGGCCAGACTTCTCCACACAATTCACCTGGGTTCCACTGTTTCTACCGGTTCTGATCATGTTGCACTGATGGATGTGTTCCAATTTAGAACAATTCAGAAGTATAACTGCCTTGTTGTTTAGCAGTGTATTTCCTCAGCATTACTCATTTCTTTGGGATTCATATAAAGAGCAGCACATCTTGCAACTGAAGTCTGCTCTGAAATCTTTGTCTGGGAGAGACCTTGTAGATGCAGCTAAGTACCTTGTGTCTTGTTACTGGGCTCAATCTTGTCATGACTCTCAAGATCACCTTGGTAGCAGTTTAATGCCTCCTACACAGCTGTTTCTGTTTCTGTTCATGACTAGGTTTTAACCTTAAAGGATGCCCAAATCTTCACACCTGCCCAAATATTTTGCACAGTACTGTGTAGGTCTTATGTATATGACATAGTATTAGGAAACTGGAAAACATTCATGTCATTTGTGTTAATTATGGAATTATAATACCTTTAAATATGGTCAGGCGGTTTAAAACGAATCATCAGTATATTTCCATTATTTCTCTAGGCTCAGATGCAGTGCTGCTGCGGGACGTGCAGGTCCTGACTCTGTACCGCGGGCGCTACACAGCCGCTCGCCGCTCCAGTGCTGTTCCTCAGCTGCAGTGTGTTGGAGGCTCAGCTGGATGTGGAAGCTTCCAGCCAGAGGTTGTGCAGTGCTACAACAGAGGGATGGACGGCATAGACACACAGGTGATGCTCAGAAAATCTGATCATTGTTACTAGGAAATAAAGCGTTTATGATAACTTTCCTTCCATAAAAATATATGGTTGATCTTGTGTACACTTTGTCTTCATCTTCTCAGTGGGAATGCAAGGCAGACATGGACAACTCGTACCGTTTTGGCCGTGTGGAGGTTTCCTGCGAGGGTTACACCAGTCCTAATGATGCCTATGTGCTAAGAGGCTCATGTGGTCTGGAATACACACTGGATCTCACAGCTGAGGGCAAGCAGCAGCATTCACATGACTCCTGGGGATCCTCTGGATTCTTTTCCAACAAGAAGCAGAATCAGAGAGCGGGCTCTTACCAGAATGGCCCCTCAGAGGAAGGCCTGGGGGGGCTCGTGGTTGTAGCTTTTCTTCTGCTGGTGGCGTTTGCGGTGTACAAGATGTTCCTGTGTACTCCTTCTCACGGTCCTCAGGATGGAGATGCTTCTCGCGGAAACAGTGGAGCCTGGGGAAGCAATCCAGGCACAGGGCCACCACCTCCGGGATTTAAACCTGATTATTATTCAGGTAAAAAAATATAGAGGGGGCAACCTGGTTTAAATTTGAATGTGCAAATTAACTTGATTTTCCATTAAACATTATGATTTTGTTTAACTTCCAATAGACTAATAATGCTTTCTTTAAAAACCATTCAAATAATTTATAAACCATAAGAAATCATTTGACTGGCATTCTCGATGGTTCTGTTAAACCAGGTATAGTATATATATATGTATTTTTTATGTAATGTTTATAATGTTTAAATGTGTGCTATTGATTCCCAGTGCTATACTCGATTTTATTTTGGCAGCACAAACACCAGAGAAGACGCTTTTGGTGAAAAGGTGTTTGTTTTGTTTTTAAAAAGCACTTTTTGCTGAATGAGCGCAGCTAGAAAGTAATTTATTCACAAAGATGCACATGGTGGGGCAGTTTAGAAACGAGTGTAGTTTGAAAAGGATATGTGCTCTCGCCGATTGTCAGACAGGGAGCGGTAGACAAAGAGGAGAGGGCAAAAAGAGCTTTGTGCGCCCTTTATGGCTTGAGGGGTGTGACTTGTCTCTTTGCGCTAAAGCAATCAGAAAGGGGCTTTACTGTACTGCATCATGTATATTTAATTAGAATGCAAGAGAAACCCACACAATTAAAGTTTGGATACTAGAAATAACTAATAGAAATTTATAGTCTCTTACCCGTTATTGTGATGCAACTACCTGCATAATTCTAACAATGTCATGTGTAAAGAGTAAATCTAAACATAAAGTAAATTCATTCAGATAAAGTATGTAATGTACATATAACTATACATTCTCTCATACTATGAACTAATTGTTTGGTCCATCTGAGAATAAGAAAACATTAGCATGAACATCTTTAAAATGGGTTCACAAATGTTAAGTTCATAAATAAATGTTTTAGCTTCCCAGTTCTGTGATTCAGAATAGCATTGACTTTGGTCAAAACTCCTCCATTAAGATGGATGTACTCACTTACTGTCATCGGGAATTGTATGGCTGTGTTCTGGTTTTGGGGATGCCTCTCTCACAGGTTTGACATGCTCTATGGTTCTGTTTTTTCCACTGCATTCTTGAAGGCCTTGCATTAATGTGGTCTCATGGAAATGTGTTCTTTGAGCTGAGCATTACGCACTACAACTCTACAAATGAACAACTAGTTTGCGATCTATCAATAATCAATACGTTGAGCATAACAAAAACTTTCCACATCACTTATGAATTGATCTGTATGTACTGATTGTGCTTTCTTTATTCAAAAATTCTCAGCACATCAGTCCAGCTCTGGGCCTGGGTACGGATTTTCAGAGGAGTTCACCAGACCTCAAGGTTCCTGGAACGGATTCAACGCTGGGCACAGACCTGGAGGGTCTGGTGGTTTCTGGACTGGAATGGGCACCGGAGGGGTTCTCGGTTACTTGTTTGGGAGCCAAAGGTTAGAAATATATTTTAAGAGAAAGTATACCCATCACTTGAATGTTTCTTAAAAACATTTTTTGGTGTACGCACAAAATGTTCTTATAAGATGTTTTAAGCATTGTGTTCTGCTGCAAATGACTGTATCTTTTTACATGATGAAAAACTTGAATAGTGTGTCAGAATCTCAGCGGTTCATCAGAGAAGCAGTAGTGGAGTGTCCTAACACAAACATGAAGCAATGTTTAGCCAATGTTAAACCCATTCAAAAACTCCCCAAAGTGCACCTACCACCCACACTAGGGGTGCCAAATAAAATGTGGTGGGGGTGGATTGCATTACGTTAATAACTACATGGGAAAAAATCTCATCTGAAAAAAACTGATCATGTTAATTATTTCTCACAATGAATTAACAAGGTAGTAAACAGATAAATATTTATATGCAACACTTTACATTTATATTTTGAAAAAAATCTATAAATGTTCCAAAATTTTAACATAAACAATTTTTACGTTTTACAAACTAAACATGGACTGGACACCAAATCTGGTATCTGTTTCTTTCAGTTACTGGGAAGCCTGGCATTTCGTGCGGTTTACCAGTATGTTGAGTCTTGCAGATGTGCATCTCCGCAACTCGCTGCATTTTCTGCATTCAGTGCGCTGCTCTGTGGATAGTTGGTAGCCTGTGTGACCCGTCGTGAAATGTCTCTCCACGTTGTACCGCTTGGCCACATCTGCCACAGTCGTCGCGCAAATGAGACACATGCTCCTTCCGCAGAGGAAAAAAAAACCTCTACCTCGAGTTCGTCGTCAAAATTAAATAGTCTTTTTATGGATCTGTCGTCTTTATTTTCGCTGTCCTTCTTGTTTGTTTCGTCGTAGCGCACCATACTCACCTTTCAACTCTATCAGGTCACATTTGCTATACATTTTTTAAAAATGCGTGTATATAGTCACATCAAGCTTACATGCAAGTGTAATTTAAACAAGAATTTCAGTCATATGAAATTATTTTCAGCTCACTGGAAAGTGGCACTATTTGAGCCATTTTAAGAACAGGTGGCGGGTGACTCATGTGGTCCTCGCGGGCGATCAGGTGCTGGTGGTGGTGACCCCTGTTCTAGAGTATTGTAGAATTTTAGAGTATTGTAGTTTTACCATAAAGTGATGATGATGCTGAAAGAATTGCAATGAGCCAAACAATATTGTTGCTAAAGGTGAAATTTTCTGAGGCAGGTTTCGGCATGAAGCTAAAGCTAATTCAATTCTCTTTTGCACCTTAAACAGAGGCGTGCACATACTCACACATTCAAGATTATTGGTCACCTCACACTTCCCCGTTCAGTACAACATATCTGATCAATCCGCCCTTGTGTAACTTAAAGTTCCCAAAACCACTCGACTAATGCGAGGAGTCAGCTTTAACTTAAAACAAACTAAAGACAACGTGATTAAAAAAATTTTTTAGATTAGAGTTCAGTGCTACTGCCTTATTTGGGTTGACATGGTAGCATTGAAGGCACCAACAGTAGTGAAGTATGTTTTAAGGGGCGTGGGCAGCGTGGGCGTGCAGGACACAATCCACGCCACCCCTCTCACTTTTTCCCTCATAGGGAACTTGATGACTAAGTAACACCAATTTGTCAATATGATGCTCCCTTGCATCTTTTTGAAGCCCAGTACTTTTATATGGGCTTTCCTGTGCTTTTCCAAGCAAAATATTTAAAATGTAATGTTCAAAGAACGTACTGTGCAAAGAAATATATGAAATATACTTTCAAAATGGCTTGTGAGTGACGTCAACGTCAAAAAAAAACCCATGTGACTGATAAAGACCGATCCCATTGTTTAGTATCATTGCTTCTGGGTCCTGGCTCTCCACTCTCCCATTGACAAACACTGGTAGAAGGTGCTGAAACTTTGATCATCACAGATTTTTCCTCTTTGAAGCATGAAATTTCATTTAGACAAGACGTTGTTACCCACAATTCTTGAACAGACGCTGATGACTTCAGAATTACCATCTTATGTAGAGTTTAAGCAAAGTGTGACTTGTTACTGTTGTAATAGCTGCTCTAATTGTTGTAGACGGCAGCCACCGATGGGCTTCACGGGGTCTTCATATTCCAGCTCTGGATATTCTAGCAGCCCTTCTCCAGCTCCAAACACAAGCACAGGAACAAGGACCGCTTCAGGTAAAGCCTCCACAGCTCAACATTTGAACTTGTTTTTTCTAGATATTAGCTTACAGTGGTGATGCCCTGTTTCTGATGCAGGCTTTGGAGGCACCAAACGTCGGTGAATGCAGTGCAACGGATGCAACCAAAAATCACCGCTTATTGTGATTCTGATCTGGGTTGGTTTAGGTACTTCCATAGACTCTTTGAAATACTCTTGCCACTTGTGCTTCCTAGAATGTGCATTGGTTACTTAAAAATATATAAATTATTTTTTTTTTCAATAAATCTATGGTTTTATATAAAAGCCATATTAAATATATTTATATTAAGATTTAAAAAAAGTGATGTCCGGGAACACAATCTACATATTCACATGGAAATGAAAATGATTTAATTATTCCAATGTTGTGTTTTGTGTGCTATACAAAGTTCCCGCAAATACTTTTGTGTTGTTTATTAAAACTGTTCCGATATAAGATCCGTATTGTGATCAAAACTACTATGTTTTAACATGTGTACTATTATTATATTGATATGCTGGAGAAAGCACATGAAAGTAAAGCAAAAAGGGCAAGAGTCTGGACAGGAGAAGCTTCTGTCTGTCACTCAAGAGTTAGCGAGGTTCTCACTTCCTCTTTCATTTGTTTTCCGCCCATTCTGAGCTCATTTTCACACATAAAGTTAATTTTTGCTTATATATTATGTAATAATATATGGTTTCCTTGCTGTTATTGATTTGTATATTAAACGTCGCATCTCGGGAATCATTTTGATCACTTTTTGAAAAAAATCATTAAAAAAATGATTGTGAAAATAGACTCTGATTTTTGCTGCAATTAGTCCAAATTCCCATGGTTTTGTTCGTAGTACAGAAATCAAACATCAAGAAATCAAATAGATGGTTATGGGCCTGTCTTTTCTATTTACTCCTCAGTATTTTATGATTGAAGCTCTATAACATGGCCGTTTAATGCAAAACACTACTGCAAATCAACACTTTTGCAATTAAAAACACCAAAGATTTTATTTGTGATGCAGATTTGTAAAAGTGTTGCATGTGCAAAGTTGATTTGCAGTTGTGTTATCCACTAATGTGCCAAAATAACTAGCGTTAGAACACTAGAAGACAAGCAGCTAAATACATTTTGCTACATTTATACTGCCACTAGAAAAAAAAAATTTGATGACATCAAAAATTATTATTTTTTTTCCCTTCTGTTTTTGCATAAATCTTTTTTTTTCTACTTCAGCTCATGATTGTGGGGAAAAATAAAACGAAATTTCATTACGACTATTTATTTTTTTTACCTCATCAGTCTTGACAACATTGGCACTGGTGGATTTTTACTTTTAGTGTACAACCAGATGTTTATATTTTCTCCATGTATTGCTTCTTCCATTACCACAATATTTTTTGATTGCAAATGCCATGACATCCAATAATCATGCATTCTCCATAGATAGTGAACATTCCTGCTGGAAAGATGTAAAATTTGAAATGTCTACTGTTGATCACCATTTAGAAGAACTAACCCTATGCCAGATACCAGCATCAGATTTAAAACCATTTCTCACTTCTTACATTGGAAAAAGATGGCAGACTGAATGGAACCAGTGCATCAAAAATAAACTATATGAAATAAATCCTAACATTGGAAAGAAACAAACACAATTGAACAATCGATGGGAACAGGTCATTTATACAAGATGTAGAATTGGACACTCTAGGCTCACGCACCAGTTTTTAGTAACTGGAGATAGTCGAGCTGAATGCCACTCATGTAAAGTTCCTCTATCTATAAAACATATTCTAGCTGACTGTCCTTTTTTAACCCCCATCAGAAAACAATTTTATTCTTCTACAACTCTAGATCACATTTTTAATCAAGTAGATCCAAATATGGTATTAAAGTTTCTAGGAAGAGCTGGTTTTAAACATTTTATCTAATTCAATAACTTAAATGGCTCTCGCCCTGGAAATAGCCATAGAAGCTGGAAGGGCTGAATGAATGAATGATCACCATTTAGAACCATTAACTAGTAAGATTGGAAAAAGCATAATTTCTGACTGATATATTTAAAATGTTTGCATAGAGAAAAACATATAAATAAATGTAATCAGCTTATTTCTACAGTATGACTTACTATAAAATAAGATTTTGATCACCTCTCTTTTAACAGGTATGATATTAGGAGTCTCTCTTAAAGAGAACTTCATCCCTTTAACTTTGTCCACAGAAGCAATTAACCCCCAAAAAATACCCAAACAGAAAATGCAAGTAACTCTGCCTGGTAACGAGAGGATCTGGCAACACAGTCACAAAGGAAAAAAAAACTGTAAAAGTCTGAAATACTGCCATGTCCTCAAAGTCCCCCTGCTTAAGAAAGCAACCGAAACTCAAGCTGTATCATTGGCTACATTTAGATTTGAGCTTTTGACTGTTGAAATAAGCTCACTGTTATAATATTTCTGTTCAAATAAATGGGGTCAATTTTTTTTTTTACTACATTCTACACCTAAAATAATATGACACCATTTTTTTCACCTTTTATTTTCCCAATTGTCTTTCAGTACAATTACAGAAAAAGCACCTCAATGTACCTAATGAACACATTAGGCAACTAATGAATATATTAATTAATTTATATATACATTATTTCTTCATAAATTACATAAAACAACTGCAACCATTGAATGTTATGCACTAAATATTAGCAATTACAAAATCTGTAGAGTACCCTGAGATGATCCTTTATGCCTCAACCTCTCCATGTGAACAGTTCAGAGATCAGGCTTCTCTTCGTAATGGCAAATACAGGCTGATCTTTGGCTGTCCAGGTAGGGTTTACACCCCAAGTGCATAACGGTGTCAAAGAGCAAAGTCACAGCTGATTCACACGCTGTCCAAACAGATATGGTTGTAGTCAGATTTACAAATGATAAGATGCATGTTGTACACCGAATATGAAGTGGAAATAAAGAGCCAGCGGTGATGTGGCAGTCTCACCTTGAACACTTTGAGACAAGCCTAGTGTTGTTTGTAAGTTGGTACAGATGTTCTCCAGACACTGCTGGAAGCGCTCGTCACAGAGGGTTTTCTCCACTCCACAGGAGTCGTAGCATCGGTCGTGAGCATTACAACATCTGGTCATCGATGGGATCCCAGCAAACTGCTCACAGGAAAATTCTTAAAAACGTTACTAATTTTATAGAAGCAACCATTCAGTAATAACTCAGTAATAGCTCCAATGTATCATCATGAAGGTAAATATTAAAACTTCTATCCCTTTCTATCCCAATAATCGAGAAAAAAATACATTATTTTTGTAGTATTATAAGTGTTCAATCGGTATGTTCACGGTTTGTTTCCAAATCAGACTGACCTTTAAAAAAAACAATTTTAATAGTCGTTTGAACAGAAATGTTTGTGAGACACCTAAAACTCTTTTGATCTGGGGCATTTTTAGGGTTTCTGCCTGGACTTTTAGATCAAGCACTGGTCATATCAAGACTGGATTACTGCAATGCTCTTCTTGTCTGCCATTTTGTTTGTATTCTTAGTTTCCACCAGGAGTCACACTTAAATTGTTTTGGGGTTAAATATATACAACAAAAAAATTACTAATAAAATACAGTAACAAAATCCCCAAAATAATTTGGTTAGTTTTAGTTTTTGCCGGTAGGACTTGCTCTGTTTGATGTGTAACCATAGCAATGGTGGAATCACGCTACAAATATGTCAGACACGATGATGTCACTTTTCCCGCTCTATTGTGTTAGCAAATGAAGGCGGAGCTGTGTGTATATCAGGTCACTACCACAATAATATGAAGCCCTACGGGAATCAAAGCCTTGTTCTCACTCCCAAGAGGATACAATGATTATTAAATCTTTATTTAATAATTTCGTAAAGTTTTAAAATCATTAAAAAATTTTCAAATCAATATTTTAAAAGAGAAGTCATCAAGTCAATGAGCTATAAAAAAATGCAGGAAAATGCATAAATATTAAAATGATAATATAACACATTCTAGTTTGCAAGTTGAAGAGATTCATTTTTATTTGGCATTTTTTTCTGTAAAATTCATCAACTTCACTAAAATATGTTAATAAATAAAGTTTTTGTATGCGTGGATGGATGCATTTACTAACAAATAAACACGTGCATAACAATTGACAGACGATTAAGTGTTTTCTGCCTGAAGAGAGAAGGCGGGATCAGCAGGAGCTTAGGATCCTTTAAAGGAAATGTTAAAAGTACTTCTGTTTATCTCCCCAAAAAATCTATGTTGAGGAGATAAACAGAAGTAGAGGTAGATCTGGTGCACATTGCAGAAGATAAACATGCTTGCCCCTGGGATGAGACAGAATCCACCTCATCATTTTTGTAAGTCAGCTGTGTTTGGGTTCTAATCTGTTGTTGTAACAACAAGCCAAGTATATTAATAAAATATACCTTGTAATTGTCAGAAATCACACCAAATTAATAAGTTTCTTTTACCATATGTTCGAGTTCTCCAACTGCTATAGCAAATCACCTTCAGGGCTTGTTGTCGTTACCTTTGCATTGGAGTTTTGGGTGAAAGAGTCAGTTTGAGACATATTCTTAGTTTCCACCGGGAGTCAAGCTTGAATTATGTTGTGGTTAAATATTCATACATTTATTCTTTATCAACTATAACTAATAAAATAAACTAACAAAGCCCCCAAATCATTTGGTTGGTTTTAGTTTCTATCTTTAGCAGCCTCTCTGATTAATATATCACCATGGCAATGGTGGCATCCCGAATATGACGTGATGATGTCGTTACACCGCCATTTTAGGGGAGGGCCAATGGCCGCGTGTGACGTGTATCTGTAACTCCTAACTTCATTGCTGGCTCTAATGAATTTTTGTAAAAACACAAAAGAAATTGAATACTAAAACTTTCTCTGTGTCTATTTATCGTTCCATTAGATCTTTATGTCACAGATTCCATCACTTTTTGCATCAGTTTCACCTCGAATAGGTTGACAACCAGCACAATAAGTCACATTTGTATCAATAAAAGTGTCCTTTCTCACTTGAAATCCAAACAGAGGCGAACCGCAGCCGTTTGGTGGAGATGGTTTGTAGTTAGGACGAGGAACCGGTCTGTACCCTTGAAAAGAGACACAATTTTATTAGTTACACAAGATGAAGACGTTTAGAGTGAATCTGTGCGAAAACAGCGATGACGGACCGTCGCTACACGAGAACTGACAGCGTCCGTCAGAGCCTCCAATCAGATCCAGAGCCATGTTCAGGAACTGGTCGACCCTGTGAATCCCATTCCGTATGGAACTTAAGGTTTTTTTCCAGTCTGGAGGCTCAATGTCGTCATCGAATTCCTCACCGTTGATCCCAGAACTCAATAGTCCAGAAAAGAGCAGCAATGTAAAACAGCTGATGACTTGCCTGGGCATAGTCCAATTGTAACGTTTCTAAATAGCTCAGAGTTTGTCAAATACGTAATATTTTATTTGCATTTCCGATTGGAAATCCACATGTTTAACTAATTTGTAAAAATAATCTTACTCTTTGGACCAGTTAGATCAGACGAATGAAGTTATCTTCTTCTTTGTATTTCAATGGTGGTTGGCAAACCAACGTACTGGTGCATTACCGCCACTGACTGGACTGGAGTACGATTTAGAGTTTTTTTTTCACCATTAATTATTAAATGATATTATTAAAGATCGTGTATTTAAAACGCTTAACAAATCAACATGTATTTTCTCTGTTATCCTAATAAAATTGCTAATTTAATAAATTTCACAATAAAGATTTATTTTTGATATTCCAGTTATTTCAGCCACCTACTGGACAAAGGTGCGCAGTAAAAAGACTTTTTAGTTTATTTACATTAGCGTAAATCAACTCTAGGTGAAGTTTGTGTCTGGCATTGTGCGTGAAGAGAGATTTTTTCTTTCTTTAACTTTCTTTGATTTGCCACATATCACCAGTAGATGGCGATGATAGTCTCGCGGCAGTGAACATGCCAAGCAGAGAAGAACTTCAAGCTCCAAACACTCCATTCTCTTCACTCAATTCACTCTTCTAAGGAACGTTTATCATTTTGTAGATCAGTCACTGGGGAATCCTTCCAGTTTCCGGTAACCGGATAATTTATTATTTTGTTGTTTTGCAAAAATGATCAATTTACACTTGTGCGGTTAGCACACGCGTTTTTATCTAAAGTGACTTACATTCCGGGAGTAAACAACAAGCTGTTTGTTCCATTAATCATAAGACGTTTAGTAGAGTTTATATTTAAATGTTTATATTTCGATATTATTTTAAAATTTGTGTTTTCTTATCAAGTGTTATTCCAATATTAAAAGGTATTTAATGGGCACAAGTTATATTTTATATACATTATTTAATTGTTTATTTATCTATTACATTTATTGTTATGTGAATGATAGAATTATCAATTGTTTTTTTTTTGTAGTTGTTCATAGGTAGACCATGGATGTCCCAGAGCCCTCTCAATCTTCAGATTCATCCCCGGATGCTGTTAACTCTTCCAAGGAGTCTGGGGTGTCTCTGACTCCATACATGCTAGCTAAGATCGAACGAAACAGACAACAGGCTCTAATGCTAAGACAGGCCAGACTTGCTAGTCGCCCATTTTCAGCCTTAGAAGGTTTGAAAACTACAAAACACCTACATGTACTTGAACCTGCACAAATGTATTCTATTGAGGTTGTGTACCTGATTAATTTTGTGTCAGGAGCTACAAGTGGTAAAGTAGCCAAAACTATAGATTCTGGGGCTGGGTTCTTTATTGAAGAGGATACGGCAGAAGAGCAGCAGCAGAAGAGAATAGTTCAACAGCCAGGTTTTAAAATACAAAAAAAAATAATTAGCAATACATAAGAAAACTAATTCGTCTGTAATTAATATGCCACTGTTTTTCAGCCCCAGTGATGGAGCCTGATTATCTGCTGTGTGAAGACTGTCAGAAGCCATTCATGGACTCCTATCTGAGCAACAGTTTTGACCTGTCAGTGTGCGACAAATGCCGGTAGTGTAAGCTATGCTTTCTTTAGATGATTTTACTGTGCTGAAATCTAAAGTGAGGAGATGTTACCGCCAGGTGTTGTTTTTCAGTTCATAGTAGGTTTCCTATGAATCTGCATTTCAACATTTTTCAAAACAAACAGTGAGCTGTGAATGCAGTTATGTTTTTGTAGAGACAACGAAGTCAAGCACAAACTGATATCTCGCACGGAAGCGAAACAGAAATTTCTCCTGAAAGATTGTGATCTCGATAAGAGGGAGCCACCGCTGCGATTCATCCTGAGGAAAAATCCCCACAATCCTCGCTGGGGAGATATGAAACTCTATTTAAAGACACAGGTACAGTATGTGGAATGTATGTACTGTATGTAAATAACTCTAAAGTCAGATCCTTTCTAAATTTAAAGTAGTTATTTGTTGGAAAAAATCCCAAAAGAAGAACACAGACACCACAAATCCAATTGATGTTCATTTTAATTCCATATTTTTTGCATACTAAGTTTGGTACCTATGGTGATGGACAGGCTGACAGATGAGGTCAGACAGGAATCTCCGTGGACAATGATGTTTGCAGATGACATTGTGATCTGTAGTTAGAGCAGAGAGCAGGTGGAGGAAAACCTGGAAAGTTGGAGGTCAGCTCTAGAAAGAAGAGGAATGAAAGTCAGTCGCAGTAAGACAGAATACATGTGTTTGAACGAGAGGGAGGGAAATAGAACAGTGAGGTTACAGGGGGCTGAGGTCAAGAAGGTGCAGGAGTTTAGGTATTTGGGGTCAACAGTCCAGTGTGACGGGGAGTGTGGAAAAGAGGTGAAGAGACGAGTGCAGGCAGGTTGGAGTGGGTGGAGAAAAGTGTCAGGGGTGTTGTGTGACAGAAGAGTGTCAGCAAGAATCAAAGGAAAGGTGTACAGAACAGTAGTGAGACCAGCTATGATGTATGGGTTAGAGACTGTGGCAGTGAGGAAGAGACAAGAGGTAGAGATGAGGATGTTGAGGTTTAGTTTAGGAGTGACGAGGATGGACAAGATTAGGAACGAGCACATCAGAGGGACAGCTCAGGTTGGTTGTTTTGGAGACAAAGTCAGAGAGGCCAGATTGAGATGGTTTGGACATGTGCAGAGGAGAGATAGTGGTTATATTGGTAGAAGGATGTTGGAGATGGAGATGCCAGGCAAGAGGTCAAGAGGAAGACCAAAGACAAGATATATGGATGTACTGAAAGAGGACATGAAGGTAGTTGGTGGAAGAGTAGAGGATACTGAGGACAGAGTTAGGTGGAAAAGGATGATTCGCTGTGGCGACCCCTAAACTGGGAGAAGAATTTGTCAAAATCCAGGGAATGAAAAAAGAAATATCTAAATGAAACCAGCAGTTGGTGTGACCGAGTACTCTTTATCTTTGAAACTGTAGCGATTCTTCTAGGAACACTTGCGCAAACATCTTACAGAACTGACCATGGGTCTTCTGTGGATGTAGCTTTCTCTCTTGTGGTCTCTACATGTGATTCCAGACACAAAAAAAGATGTTGAGATCAATGCTCTGCTGGGGTCATGTCGCCTAATCAGATCATTTTGTATGATTGCCCCCAGACACTCTTTATTGCACCACTCCACAGTGGTGGAACAAACTACCTACTACTGCTACATCTAAATATCTAGAAAACAAAAAATAGAAAAAAATTAGCACCCAAGTTCCTATATTTTCATGCATACTTGAGTCTTGTTCCCCATGTTGGATGTCTGGCTTTTTGGCTGCAACTTTTCCTTGTAGCCCATGTGACCTAATGCTCAAAGGTACTTCTTCAGAACCATGAAGCTCTAGCACTTACATTTAAAAAAATATATAAAAAATATTTTGGTTTGTTCGACTGATAACCAAGTGTGGTGAGTTTGAAGTTTCTACAAGTTTCTCAGTTTGCTTTACACTTTTCCAAAGGTTGACCAATATTTCCCATAGTGGTGCCAATCTAAAAAGATATAGCAAGTACTCAGACCTCCTCCTTTTGTTTTGTTTTTTAAGAACACATTTAGGTTGTCGGTTCGAGGCTCCTTCCTTCCTGGAAGGAGTTTGCTTATTCTGCCTGTGCTCGCGTGGGTTTCCTCTAGGTTCTCGGGTTTCCCCCACAATCCCAAAAGCATGCTTCAGGTTAATTGAAGAATCTAAATTCCCCTTAGGTGTGAATGTTGGCCTTGCGATGGACTGGTGACCTGTCCAGGCTGTACCCCCGCCTCTCGCCCAATGTGCACTGGAGACGGCAGACCCCAGTGACCCTGAAAGGGAATTAGCAGGTTGGAAAATGAAGGAATGAAAGAATAAATCTATAAATAAAGTTCTCTTAATATACATGCATGCAGGTTGTGAAGCGCTCCCTGGAAGTCTGGGGCAGCGAGGAGGCTCTGGAAGAGGCCAAGGAGAGCAGAGAGGAGAGCAGAGAGGTACAGAAGCAGAAACGCTTTAATAAAAAGGTTAAAGGTATGAAATGATCCACTCTGCTTCACTTCACTACTTTCCTCATCCACTTAAAAAAGATCATACTTTTATTTTCAGAACTGAGGCGCACAGTGAGGAGCAGCATGTTTAAGAAAGACACCAGCGTCCATAATCATGATTACGGCCCAGAGGAGCTGCTCGATGCTGAGGAGGACCTCTATAAGAAAACCTGCCAAACCTGTGGACATCAGCTCACTTTTGAGAAGATGTGAAAGCGTCTTCAAGCTATTCGTGCAGTCCACAGAGAACAAGGAGGACCCAGATGGTGCCTCAGTTACAGAAACAGGTTTGTGGGAGGACCTGATCAATTTCCAGCTTACGCTTCTCCCAAAAAAGTGAAGCTTTGTTTACACGTGAGTTTTGAGATGTGCACTGGATTTGATCAGAAGAGGGCGCTATTGCTGTAAATCACAAGGAGGCACCATTTCTAGACACCTAGAAATGAGGAGCGCACTGTAATGCCTCTCTGTATTAAATTAGGAGTATTTAACTACTTAAACAATTAGGATTTTATGTCAACAATTGTGGATTTTCCACTTGAGGATGAGGCATAAACTGTAAACGGGCTCAGGTTTTTGATTCAGAATCCTCTTTCTGCTACCTCGTAAAGTTGTTGTGCCTGTTTGTGGGGTCAGATATTGATATCAATGGCTCCAAGCGCAGACTGAGAGATTCTCTCATGGTGTCGTGTTTCTGTCAGTGGCTTCCACTGCTCCGTGGATCACACTTCCCTGGATACACGGACACACTCTAAAGGGTGCTTCCTTTCTCCCAGTTTATACCTGCTTTCTTTCATTACAGGGGTTTTTGTACATTTGAACAAATAGTTCTCTGGATTAGCTTCCACTTTAGGTGTTTGATGTGTCTAAAGGTTTGCTTGTGCGCTATAATGATCCACGGAGAGAGTTTCCACTGAGAAAGAGTTACTCATTTTATTTATTTATTTTTCACTCCGTGTCTTGTCAACCTTTAAATTTTGGCTCCTTTAGGAATATGGTAAAAATACATTTGAAAAATTGTTTGTTATGAACTGTGAACAGTTGCGTTTGTTTTGTCAGCTTTCTTAGTAAAGTATTTCTTAGTTGTGAAACACATTTTTATACATGAGCTTTGGTATTCGGTTAATTAAATTAAATGATATACACTCTTTCATAACATTTTGCCTGACTCCTCTTTTGTAATCCATGTTACACATTACATTATATTATTTTTTTTATATATTATTTGTAAATGGTTCCATATTATGCTGTTTTTAAAGCATTTACAATAAATATCTGAGCCCTCTATACTAGCAATGCACTGTTTTAAATGCAATAGTAATAACATCTTAGAACCACCTCTTTTTTTGGCCTCCACAAAACGCACCGTTTACCAGCATTTTTTGGTGATTCAAAAACAACTTTTGGTACAGAAAACAGTTTCTTTGCATTGTTCTTCAGCAAGTGTTTGCTCCTCTCACACTTCTGGGTAAGACAGCACGTCAGCTCTGTATAAAGAAGAGCTGCACTATCGATTAATCTGATTGGCCAGAGGGCGGTGCTATGACAATCGAGCCATTTACAGCTCAGAAAAGTAATTAAGGATTATACAAATATGCATTAAAGACTTTAAATACAACTTGAGGCATATTTTGGATGAGGGAACAACATGCTGGGAATGTCAAGTCGAGTTTACAATACATGACACCTTAAAATTGAATTATTTACCAAAAAAAATTGTTCATTTTATTTTGAGCCAAAGGTGGGTATAATAACTTCTGAAAAGTTTTTATAGCCATTTTTTATGTAATTGAAATAAACTAATGAAAATGAAGTAATGTAGTTTTACATGAAAAATGCACCATTGTCAGCCATATAACAATAATGTTTCACAATATTTGATTGTGAGAGGAACCTTTTTATAAAACCCAGCATTCTCGTGTTTGATTTCAAGTTATAAGTTCAGAAAAATTTCACAAAAAATACAAGTTTTAAAGAAAAATTATATAGCCTTGTGTCAACAGAAGTTATGCATTTGCTGATCCTTCAGAACCATTTGGTTGCTAATCTTAATCTTTTTTAGTCTAGTAATCATTTTTCAAGTATTTATAGCAAAAGATATTTCAGGATTCAAAACGTGCACGTGTGAAATTTCTTTATCCAGGACTTTGGGACTTGTACAAGAGATAATATCATCATTTATTTTCCATCTCCAGATGCTACGTGAAGAAATGCATGGGAAAATATATGCTAGCTGAGATTTTATTAAATATTTCACCTTTTTTAAAGTATTCACTCCGCAGGTCCACTGCGGTGAATAAAGTGACATTCAGTAATAATGTCATTCACAACTCACAACATTCACAACTCATTAATATTCACCTGCACTCCAGGTCTGATAATAGCGCTATTAGCATAGCGTAGCATGAATCTGATTAAAGTAGAAACAACAGCTGTGTTTAAAAATGCCACTTCTCTAATTTGGTGATTGAAATAAATAAATAAATCCATTTTAAAAGTATTTTAAGAATCTAACTGACCCCAAACATTTGAACAGAGAGTATGTTCCTGGATTGGTTTACCATTAGCTAGTTTTTGTAGCTTGCTGTAAGCGTAATTTACGAGCCACGTGTTCACTGCCCTAGACCATAAATTATCCTCTCATTGATTTTTACGACCCACACACCGTCCATTTTGTCAGGCGCATGTCAAAACTCTTGTGAACTATGGACAAACTATCGCGGTAAAATTATTCGACAGTCTAAACGTCACAAAAGGTTAATGTAATCATTCCTCAAGCGCCTTTACGGGGGCATTTTTATTTCTGTTCTCATGCCTCTTGCGTTCTTATGACCTAATTGTGAAGTCTCAGCATAGCAGGTCTGAAATTCAACCCCCTCCACGCTTTAATCATCATTCACACTGACTCAACGGATGCTCTCGGGACATGAGACTAGCCACCCCATAATCTCTACTGGTGCAATCTCATAAAGACGGTAATAGCAGATCAAAACGACTTTTAATGGTTTGAGGTCAAGACGTTCATGTTATTATTAGGCTTAGGACAGTACTGCACATACATCCAGAAATAGACCTTCAAACACTGCAATGTTCATTTGTACACAAAACCAGAAATTTCAATCTTGCTGAAGATGATACAAAGGTGCAAGATGTACGATTTTAAAACATTTTATTTATCTTTGTGGATTTTTACTTTCATACGTTTTGATGATTTGTATAAACAAAGAATTAAATGCTGTTATGTAATTAAACAGCATGCAGTTGTGCTCATTAGTTTACGCACCCTGACTTTGATTTCTTGGCCATTTTTCAGAAAATATACCGTAAATGATAAACTTTTCCTCGCTCATAGTTACTGGTTGGATGAAGCCATTTATTTTTAAACAACCCTACTGATGACAACAGAAACATGACCCTGACCAAAAGTTTATAATAATCTCATAGCTCATAATATTTGTATTCTACCATCAATGGCAGCCTGAAGTCTCTTGAGGTAGTTGTTGTTGAGGTTCTTTATCTTCTCTGTTGGTAAAGCAGCACATTCCTCTTGGCAAAAAGCCTCCAACCCTTATAAATTCATGGGTTGTTTTGCGTGAACTCTACAGTTGGGTTCTCCCCAAATGTCCAGTAATTTTCCATCCCATGCATGTCCCATCCTTTGATAACATGCTGCATTCATCTTCCTATCAATTTTAACCAAGTTTCTTGTGCCTTTGGAGCTCACATCTCCAAAACATCAATGACCCGCCTCCATGTTTCATAGTGGGGATGGAGTTCCATTCAAGTTGATTCCTCTACAATTATAGTTTATGGTTGTTCAAATTCAACCCTGTCTCGTTTCTCCAAAGAACTTTGTTCCAGGGATTTGGAGGCGTCTCTGAGATGTTTGGTGTATTTTCTTTCTTCTGGCAACTCGATCATGCAACCCATTGTGGTTTTTGTAACAGCCACAACACATTTTTTACAGATGGCCCTGTGTTTCAGCTGAAGTTAGTTCTGGATTTTTCTTTGCATTCTGTGTCGGCATCTCCAATATAGTCGACCAATGACGAAAACAATGGTGGCCATTTGCACTCACACGCACAGACGCACACACACACACACACACACACAGTACAAACTGTAACTTTTGAACACATTCATTTATTAAAAAAAATGAGATCCAAACTACTGACTCGCTTCCTCTTCTCATCCTGCCTAAATTAGGTATGGCTCATATCCAAAAATGTAATAATTAAATGATATCAAAATAAAATGAATACAAATATAAACTCAATAATAATAAATTAATCAAAACAAGTTGTCCAATATAAATGGCTACAACATTCCAGCCTATAATTCTTGTTCACAAGTAATTATAAATCAATATTTTAGTAGCTGTAGCAAAATTCTATTTCCAGTGCTCAATCGTTCAAGTACATAATTTTAATTTCCCTAAAGTCCACAATTCTACTTTAATTAAAGTTCATAATTGTTAAAAACCAAAATGTTCATGGTTCTGTCCATTTTGAGAATAGTTTTCAAGTTCCGTTTGATGCATCTGTGAGCAAGCATCCTTTGTTTATGGGTCTTTCAAACTAACCTGTTTGAGTTTTTAAGTGCACACACAATGCACAAATCCTCTGCAACCAGGAAATTTTTCTTTAATTCACCCACAATTTTTCTGGCAGTTGTAGCAGTTCATCAGGGTCATTTGGAAAGTTTCATTAGGATTCAAAAAGAGGAAACACAGTTGTTTGCCAATAAATGGGTTCACCCAATGAAACGTGTTTGTGTTCATTTATATTTTCTGAAAAAAAAAATAAATAAAAAAATAAAAGTCTGTGTAAACTGGCCAAATGTGTACAGTGTTATGCAAAAGTTTTACATTTAGGTTTCAAAAAGGTTATGGGTTTTGATATTTTGGTTTTAAACAAACATTCCATGAGTTATGTCGACGTAATGAGCACCCTGTTTTAAGTTACCATAATTACTAGAAGGCCTTGATGGACTGACACCAGTGAGAAAAATTGGCCAAGTAACATTCCTGGGATTTTTGGCCTTCAAAAAGATAAGTGCTTTAAGTGCCATAGAAATATGCTAATAATCTTTTTTTTTTTAATTAGCAGATTTTTTATTAAAAAGTTCTTTATTATATTTTTATAATCCTGGCAGGAGTGTATCAAAAGTCATGGCTGCTGATCTTCAACAATCTTCTGTTTTACGTTGAGGTTTCACCAAAAGTTTGAGATGAGTTTAAGGGATATTTAGCCAAATTGTTTACCAGCTGCCCTTTCTTTCACATCTGATCATGGAACAGAAGCCCACCGCCAGCCATCACCACCCCTTCACACTGATGTTTCCTTCGACACATTCATGATTGCTCTTTAAAAGGAGTTAATGAATGAACCTTGATGTTGTGCTCAGGATCCCTGCATGTTCCCTTCATGAACAGCTTGCCTGTGCTTATGAGACAAACCTGTTGGCGTATTTTGTAAAACGCTTGTAGAGATCTCACTCATGGAACGGTGAAAAATCTCAAGCAGGTTTGGAATTTCTGAATGAATAACAAACAGTAGATTTATGGCACAATTCACCTGAATGCTTTATTGTTTTCGTCAGTAATTATTCATAACCTTTACGTCCACACCCAGTCTGAACCCATGAACCTCTAGAATCAATGCTGGACGAGAAAGATCTGCAATGCACAGCAGCGTATGTATGAAAGAATGTAAGGGAGAAGGACATACCATGCTAATGCCCACGCTTTGATTAATGGCAGCCATGATTTGCCACCTGCTGTTTTATATGGCCCTCTGTGAGTAACTGATCTCAAAGTGCCTGCATCTGTGCCGTCCACATTTGAAATAGCTGACTAAATTTATCAGCTTTGTGGAGGTTGTTAAAAATCAGGCACTGAAAAGCTGTTGGCAGCCCGATTTCTAATGTTAAAAACTTTTAACAACGCTCCTCGTATCCAGCTGCCACAGTGGATATGTGTTCATCCCACGTGACGGTTGTACATGAGATGTGTACAGGGTCATCTACTCCGTATGCAAATGCTTTACATTCTGATAGCAGGTGGCATAAATAGCCACGTCCCTGGCTCCTCCAATGCCCTCGAGGGTAAATGCATCCTGCACATTTTTATGTTTTCCATGAGTTCCCCTTTTTCTTATTTCCTGGACTGCTTAGATGATTCAGCTTGACTCTGCTAGCCTTGTTTTTTTATTGACTTCCAATATCACCTCATTTTAGACGTCACTCAAGACGTGTCACTTTCTAGAAAGAGGTCAGAAGAACTCTTTCTAGTTCTGCGTGTTGACGCCATAGCAGTAAAACACAAAAAGATGAAAAAGAAATGAGAATGGAGCAGTGGATTCTGTTGAAGGAGTAGTATTTTTGCACAATATTTATCGGCCAATGAAAAGCTCAGTTTAAGGGTGAATTCACACCTGACTTAACTCGGTTTGACCAAACCAAACTTAAAATCGGATCAAAAGAGGACTAAAAAGCCCTCCAACCCTGTTCAAGAAGATGGTCTTGGTATGCTTCCAACGAACTCTAGAGTGGTTCGTTTGTGGTGAGAAAACTATGAGGACGATGTGACACCACTTAACACCATTTGGCTAATACAAAGCCACCGTGGAGCTCTTCTGGAGGCTGCCATTGAGCGGCACACATGCGACTTCCTTATGTGGACCAAACTCCACTCACAGGCAACCTGTTATATAAAACTTATTTTTTAATCTAACAAGAATTTGAGAACGACTTCTCTGAATGTGCATAAATTATTTTTCTCTCAACATAATGAAAGAGGTCAGTCGGCTCTGTTCAGTGTAGCGGCCAATCACAAAATCATTAAAACTTTTCATTTAGACTTGTATTGGGTGGAAATCATTCTGCAGCCAGCGCCATGTGGGTGCTCGCCGTGCCTGTGTGGTTCTCACAGCTACAGTGATCATTTCATCCCTTGGTGAGAGTTTGTATGGAGATCCAGACCGAGAGAGAGATCCGTGATCTTGTATGTCTTCCATTTTCACAGATGGTTTCTTCTCCCCAAGCTAATCGCTTACTGCAGATTCAGTCTTCCCAATCAGGAGCAGGTCTACAGTTTTGTTTCTTGTGTCTTTTTTGATAGTTATTGACCATTGTGGAGTTTGAAGTGTGTCTGGTTGTGAACTGGTGTCTTTTTGTACTCAAAGAGTTCAAACAGATGCTGTTAACCCTTAGAAGCTCAGGACCTTTTGAGTGGAAATCAAAATTAAACATTTCTACTTAATTCAAAACACCCGGTGTGATTGGCACATGCACCAGTGCGTGCAATGACTTCTAAGGGTTAATACAGGTGTGGGACAGAGGAATCTCTTTAAGACATGTTGCGATTTTGTATTTTACCAAAATCTTATTTTACAGAGGAATTAGATTTTCTGGAAAGTTGAGGTATGTCTATGATGAAAATTGCAGGCCTCTCATCTTTTTAGTGGGAGAACTTGCACAATTGTTTGGAATACATTTTAAAAGTTTCATTTGGAATATACGTTTTCTGTTAATATAAATTAAAATTAAATGCACTCGTTGTATTCAGTAGCATCCAGAGCATTTTATTAGGCTTGATCGTAAAAAAATACAGCAGGCGTCTGTGTCATTTCCTTTCCACCTCTGCAGTTGTTTTTTTTTCTGTTTGTTCGTCACCCGCTTGTTTGGCAGAGGCAGTGTCTCTAATACGGGTATGCAGCTGTCATGGGCAAGACAACAAATGTTTCTATACTGTTATTATGTGTGGGGTTATGCTCTTCTAGGAGGAGAGCGCCCACAATAGACCCACGCCGCTTCTGGCCATTGTGGTTTGCTCTGAAGTTGGTAACCAGTGACATGATGCCTAATAATACTTGTTTAGAGATGAATACTGGTGGAGGGCAAGGCAAGTTGTGATGTTACTCATATCTAGGGAGATAAAAGAGAGGCATGTGAGACAGAGATGCGATGCCCATACCTTATGTTTAAATACCATTAAACATTGCTTTTTTCCATTCCATTTCCACCCGAAGCAATGCCGCCCTTAAGGCTTTTGCTCACTTACCATGAAAAATATTCACAAAGCTAAAGTATATATGTTTTTAAGTAAAGAGGAGATTTTTCAGTGAATTAAACTCTTTCTGTGCAATAATTGCAGCATGAACCGAGATGCTGAAACCTTTTAAGGAAATTGTCATTTATTTGAACCCTTCCACCCATTATAAAACTTTACAAAAGAGAACACGATTCAAAGTCTGTGTAAATCACCTGTAGAGAGAGATACCCCCCCCCCCTCTCTCTCTCTCTCTGAGCGCAGTAACTCCTCTCTCCCTCTCTCCCTCTCTCTCTCTCTCTCTCTCTCTCACCCGTCCCTCGCCCCCTGCGCGCACGATTCGTTCATACACCGAGCAGCGGACCGGTGTCAGAAGCACCGCCAGATCTCCGCGCTGGACAGATGGAGACGCTTCGCGCAGAGCTGCAGCACGCCGGCCCGCTGAAAACCTCATTGAAAGGGGCAAAGGAGCCCACCGGCAGCGGCGAAAACAGCGAGACGAACTATGTAGACCTTGGCAATCAATCGGAGATGAAGTCAGACAGCACAAAGACAGTCAAAGTTACTTTCACCGGTGAAGGGAACCAGCTGGCCATCTTCAAATGCAAACCCGACGCCTCTAACACCGGCTCCAAGAGCCCAGGGAGCGGAGATGCTGAGGAAAACGCGCAGAAGCCTCACGGAGAGCGCACGCCGCTGATCGGCGACACCGCGGAGGAAGGAACTGAGTTAAAAGCGGATAATACCAACTCGTTTTCGGACGAAACGGAGGAGTTGGAGTACACAGATATGTACCTGAACAGCAGCTGCGAGCAGAAGGACTCCAGGAGCGCCACTGACGTGGAGTCGCACTATATAACGACGCACGAGATTCAACTAACGGAGCTCGATCACGATGTGGATTACGAGTTTGGACGCGGATCTTGCTGGGATTTCGAGGATGACAATCTAGTGTATTCGTTTGTGGACTACGCATCATTTGACAGCAACGAGGCGACTCTCAGACGGATCCAGAGCAAGTCCAAGAGCAAAACACTTGTGCCTGGTTGCCGTGGTGCGAAGCTTTGCGCCACCGGAGCTCTTCTCAGCACCGAAAGTGAACTTTGTGAATCAGATAAATGCGCCAGCTCCGACGAGGGCGCCGGGCAGCTCGGGAATTCCGCGGGACACATTCATCTGTCAATCAAAACGTCCTCGCGCGCCATCAATGACCCCATCGCCGGCGATCCAGGACAGAGGAATTTGCGCTTTCACCCCAGACGCTCCGGAGAGCGGGGGAACTATTCGTTCAGGAGCTCCGACTCCAAAAGCGAGACCCTGTTTGACCGCTACTTCATCCCCCCTCCCGGTCGCCAACACCTCGCGAGTAAACTGAGGGTAAAGGACATAAATGAATACTCGAGCGGCGCGTCCAGTTCCGTGAGCGAGCTGGATGACGCTGATAAAGAGGTGCGTAATCTCACCGCGCGTTCCTTCCGCAGTTTGGCGTGCCCGTACTTTGATGCCATAAATATGAGCAGCTCCAGCGAGTCCTCGGTGTCAGAACATGGACTTAGTTTTAATAAATGGTCCGCTTTCGTCGACTTAAATTACGGCAGTTTGACGCGCGAGGCGCACAAGAACTTCACGCCTGTGAATAAAGGCGCGGAGAGCGCAAATGCAAAACACTTGGTTAAAACCAGCACACCCAATCCTCACACGGATATAGTGTCCCTGAAAAATAGCTTGAACTCACAGCAGACGTCTAAGAAAATAGAAATGCAAAACAAACCGGGGGAAACAATCACCCAGACTGAAACCTTGAACTTCAGCTGCAATGAAGGAGCGGGAATATCTGCGCGGGAAAGGCGCGCGAAACGCGCACTGAATGCCATGATGAATTCAAGTTCCTCTGCTGAAGTTATGGGAAAGGCTGGGTGTGAAGAAGAAAACTTGGAAGAAAGCCACAAGAAAGCCATCTTTGCCTCGAGCCTTTTGAAAAATGTGATTTCCAAGAAAATGCAGTTTGAGCAAGAACGTAAAATGGAAAGTATAATATATAATAGACCTAGACACCCCGAGCAGCCAGTGCGCCCTAATGACTCTAAAGAGATTCTGAAAGGTTTAGTGAGGCAAACCTCTGAAACATCAGCACACTCTCAAGAGGAAACCAGAGATGTGGAACAGCCACAAGCCACTGAAATCATGCAATCTCCCTGTGAGCCTGAAACAACCTCCAAACGTGACCCAGGCGAACCACGATTGACCCCAACCCAACAGAGGACTTTCAAAGCATGGAGCGATGGAGAGCAGGGAGCCCTCTGTGTGGATTCCAAGTGTGAACCGGAGGAAGGGCCGCTTCTAGACACCTCAATTAGACCAGTGTTGGAAAGCAGCGAAAGTGTTGAGGGCGAGAGTCGGATGATTAAGATGTCTCACTTGTACGTCCCTAGCTCACAGCTTATGCCTAAGGAAAAGGAAGCTGATGGGATTTCGTTACATAATGTGAAAGTGAGCAGAGATCTTGCAGACTCCGTTGGGGGAGGGTGTAGAAAGCTGAGCTCTGGACAGCTCCAGTGCTCTTCGGATACAGTTCAAACCTCACCATCTCTAAAGGCTCCGGAGATCAAAATACGCCTTCGTAGTGTCAAAGAAAACAAAAGCGATCAGTTGAACATCACCAATCTATTAACGCCAAACATCAGTCATAGAATCAGCCCTAAAAATGCTACGAGTGAATCCAAACGGCAGCTGTTGACCATTTCGGACAAAGTTCCGCACTTTATGGTCAGGGATATTAGAGACAACAAGTGTAAGTTCCAGACACCAATTCATCAGGTTAGAGATGTACGCAAGTTGGTAAAAAGCTCGTATCGGTTTGTAGCGCTTGAAAACGAGTGTGGTTCACTACAAGAGGAGAGCAAATCTGTTAACAGAGGACCTGAGAAAAAGCCTCTCCTTGCACCGATGGTCATAAAGTACCAGTCTGTAAACACCAACAATTCTACGAAGCCCCCAGACCCGGCTTACATGGTGAGCGACAACGTGGAAGAAGCTTCAAGGTCATCCCCAAATCTCTCTGAGTGGGCTGCTAAAAGTGAAACCATGCGGTCAGTTCCCAGAGTGCTCAGTACTAAGCAGCCTGTGACAGAGCAGTCCGTGTTCAGCCTAAAAATCGATGGGAAAGCATCCAAACCTAAACCAGAAAAAGCACCAGAAAGCAGCGAGAAGAAACCGGACACAAAGGTTTCGAATCAAAGAGCGCTTGAAAAGTTACAAGCTGCTGTCAAAACAATGGAGCAACTTTACGTCTTTGATAGGAATGAATGGAAGCGCAAAACCCAAGCACCGAGACCAATCACAGACAGCCATGTGCTGTCGCTCATCACACGAGAGGAGCAAGGAGTCGTGACCAAAGAGGACTTTGAGAACGAATGTGGGAAAGCAGACACGAGTTCACAGCAGTACTGTGAAAATCTGAGCGCGGCGTCTGGTGTTGATGAGGATAAATTGTTTAAGCCAGCAGGTTCTCTCAGTCAGGAACACAGGGCAGATTCTTATGGTGACTTGCGCATATCTACCAACCTTCAACCACCTGCCCCTGCAAACACATCCGCAGATAGCTCTCAACAAATGTTTTCTTGCAAAAACTACGCCTTGAAACCACACAAAGCACCACTTTCATTTCAAATATGTCCCAAAGGTGAAGAAAAGCACCTGCGACCAGACGCCGATAACTACCTTACCATCCCAATCAAAGCTCAAGCTTCAGATTCAAAACGCTCACATACATTCGCCTCCACCCAGTCTCACCCTCAGCTTTCCCATCAACCCTTGCAGCGTTCACCTATCGTAATGGAGTCTTGGTCTCCTGAGAGTCCGACAGCCTCAATATATCACCATGCCATGCCTTTTTGCCTCCCGGCCCCTACAGACGCCCCAGCTCCTCACATGTTCCGCAAGCTTCTGCTGGACCCAGCTACGGGACAATACTACTTAGTGGACACCCCTGTACCCATGCAGCCCACTACCCAGCGATTTTACCACCCTGAGAGCGGTCAGTACTTGGACATTCCTTTACCACTCACCCCAGTGCCAGTTTCACCGGTTGCTTTCAGCCCTGCCGCATACCCTCCTCCTTACCTGCTCTACCCCTCAACCCTGGTGTCACCGCACCAGCATCCCACACCCCAGTCCCACTCATCCACCTGCTCAGAAGGTGATGATGCCATTGAGATAGACAGCATGTATCTTGTCCCCCCTTGCACTACCGTACCCACCAGCACCTCCAAACCTGTCATCAGCATCACATCGCAGCAAGGTGCACGGATCGTTGCTCCTCCCTCTTTTGACGGGACGACAATGAGCTTTGTGGTGGAGCATCGATAACAGAAGGTGAGGCAACTGCTTGATTCATGAGTCTGTGTCACAAAAGAGCAAATGAGAGGAATTCATCATTCACTCATCGGTTGCTTGGGATTAAAGGTTTGGAAAAACTGAGTAAAATCACATTATTAAAGTTTTATTAATTCTATTAGGATCAATATGCAGGGGTGTAATAATATATCGTGGAACAATATATCGCAATAGAACATTTTCACAATTCGTATCATGGAGCTACTGGGAGATATCGCCTAGAAGTTGAAATGCTTCTGTGAAATGAAAAGCTTCAACTTTTAGAGTGAAAAAAAAATGAAAGTAGACGCTAGTCTTCTTAGCTTTGTGGTCTCAACCCCCCCCCCCCCAAATAAATAAATAAATAAACAATATTGAACCAATCCAATACTTCCGAATCAAAACAATCAGTACAAATTAAGGTTTTATCGTTTCAGTTGCCAGGAAAATAGTAAACTGTTTAATTATGTAACAGTTACTCTCTCTCTTGCTCTCGTATTTCTTTTTCTCCCTCTTTCTTTCACTATATATTTCTCTCTTCCTTTCTCTTTTCTTTCTTTAACTTCTCTCTCTATCTCATTGTCCTGTATTTTAATCTTTTGTGCTCTTATTATTTCTGTCTCTCTCTCTCACTTTCTCTCTTCAATCTATTCGTGTCTTGTCTTTCTTTCTCTTTTTATCCCTTTCTTCACTCTATCTATCTGTCTCTTCTTTTATGTTCTCTTTTTTCTCTCACTTTCTCTTTCTCTTTTATTTCACTCTCCCTCTTGCTCTTTCTGTTTCTTCTCATCTCTCTCTTCATCTTTCCTCTTAGAAACTCCTCTTAGCTTAGAAACACGGCTCTAATGGGAGCTACATTTTTTTCTTTAAGAGTGTAACACTCAGCTAACACAGAGCTAATACCTAATCAATACTCTTCGTATTCGTACATTTTCTAACATTTTAATGTAAACTTCTATCCTGCTACGTGTTACGCAGAACACACAAAGTTGATGACATAACACAGAGTACAAACATTTATTACACTGCTTTTCCAAGTTTGAGCATTCAGAATTTTTTTAGATCAATTACTAAATGCATATCTCATGCAGTTACAGCTTGATTGAAGTAAACTTTAACATTAAACACGTTTGATGCTTTAGCTATACAGACACAATGTGTGTTTATGAAATTTTCAAATACATGATTTACAGAGCTCTGTTTTGTTTCGTTATTAGCACGGTGGCCTTCCAGTTAGAAGGTTGTCAGTTTGAAGCTCGCCAGTGACCTTCCTGGAAGGTGATTGCTTGTTCTCCCTGTGCTCCCCGTCTCCCCTGGGTTTTCTCTGGGTACTCCGGTTTCCCCCAGAATCCCAAAAACATGCGGTTAGGTTAACTAAATAATCTAAATTCTACTTAGAATGGACTGGCAACTTATCCAGGGTGTACCCCCGCCTCTAATCCAGTGTGCACCGGCAGACCCCCGTGACCAAAAGGGGAATAAGCGAGTTGGAAAATGAATGAATAAATTCAAATAAAGCAAACTGCCTTCAAACCAGCATCAATTCTTGCACAAAGTCAAGGATTTATAGAATTATTCCAAACAGCTGCTAATGATTATCAAGACATATGTTTGTTGAAACCCAGTCATGAACTGAAACAGACACAGCTGTGTAGGTTTCTTGTCATGGTAAGATCTAGCAAGACACAATGCAACTATGCTGCTTTGAGACAAAGATTTTAAAGCAGAGGGCTTCGTAGGGAGGTTGGAGACAACTGAGGCAAGAGTGAAGCATAGTGGATGTTCTTTAAACATTTGGGGTTGCATTTTTGCAAATAGACTTTGTGATTTGGTGAAGATTGCAACACTGATACCTTTCCATCATGCAATACCATCAAAAATGTAATTTTCAGGAGGACAATGAGCTCAAACATAAGACCAAAGTCATTAAGAACTATCTTCGAACTTATCTTACAGAGACCCCTTGATTGGCCGCCATGTGTGTTTATATTAATCACAAATTCAGAAATAACATTAAGTTTAAATATATATATATATAATAAATCTACAGTTAAAATGGGAAATACAGGCAAGTTTGACAAGTACATTAGGTAGAAGTTAGGTAAGAGGGCAACCAAACCCCAAAGTATACGAAACAAAGTATGCCCACCATAGAAATACCACACACTGGCAACTATGGCAAGCACTTGACAGCATGCATGTGTGAGGGTGAGTGTGAGCTGGAGCGTGTGCGTGTTTGTGTGTGTGTAAAGGTCAGTATTTGTTGTGCTGAGGCAGGAGGATGACAGCTGCTGGGGCCGATCAGAGGACCAACAAGCTGCAGCAGGGTCAAACCTTTTTATAGAGACAGACAGAGAGAGAGGGACCTTCATATCTGAACTTTGGAGATTCCTCTGTCTCTCTGAATTACTGACTGCACGCATCAATGCAATACATGACTGATTAGACTGATCCATAATAGTGCGTGCTGCACATAGCATTCTCATTCAGACGTACAGTCGTACCCGTATCTTTTGTTTGGTGGCAAGCCATTTATTGTGGTGAATGAACATGAACCTTTTCTGTGTCAAGGGGTTGAAGAAATAGTAGTATTTATTTTGTTATTTACTTCCCTTGTTTTATTTCTATTACTTCTACCACTACAGTATTGTTACAATTCCTCTTTAGTTACAGTAAGAATATCCATCGTAGGCATAAAACAACAAAAGACTCATTTTGGCGTTTTTTCATCATTACAAAACTTTAAGCGTCAAAATCTGAGATTTTCTCCATTTCCAGAGCAATTGGTTTTTAGAGGCAGCTCCTTTCACAAAGTTCCAATTGATCTAAGGTCTGGGATTGGCTAGGCCACTGTTATGCTGAAATACACAACCCATTACATTTTACCCGGCTGAGTGTAGGAAGTTCTCAACCAGGATAAGACATTAAATACCTATTGTTCCTACGGCTCTGCCAATTCTTTCCACGGTGTTGTCTCAAACATTCTAGGGTGCTTTCACACCTGACTTGCTAAGTTTGATTCATTCAAACTAGAGTTTGTTTCTAAAATATTCGATACTAAACATCTACTAAAGGAGGTGCTCTGGGTATGCTCCGAACGAACTGTTTGTGGTGAGAACATGACCAAACTCTGATCCGAACTTAAAACAAATGAAGATGACGACAAAAACATGCTTTTCGAACAAAAACAGCCACTGTACTCGCATGAGTGTGGCATTATGGGTTGGCACGTGGTTAGACTTGGAGTAGTTTGTAATCCAAGCATTATTTGCAGTCTGCATCATAGGCAAATAACACAAAGGATAGAGTAAAAGATGCCAAGAGTCAAAATCAAGCAGCGATGTCTGCAAATTTTGAGCATGTTTTCCCAGTTTTCTGGCATTCTGTCGTCTGTTGTTTACTTCGGTCTGCACGTTCACTCGAACTAATTGAAAAGCTTCGTATGTGACCAGTTAGGGACGCTAATTATGTCACAAGACTGTATTTTCAACTAGTGTGGACCAGGGTGGTGTAAATGTGTCGCACTACTCCTGCTTGCTGAACAACATGGAATTTCACAGCATGATGATGTGTCTTTCTTCCATACAAATAACACCTTTTAACCCTTAGACGTCCAGGACCTTTTATTTTACTGCTTTACTATTTACTGTAATAAATTACCTCATTTTTAGCACAACCCCAGATTCTTTTTTGTTAATAAGTACATTACACAATATTTGTACACAAAATAGATAGTTTTTTGTTTTTTATATTTTTTGTAACAACAATCAAAAAGATAAAATAAAAATTCACAACTTTGAAAAACACTAGCCATCTCACAGGTATTGTACTTCCAAGGGTTTCCCTTCTTTTTCACCACTAGATGGCACTAATTGCACCGATTTAGGCTCTGCAAGACAGTCAAGTATTCACATTTTTAAATGAATTACTTCGCAAATTATGTGTCATAACTCTTGTAATGTTCGTTTAAAACCCTAGATATCAAAACGAATAACTTTTTTAAACCTACACTTTATATTTGAAATCATAATTAAACAGTAGGTGGATCGAGTCATTCGTACATAATTCTAAACAGCCCCTGTGATTGGCACAAGCACTGGTACATGCGCACTGGTAGGATGCTCTCTAATCTACTTTAAAGCAATACTGACATCCTGAAAATTTACATTTGCTTCATATTGAGTGATCCAAAAAGCTCACGGGTATAATCTCGCCAGTGTGGTGGCTCAAGTCGCATCACATGACTCGAGATCACAGGTTAGTTGAACTTTCTGTCAGGAGCAGAATCCGGAATTTCACCACGTTGGATTGCCGGATGTGATCCCATTCAAGTCAGTGTAGTTTTTTAATGTAGTGTAAAATCCGCGGCTTAAATCTGTAGACGATTGCAGCAATGTATCGGTTGTTCCTCTCGGACCGGACCAAATTAAACGAATTAGAGTTGTGAAAGCACCCCTAGAATGCCTCATGTCTTGGCCAGGCTGGAGATTTTGAAACCTGAAGCCACAAGTTTATTTGTAGATTTTTGAGATTGAAACTCAACATGGGGTGAAATGTACATGTATTAATCAAAGCCAACAGTTCATTTAATTGCCTGCTTAATAATATTCAAAATGAATGTTTTGATAATTTTTTTGAGCTGTCTGTTCTTTCCTTTTCCCTCTTAGGAGAATCTCATCTTCCACTTCATGCAAAACCTTCTTCGACTTTTTCACCATTTCTCAAGACTTTCTTCATTTATTCCTTCCTGCTGACCGGCTGTTGACTTTTGCACCTCTCAAAAACTTTCAGAAACAATTTTACAAACGACTATTTATTATGTTTTTTGCAACTTTTCGATCTTGCTCCCTGCAGAACAATTTGGTGATCAATTGTTGTTACATTTTTGTACTCTTAGTGTTTTTACATGCTATGGACTCGTTTTTACCTACCGAGGTAGTAGCCGGCTCTGGTGGAGTAACGTATAGCTTGGATGAAAGAGAAACTGAGAGAATGGATGTAATGCTGCTTAAGTGTAACGCGTGAAAGAGATGACTGGTTGTTTTTATAGTGCTTGATCACTGAGAAGATATATGTATATTTAAAGATGACTGCGCTGTTATTAATGAATTTAAACTTGCACATTTACAGTAAAAGCATCGTTTCTTTTTGGTAATGACATCAGTTTGCAGTGCAGGCTTGTTGCTGATTTAGCTTCCTATCTTTCTCCTTGTCTGTCCTTCTGTTCATCTGTATCTCAATCCCCTGTCCTCCGTCTCTTTTGTTTTGTAATAATGAGCATTTATTAAAGGGATCTGCAGGCCAATCTTTGAATGAATTTTAGATGGAATCGATAATTATTTAGTCAGTGTCATCTTTATGTGAAACATCTTAAAAAAAATCCTAAAGACGCGGACACCTCAGGAGACATCTGTTGTTTAAAGGAACAGGCCACTTTATTAGGTACACCTTGATAGTATCAGGTTGAATCTGCATGGCATTCAACAGGTTACTCAGAGAGTTTGGTCTACATCGACATGACGCCATCATGCATTTGCTGCAGATTTGTCGACTGCACATCCATGATGCTCCTTTGGATTGAAACTCCTGCTTTATGACATGGCACATTATCCTGTTGGAAGTATGGTACACTACGGTCATAAAGGGATGGACATGGCCAGCAGCAATACTCAGGTTGGCTGTAGCGGAGGCACAGTGCTCAATTGGTACTAATAGGCCCAAAGTGTGCAAAGAAAAAACACCACCTCCTCCAGCCTGAACCGTTCATACAAGGCAGGATCAATCCATGCTTTCATGTTGCTGATGCCAAGTTCTGACCCTGCTTTCTGATTCAGGAGCCTGTGCGAAGTGTACCTTCAGTTTCCTGTTCTTAGCTGACAGAGGTAGCACCTGTTGTGGTCTTCTGCCGCTGTAGTCCTTCTGGCTCAAGGTTCAGAGTTCAGAGATTGTACCTCTGGCCATTCTTCTCTGACCTCTGGCGTCAACAAGGCATTTGCGTCCACGGATCTTTTTCGCACCATTCTCTATAAACCTTATAGAAGGTTGTGCGTGAGTATTTCAGCGGTTTCTGAAATACTCATACTAGCCCGTCTGGCACCAACCAAGAACAACTTACGGTAAATAATTTTTCATCCCAATTGCTTACATGCCAAAATGCATTCAGTTGTACCTAATAAATTGGCCGGTGGCTGGTTGATTCTAAAATGGCAAACGTTTTAAAGTGTTTCTTATAGTTTTATTTTTTTATTTCTTTGGGTTTTCTCAGGTGTCAGTTTTAAAACAATCAATAAGTTTTGCTTTTTACTCTTCAAATATCTATTCAGTCAGCCTTATATGCAAATCAAATGCAGATAAACCTATGAAAGATTGCTCCATTTACACAGTGAATCACTTTAAGGTAAAGAGAATCATTTATACTGTATATAGGTTGTGTGATATATTGTATACAGGATGAGTAAATATTGACATGAACTATTCCTTTAAAAAGATTAGCAAGATGTCCAAAATATTTTATTTTCATTGAAAGTATTTAGATTAAATATGATTTAGGGCTTGTTTCTTAGTAAAATAACCTCATATTCTTCACACTAGATCATCAACGGACTGTTGGTTTCCCAAGTTTATTAATTCAACTACTCTGAAAAAAACACTATTCGTGGGTTTACTTGATTTAACTCTGTACATCAATTCCATATGATCTGAATTTAAATAAAAAAAAAAATCATTATTTTAGATTAAAGTAACATTCTAAAATAAAAATATTTTTGACACTATCTGATCGTGTGGAACCAATGTAAACAATAAAATCAATTTCTGTATATCGTGGAAAGCAAATATATGTAGGTGTCATCAACAGCTGAAGTCAAGGCACTTTAATTTATCGGTTTTGGAAACGCCAGATGTTACGGTGAAGCTAATGGTTGCAAAACAATAAAGATTTCTCTTTCATGTAAATATTTATGACAAAAAATGATATCTTCACAATGCCTACATTCTATGGAAGCGTGTTGCATTTATCATTCATTCGGTCACGGGGGTCTGCCGGTGCCTATATCCAGTGCACATTGGGCGAGAGGCGGGGGTACATCACAGGGCAACATTCACTCACACATGAGGGGAATTTAGATTATTCAATTAACCTAACCGCATGTTTTTGGGATTGTGGGGGAAACCCACGCAAGCACAGGGAGAACATGCAAACTTCTTCCAGGAAGGTCACCGGCGAACCTTGAACCAGCAACCTTCTAACTGGAAGCCCACAGTGCTACCCACTGCGCCACTGTGCCGCCGAAATGTAACTATCACTGGGTGGGCTTAAACCACTAAACCTTTGGTTAACAGCCAAACGCGCTAACCGATGTATAACACAAGGAGAATAACACCCACACACCCAAAGTGACCAGTGATGATGTCACCGTGACCCTCTGTCAATCAAAACAGGATTTAGTTCTACCGGGAATCTCAGTCTGATGTTTATTCTGGATTAATGATCAAATAAAAAGTGCTGCTGTTGGATTTGTTGTTGTTGAATATTAAAATATTGAAACCTGCTTTTCAAGTCAACCCTCTTGCTTTTAAAAAGCTCCTGAGGCTCTGGCAAGCAACAATGTAAAATTGAAACGTACATGCTTTAAATATTTAGACTTTAGGGCTATAAAAATTTACATATAAGGTGCGGCAGCTAAACTCTAAAACTCAGAAATGTGTTGTGTGTTAAAACACCCACTTCCCTATTGTAGCGTTGCTCTTGCAGGAGAGTGACATCACAGATGAAAATAACAAAATGACGCCCTTTGGCATCCCAAAATGGTTGGCTGTCAACTAAATTCCTGCTTGAATGCTATGCTAAGTCATAATAATAATAATAATAATAATAATGTGCATTAGTGGTGAATAAACGATTCCTAGAAAAATCTATACCCTTTCTCAAAGCCCCGCATAGAGGACCAAAAAGTATAATAAATACATAAAGGATGAAATAAATAAAATAATTAAATAAAATAACAAATACATATTTATTGCTTGATATGTATTAATTAATCTGTAATTACAATATATTTAGAAACAAATGACAGCTTAAATAAAAGAAAAACTTTTTTTTTCAAGCATTTATGTATATGTTTTTTATTCTTTTACTTATTTATTCCTACATTTATATCTATGCTTATGGTATTTGTCCGTTAATTTAATTATTAAAACTTAAGTCATTTTGGTCCTCCACAGAAAACTGCTGTTGACCTCGAGAACGCCTCAAATCTACAAGAGAAACGGATAGTTGTTGTGGGGCCCGTGTGATTTACTCAGCTGGCAGAGGGTCGTTTGAGCTGATGCCAGCTTGCGAGGTAAGTTTTCCGTGAGATCCTGAAACCTCACCCACCCACAGCATTAGCTGGAGCGGGTCGTTTGCTCGCTTGTTGACGCGGTCGCCATGGCCGCGGCGCTGGTGACAGACACGGGCCCTCAGCTGCTCATCTGCTCGGAATGCCTCTCTGCTCTTGAGTTTCCCGCCGCCACCGTGTGGAGCCTCGGGGAGTAGAGCTAAATAAAACATTTGGCTTGGAGCTGATGCCCTCAAACAATTAAGCATTTCTTCTCAACGGGATAATGTCCATTGAGGTCTCACTTAATGGTTTTTGGGGGTTCCTGACATGTAACACGTAGATTTTTAGGGCTTGAACCCCAAAGGTACATTTACATTTATGTATTTAGCAGATGCTTTTATCCAAAGTGACTTACATTGGGAGTAAACATCAAGCAGTTTGGTACAAAGTGGATTGATCAGAAGAAATACACATTGAACACTTTCAAGCTATTACAGAAAATGAATTCAAATCAGTGCTTTTTTATTTTTATTTTTTTTTTAATTAAGTTAAGTTAGTAAGTGCTCTCGAAAGAGTAGAGTTTTTAGCTGCTTTTTGAAGGTGTAAAGAGATTCAGCTTTCCGTAATGGGACGGCAATAGAATTCCACCAGTCAGGAACTGTGAAGGTGAAGGTCCTGGTGAGAGATTTTTTGCCGAACCCTGATATATTTGCTCAGAACATTATTGTTCCGTGCTTTTAGTGCATTTTTGAGGGCCTACACATGCCCAAAAAGTCACCGGATTTCACAAAAATTGTGGTTCAAAAAGTGGTTGTTAGAAAATGACTCTGTTAGTGTTCAGTTTATGTTGCACTCTAAGTTTGTTTTACACGATCGAAATTCCCCACTTATGTATAGGGTACCATTGTACCAAGACCTCTATATGATAAGACTGACAATATAGATCACATTTCCAGGTGGCTATTTCACAAAAACCTCTAAAAATGACCATTTTTGCATATGTCGTACTTTAACAAACTCTTCCTAGAGATTTTATCAGTTAATCTCCAAACTCCATCAGTCTTATCATAAGATGTTAAATATGAAGCTTTTTTGACTTTGTTAAACTGTGTGGTTTACAGGAAGTTGTTAGTAACTGATTGTCTGTAATGTCTGATTGGGTTTAAACTTGCTGAACGTGTTGAGAGTCCAGGTCTGAACCAATGTATTAAGTAGCCTACAGTGTCAGTTACAGCACAACCTAGTGGCAACATGGAATATTCAATTTTCTGCAGCTTTAAAACGCTATTTCTAACTGTGTTTGAAAGACATGTTTGAAATTTGGATCACTTATTTAATGGACCAAGACCTACAAAAAAGTCAGTTGGAGAGAGTTTCCAAAACTGACAGGAAGTCAGTTATTTAGAATTCTGTAGTAAAGTTCAGTACAATTCCAGGCTTCATACTTCAACAAACTCCTCCTAGAGACTTCATGAGATCCCCACTAAACTCTAGCAGTCTTATCTGGAGGCCTCTGCAATGTTAAATAGTGAAGTTTTTTTAATTCGTTGAATCGTTCGTTCTAGGCAATCAGCTGAATGTTTTGAAATGAAGCAGGAAGTTGATATAACTCGGCCATACAATGTCCAAACCGGATATACGTCTGAACCATCCTAGTGAAGAGAGGAACAGATGCCCAACACCGTGCCCAACAGATCTTTAAAGAGATGGACATCTCAGAGGATTCCAACTTTACAAAGCCACTTCATTTTTTTTGGCTGAGTGCTTAGGGTCATTGTTTTGCTGAAAGATGATTCATTGCACCAATCTGAGGTCTAGAGTTTTCATCCAGAGTGTCACTTTACATTGCCACCTTATCTCTTGGAAGTCTGGGGCTTTTTTGAGCATTTTTACTACTTTACCGTTTGCTCTAATAAATGCTCCTCAAAACAGTATTTTGTACCAATGCTTGATATTTTTTTTAGATGACAAAATAATTCCACAACAAAACTGTGAAAATGTGAGAATAAAACTATTGAGAATAATTGTGAATGAACATTTTTATGTTTTATAACAAAAACAAAAAGTTTCGAGACAAAATAATATTTAATGAATCTTCCAAAAAAAAAAGCAAAGTAACAGTTGTGCTTTTTGTGCCAGAACTTTGAAAACCACAAGCCATTTTGCAGGTCTTGTACTTCCAAGGGTTGTCCCCTATTTTCACCTCTAGATGGAGCTTATATCGATTTGGGGTTTGTAAAATGAAACTGAAAGACTTGCATTTTCTTACAACAGACTAAAAAACAGGCAGCCGGAGATGGTTACTAATGTTTGAAATAAAAGCTGAGCACCATAGTTCCAAAAAGACAAAAAAACTTTATTTTTGTTTTCTTCACATGCCGAAGACTGCATAAATATTCTCAAGAATGTAAACATGTGGTGTAGTGTTGGAAAGCAGACCGTGAGAGCTGCACGTGGAGGGATGAAATGTGTCAGAAACCCCCAGATTCAATAAATAACACAGTAGCACCTCAAGTACACAGTCCTGACTTGAACATTCACACTCGATAAAACTAAAGTGAAATACTGCATATGTGCCTTAAAAGAACAATGTCATGCATCGAGAGTGCTGTTGGCTATCCTGAGACTTTTCACATAATCAATACATGTATAAAACTGAACAAAAGTGTAATTATTGCTAATCATTCTTAAATGTAGAAAGTGAATGAAAACAGAACCTTTATCTCTTTGCCACTGAACCTTGTGTCCGCGGGATGTTTTTTATAATGGAAAAAGTGTCATTTAGATAAGTGTCCTTCATTTTAAATTCAGGTTTGTATTTGACCACTTTTGTGCAAGAATGGTTGAAATAAATGTGATAAAAGTGTGGGCACTTGCCTGTCTGACTAAAAGTTGTACACCATTTAACCACTTTAATGTACACACACATTTACAGAAATAGAGCTGGCATTAGGGTGGAAGCTTCTACCAGGCTGAATTAAAAACTTTCTTGCACATGTTGGAGTTTTCCTGGTGCAGAGGGAACTCTGAGCCTGGCACAAGCTGATCTTTGCTCTTCTTGGATGAATAGGTCTTTCCTGAGGGCAGTTTCTCCTGCTTTGACAAGGTCTCCCTAGAGAACAAACAATAAAAAAGTTTAAGAAAATGCATTTTTTCATACAAATATATGAAATTATCATCTGTCTTAAGACACATATAAACCTAAGTGACACCTGCAATGCGAAATGTTGAATCTATTTTGATTTGTCCTTTCTTAGCTTTATGTTCATTAATATGACTTTTTTTATTTCAGATGTAGTAACTTTAGAATTTACAATGAAAACCTGTAATTAGTGTTATGTGTATACTGTAAAAACATCTGTATATCTAACAGCAAAATACTGTATAAATGCAATAGAAAAAGATGATATTTCACAAAACGTGCAACAATTGTAGAATTGACAGAGAAAAACTGTAATTAGTTGTACAGAGCAAGTATTTTGACATATTCTAAAATGTGTTTGTTGGAGCATTTTTGTAAGACGTTCATGGGATCTCAAGCATGTTAGACCATTATAAACCTTTATGCATGATAACCATCTACACAGAACAATCCTGTAAAACCAATAACGGTGCTACCATTTATTTTCCGGTAAAGATTTGGAAATTACAGCTGCTTTTTTTTTTACTGTAAAATTTATGGTACATTTTAAAAAATAAACAATAGTTATTACAACACAAACCTTTAAATTATACAGTTCTGAGCTTTGAAACAAAATGGTAATTAACTGTAAATATTACGATTTCAATCCTTGACTTAAAAGGGAATAAACTGTTTTTATAACAAAAAAATGATTAAAGATACAGTTATTAAAAATGATTAAAAATTACCATTAATTTTATACCATTAAAAATTATTAAAATCCATAAAAAGAACAGTATAATCCTGTAACACTAATAATGGTGCTAGTGTATTTTCAATGGTAAGGTTTTGGCAATCACAGCTGCTGTTTTTTTTTTCATTGTAAAATTAATGATACATTTTTTTTTCAATTAACAGTAATTATTACAACACAAACCTTTAAATTGTGAGTTGTGAAAAAAAGATGGTGATTTACCATAAATACTGCTATGTCAGTCCTTGCCAGTTTTTATAGCAACAAAAATTAATTAAATAGACAGTTATAAATCATTTTAACCATTTTTAAATTTACAAAAAAATCATGTAAAACCAATAACCATGCTACTGTATCTTTGACATCAATCCTTGAATTTTACACATATAAACTGCTTTTACAATCTAGTATAATCAGTAAAAAATGTATACAGTATAAATATCAGTCTATCTGGTTCCCATTGAAATGATGTTTGCTAGCATATCTTAGAATAAGCATCTACTCTCTAGATTTAAATTCTTGCTTTTCATATTTAAATTGTACGTGGAGTTATCAAAAAGCTCACTATTTGATCTCTCTGCTTAATGCAATGCCTGTCCAGCTGAATCAGTCAATGCGACCACTTACTTGCCTTTCCAGGTTCTTGATGTTATGTATCTGTGGCCATGAATCGAATTGTGACACATAAATTCAGTTATTTGAAATACTTTTTGCTATTTGTGGAATTTTTAGAGCAAAAAGCTGTGGTCTGCTCAACATAATTTTGCTCGGGCATTGAAAGTGGTAAAGAAATACTACCGACTTGACAAAATCTCAAATGAATAAAGATAGATAATGATGTGGCTGTCATTATAATACTTTATTCATGCTTTACCCTTGAGTCCAGGGGTCAAACTCATAGCCCTGAATAGTTTGGTTCCAACCATGCTTCAGCACACAGAATTTGTAGCTTTCAAACTTGACTTGATTATCTGCATCAGGTACGGTCAGTTAAGGTTGGGACCAAACTGCGCAGGGGTACTGAAAGCTCTGCTCTAGTCTATGAATAGTGCCATAAGGTACCTGAAGGGGAAAGTGGTTTTGTCCATCTGCATGCAGACGAGGAAGGGATACTCTGAGAACTGGACGGTGGTGATGAAGTCCAGTGAGGCCTCTGTCTCAAACCCAACCTCCACTCCAGCACTAGCAAAGTCTGCGTCCACTGTGACATTCCCAATGATGACCAGCGCTCCCCTGTAGGAAACATCAAAGGTTTAATTAGGCAAATTCCTAATAAAAATAATGAAGCTTGATTCTGCACAAACCTCATGAACCAGTAACCAGTTACATGAAGGAACCAGTGCTGGATCTTTTGACTTTTAAGAGCTAATGGAATAATAAGGTACAGTGAAATTTAAAGGACTTATTTTTAAGGCAATATTTTTGTAATTTCTGTTGAGAACATCTGAACATATTTTGAAAAAAATAACAGGTCAAATTCATTTTTAATGGGGAACAAGCCAGTATGGAAGATCTTTTTTATCATCTGCGTTTTACAGAAGTCTCAATAGAAACCCAGAGGAAAATGTTCCCTGGGCTGTAATGTTATGGGAACTCCACACTGCAAACTTAACCTCTATTTATAGTGTCTATTAATGCTATGTTGGTTGTAGTGTATCGATACATTAATTAATCAATTTAAACACTCTTTTGAGCCGGAGTTTGTCATTTGTATATGTATCAGATTCATAATCGGTAACAGATGATAGTGTTACTTTCAAAAGATTTCAATATTTGCGTATTATTACACATAATTGTACACATTAAAGGGTCTTAATCTACTTCTTAAAACACGTGATGCTGTGTCAAAGGAGATGTTTTTTTAACTGCATCTAACCCAATAAAACGTCTCAAAGCCTGAATTCAAACTTCCTTGAGCATGTTACATTTGGGTCCTTTTAACTGTGGTGTTACATTCAATCCAGGTCTGAGTTTTGAGCGGTTTGTTCAAGGTCAAGTCATTTCTCCACCACTGATAGACAGATCGAAGCGTTTATCAGCTCACATCTGAATTAATGAAATCCTGGCTCCATGTTTATTGCTGGACAGGTTGCATTTTGTTCAGATTTCACTAACAACCAATCAGTAACACTTACATATAAATTACTCCATGAGTTTGTTCCTCTATACTTATTGTAACTTTAAACCCCTTACACCCCCAAAGCATTCACTACGTTCCCCTCAGTCAAAGCTTCTGCCAGTACCACGCACCGCAAACTAAAACCATAGAAAACAGGGCTTTTTCTGTCAACGCCGTGGAACTCTTTTCAAGGTTGATTTCGGGGATGCACAGAGTTTTATAAATCTCGTCTTAAAAGTATATATATATTTTTTACTGGCCTTTGACGTTTCAATATTTGTTAATTTTACGTTTTATTTGTTATTTGAACATTTTATTGTGTTCTTCAGTTATCTCCATTGCTCTTTCTTGGTTTTATCTTTCATTTTGTTCTCCTCCTTCTGTCCAGCGATTTGTGAGGCACTGATGCTGTCCAGTTAGAAGGTTGCCGATTTGAGGCTCCCCTGTTTTTCCGTGTGTTTTTTTCGGTTTTCTAAACATCTGTCAGGTTTTTTGTATAAACTAAATTCCCCTCAGGTGTGAATGTGTGACTGAATGTGTGTGTTGCCCTACAATGGACAGGGACCTGTCCCTATCTCTCGCCCGATGTAAGGTGGCAGGATAAGCAGGAGAATGAGTGAATGGTTTATATCACCTTTAGAGAACATTACATTATGTAACTGACCCCTACATAGCAACCAGAAATTCTACCTTGACAACTATTCCATTTTGCTTAAAAAGATTCTTTACACAGCACTTTTAAAAGCCAACAGCAATGTTTGAGCACAAACTGTAGCAACCTAGTTATTATTATTATTTTTATTATCGAATGTGTGCTGGGTGAGAAGAGCATAGAGAGCTCTATTTTCCTAGCTTTAAAAAAGTCTTATGTTCCTTAGTCATTTGTCATTTTAGTCATTGACCAATGAGACAAACCCCCACTCACTTCAAGAATTTGGGAATTTGTGTGCATTTGTAATTGAAAAAAAATTGTTTTATTCAATGAACAATGTGTTTATGTAAAATTTCAACAAAATGGACCCGTTTAAAACAGACATTTTGGGTATAACTACTATTATAATGTACACATTTTATTTAGTTTGATAATGATATGCTTGCTGTGTTAATATATTCTTAGACATGTGTTGCATTGCCACGGCACTGGGCAGCATGCTCTATTGTGGCACTCTATAAATACACTTTGATTTGATGAATAATGCAGAAGAATGGTTGGAATGCATTTAAGTGCATTTGTTTTATGTAAGGTTTATGTAAAGTAAAGTTGAAAACACCACAACTTGTAACCACCTCCTCATCTACATCATGAAAGCACATGCTCCTCACTGCTGATTGCCTACAACTGTGTGTGTTTTGCTTGCAGGCCCAACTCTATTTTTAGATAAATCACATTCTCTGCCTTTAAGTTTTTACTTTAAATCTCGAAAAAATCTCAATTTATCTTTATTTAAAGCCATTTAATTTCAGTGTTTTGCATGCTTATTTTCTTTTTTATAAAGATTTATCGCTATAGTCTGCTACACAGAGTGCCCACTGAGTCCGTTTTGATGATTGGGCTCACATATCACATGAGACTGTCTGGCTCCATGCTTTCAACCTCCACCTTAGATGATCCGGTGGAACATGGCCGCCCGTGATGAGTGGCCTGAGTGGTGGCATGCTAATCTTGTGTGCCCGAGAGAGCTGTGGTTTATTCATTTCTAAACATAACCCGCTTATGTCCGACTGTTTAAGTCTGTGTGCCATATCTATCTTTCTATTGATATGGACTCTTCTGCTTGCCCGCATACCTATGTGTTTACATGCAGAATTAGATTCTCTCTCTGTCTGTCTGTCTGTCTGTCTGTCTGTCAGTGAGCCTTTTGTCTTGTGTGTTTTTGTAAAAGGTAAAGATGGTGCTTTTGATCCATACACCTGCCCCCGTCTGTCCTAAGAGCTGGCAGATGCAGAACTCCAGATGCCACCCAGAAATACCCATCGTAAAGAAAAAAAAGCAGCCCCAAATGTTGAGGGCAAATGTGTTCTGTGTTTATCTGTTTCACTGAATTTCACTGAGATCCCTAACACAACCTCCTTTACTCCTGGCACATTTACCCCTACCGTAGCATCTTCCATTGCCCATGTTTAGAGTCTTGTTTGCATCCTCAAGCGATCAGTAATCAAGCCGGTGCAGCTGTGGCTAAAGATGTGGATTAGCATCAGGTCTCTCTGAAAGATTAGTGATGTTATAATAAGACCGACAGGAATCATATTTAACGTCATTTGTAAATTCAAGCGAAGAAACTCATCTGCCAGTAATTAGTAAGCAATGTTCCCAAAGGACATTCTTTCATCCCATCATGGCAAGTGTTTCAATTAACAGATTGGATCCCCCAAATAAGAGGATATAATGGATTTTTTTAAGGAAAAAGTATTCACCATTAGAAGTGTCTCTTAAACGAATAATATTTATTATTAGTAATAAATGTCTCTTTAAGTGTATCAATGTGTTTATTATTAGTTATAAGTGTCTATTTAATAAATTATTTTAGAAATGTCTCTCTAAAAGTGCCATTTTTTTATTACCTTACAATATGCTCTAAACATTTCCTTTTAAACCTGAACATATCCTTTTATTAGTACAAACCTAGCTTCTGTTTTTTAATGACACAATAATTCCACAACAAACCTGAAATTGTACAAAAAAAGAAATTTTTGAGTTAAAAAAATCTCAGAAAATAAAATTAATAGTGTTGAGACAAAATAAAAATATCAATTTGCCCCCAAAAAGCAAAGACAAGGTCAAAAACCCAGACAAACCTCTCCTAATCCTCTCCTATAAACACTTTTTGTGCCATTGTGCCCTTTTTTGCCAGATCTTTGAAAAACACAAGCCATCTCACAGGTTTTGTACTTCCAAGGGTTATCCCTTCTTTTCACCACTAGGTGGCACTGAAGGATTTGGGGTCTGTAAAATGAAACTGAAATACAATCTTGCATTACACTTTTTGAATTATACCTTGAAAATTACGCATCAAAACTCTTGCAATGTTCAATAAAACCGAATGTATCAAAACTAGGAACCTTGGAGGTATCTCTTCATCAGTAGTGGAGTTTTTTAGTCACTGCATTCCTGTGCAGAGCTCTAGTGAATGTCTTCGATACGGCATCAATTCCAGACTTTGTCCTTCAGTTGTTCTTGAACCTTTGGAAACCTCTTTTACTACTTTTCTTTCTAAAGTCTTTGAAATCTTTTGCTTCCTGCCTGTCTTGTTCTCCTCTGTGGTCTCTTTAAAGTTCTCTCCTTTGTGTTAGCTAAGATGACTGTGCCGGTTAGTTGTTTTTCAAGACACTAATCTTCAGCTTAAACTAGGCTAATTAGGTTAATCATGCAAATTATATTAAATTACCAAGTCATTGGAGCAGTGTTTTGCAACCTGTGTGCTGTGCCACACTAGTGTGCCGTGAGAAGCTGTCTGGTGTCCTGTAGGAAATCTTCATTTCAGAAGTTTCCCCTATATCTGTTAGGGTCTCAGGCTCCGTCAATGTTCCTTTGATTGTTTTCCTCTCTCACACATTTGCGACTCTCTGTGCGTGTTCTTATGGGCTTCCATCGGTGCTCCCCAGTTGTGAGAATTTAATTGTACTTTCTTTCTCGTTTTCTCGCGGGATTGTGGGTATATTATTACTTACGTGTTCACTTCCCTAATGATTTATGCGTTAGATTATCCTTGTTTTTAATCCAGGCACTGGTGCTGAGCCTCCATACTTTGTGTTTTTGTTCTCAGCAAGTTCCTAAAGATCTCTTGATGCAACCTGCTGCTCCTGTGCATGAGTTCAACTCCTCTAAACTTTTAAAGATAACCTCTTACATTCTTCGAGAAAACTTTGTGTCGGTCGATATTTTGTCTCGTGATAACGACCCAAACAACTCCTCGCTTCTGGTGACAAAATAACTCCAAATGATCAAAGTGATGTGTATTTGACTTCGTGCACACCGAAGAAGTCAAAAACATTTTTTTTACAAATACAGTTAAAGTGTTTATTGTGGAATCTGCTAAATGCTCTGGACATACAGAAATTGCGTTATTCTTCACTTCGCAACATAAAACATATAACTAAAATTTGGCAAGGAGCTCTTGAGAAATCCTTTTAAACTTTCACTTTGCCCTAAAATCTTTTTACAATAGTTAATTAACTGCTGCAGTGCTTTGTATTATTGTGAAAGTTAATTTGATTTAGAAATATATGAGGTATCAGAAAGTTCATGAAACCGTTTTGTGTACCCCAGGGATGAAAAGCATACATTTCTCAAATTAGAAATACATTTAGTGTGTGATATAAAAAAAAAGGTATTTACTTGTTGTTTACGCTCGTCTTAGACTCTCTGTACCACAAGCTGAACTCCATTCCTCCAGAGATATCAATAGCCAGGCTGCCTTGAAACTCTGCGCTGGCTCTCAGACCAGACTGCAGAGGAATCACCTGCAAAATAAAAATGATTTCAACATCATGAAAAAATAGATTAACATTAAATATGTTGTTTACATCATGGCACAGAATGTATGTACTACATGTGTATTTATAAATATTGCTTTCTTTATGTTTTCTGTGTTTATTTTTATCAGTAAATTATTTTTGGATATTTCTTTTCTGCTGATAGCTCCTACAGATATTGAAGAAATCAGGAATTACTATAAACCTTTCTAAGACTTTAAATTAAGACAATTGAACATAGTCCACATTGAGGCATTTAAGAAACAATTATGTTTTGTTTATGGTACGATTCACAGTTGTTTTGTTGGGCGGCACCTTTACGAAGTGGGTTCAGGTCATGCCACGGGATTTCAATGTCAACTAAAACAGATTGCAAAAATGTTTAGTAGCTGATCTTCGTAAAGATAATAATCAAGTTATTCAAGTTTAGTTCTACAATTTCAGTTGACACACTTCTTAAAGTGCTCATATCATGCAGTGTGTAACATAGCTCTAAAATGGAGGAACAGGTTTTGAGTTTTAAATGTGAAAGTGCTCTGTGTATCGAGTTCTAGTCTTTAATGGTTAAAGAGTCGACACTCAAAAACGAGTTCTTTTCCAACCGCTCAAAAGTGTGACGTCACTCAATACTATGCCCCTCCTGCCACCGACACGTCATCCATTCATGTTTTAAAACAACTCTCAGTGCCAAGCTACTACTGGTATCGTTCAGTTTCCACATGTGCCCTACATACATTCGAGTAAAACTGGATATTCACCACAGCACTTCCTCCTCGGACACAGTTTTCATCATGGCATTGTTGACTTTTAATGCACTTTTTACATAATAATATATAGACGGTTTGAACTACAGAAAGGAGGAGTTTCATATGAATGATTCATAAAACGATTCAATACTGAGTTATTTAAAAATCTGGTAAAAAATAAACGTGTATTAAAAAATAATTCATGTTTTTTTAAGCATTTCAACCAGTTGTTGAAGAATTCAAAAGCCAACCCAAAAACTTTTCAAAAAGATGATATGGGCTCTTTAGTTCTTAACTAATGTTAATAAAATGATAGAGACCATACTATCGGTGTGTGTTTCACTGCCAATGCTAGAAAAAATTCCTTCATTTTAACATCTTAAGCTAATTTACCTAAAGTTTGCCTGTTATTTCAACTATTTACTGTAAACATTTACCAACAATTTACAATGTCAAGACAAACTCAGCATTTTTATTACATTAAAATGTATTAAACTATACTCAAACGGATCTAGGTAAGTATATTTCTTGGTTTTAGAGTATTCCTGTATGTCCCCAGTAATCCTATCAGTAAATCCTTTTTTTACAGTCGGTGTGTTCACATCACTATTTACTATTTTGTCCATAATATCTGGCAACCCTAGCTATGCTTTTTTTAAACATCTCAAACATTGACGTACAAATAAAAACTTAAATTTTCTTTGAACAAGCTGAACTTTTTGAATAATGTTCACATTAAACTAGAATTTACCAACTCCTGTTGTAAAGCAACCATTTTCTTTAAAATCACTGAGTATCGTACTGTAAGCATTTGGGATTTACAATTTTATTACGTTTAAAGATGCACTGAATAATTCATTAGGAGCTGCAACTTGAGAGAATTTTAACATTGAGCTGTTGCTGTGCAAACATTTGCCCTCTATCAATGGCTGTCAGATGTTCTTTATCGAGTGTAACACTGGTCACACAAGACAGTTGAAACACAGCCATTTTCAAGCTTTTTAAAGCCTTATTTCAACTTTGTGCTACATAATGAGATTTAATAAGTAAGTTACCTATTGTAATTTAGTCTACAAATGTTGAAGCTTTGAGGACTATGAGGATTAATGAGGATTAAATTAATGTTTGGTCACTGAAAGAGTGTTTAAAATATGATTTTCTTCTATTAGATTAAATTTACTGTTTGTATCTTTCTTGTGACATAATCCCATGCAAAATGCATTGATCTCTTTACTGGCCCAGTCATCTCTTGATATATGTCTCACACTGCCCCCATGCTGTCAAACTGTGCTATTGCCGAATAGAATCTACAGAAAGAGTGTTCAAACCTGTGAGTGATCAGTCAGCAAAATCAGGCCCTTCACAACATTGATGGGATCTCCGGACATGGAGAACATTTTGGACATCAGGTCGCTGTAACCTTTGAAGAAGGTCACGGGACGCAGCTGAACATCAAACAACAGGGCAGACATTCCTGCAAAAGACTCCAGCTCTTCTTCTCCTTCATCTGCCTTGGCAGCAATCAAAGACTCCAGTCCCTGAGCTTCAATCGTAACCTGAAGAACAGCACAGATTAAAAACTGGAGCTCTGTACCCTATAAAGGGAAGCATTATGTTGTGGAGTTTATGACATTACCTGGAGGCCATGAAGGAGATTACTCTTGCTGCGACCATAGATGTTCATGTTGCTACTCCTCAATATCCCTGAGCCGGAGTACAGGATGTCCAGATTGTAGGTGCAGGTGACATCGGTAGTTTCTGTCAAAATAAAGAAATTGTTACGTAAAGTGAAAAGAAATATAGCTTATAGCTGTGTGCATGCAACTGCCTCATAAAAATGCAAATCAATCCAAGGATGTTTTCATTAATCACCGCAAATGTTTCAGGCACTCTAAAATGAGCCATTCTCAGATTGCTTTGATTGTGATGTCACAAACCTTAAAACCCCACCCATACAGGTAGTGTTAAGAATATCATGAAGGAATATCACGATGCCACCATTAGTTATCATCTATGGAGGTTAAGGGGGTGGTCTTTATAAATATAAATAAATAAACTTTTGTTAAAAAAAGAGCAAATTCACGTTTAACATTGTGCATTCATTTTAAACAAATTTTACAAATATTTCAATTTAAATAAAACTTAGCAATTTATGCATTTTCTATTGATCCAAAACCATTACATTTAACGGAATGAACCAATTTGCTCGTCGATGCTCTGCATGGAGTTCAACCCATTTTGACTGAGCCACAGGAAATCCCTAGATTTTACATCATTGCATGATTAACCAAAATAATCTAGTTTAAGCTAAGATTCTTGAAAAACAACTTACAACTAGTACAGTCTTTATAGATAAGACAGAAAAGATTGGTTTGCACTAATTGTCATTTAGTAAAAATTATTTATTCCTAGATACCAAGATCCCTTGTATTGTACATGTGAATTTCCATATATTAAATCATCATACTCAGTGGTTCACTCAAAAGTGTGTTTTTCATTATTTCATTTCACTTTAAAAATCTGATGTATGATATTATGGTTAATGGAAGTGCCAAATTACTGCAAAATAATGCAAAAATTGACAATGCCCAACTCAGTCAAACCTGTCACTATAACCTGGGATTCTTGACCACTGGAGGCAGCAGGCCACTTGATAAAGTGAACTCTTACATAAACTCTCAGTGCCCCAACAAAGACAATCAAAATACCTGCTCACATTATACCAGAACTCTCTGGGTCAAGGCATTTAATTAATAAGAAACCAGTACTGCAGCATTAAAGATCCTGTTATTATTTTTGCTCGTCAAAACCAACATATTGTTATTTGTCTTTTGCTTAAGACAAAAACGCATCTCCTCCTAGACTGTGCAAGCTACAGTAACCAAACTTTCCCAAGACATCCAAACTGGACTCACTCTGGGTGCTATATCTGTTCAGACTTGTACCACTTACGGAATTGTATGTAATCACAGGAAATTTTTCTATTGAATTAAAATGAGTCAAATTATTTGAAACTGTAACTCAAACTGAGAAGCTCTTGAAAACCTCAAACTGACCACGTTTGTGGAAGTTATCAGTCTGTCCAAGAACATACCAGCCACTATTCAAAATAATTTGAACCGCAAGCTCTAGAAGGCTTTAAAAATTTACCACTGACTTCTAACAGCAATTGAAAATAAATAGAAAAAGGCAACTCCCTAGCAACCAAACTGTTTACCCTAGTAACCAATTTTACATATCTCTATCTTGGCAGTGACATGGGGGTTGATTTATCCCACTCAAATGGACTTGAGGACTTATACGATGTCACTGAACCCTTAGTAGCAACCGGACCGTTTACCATAGCAACCATCTTACAATGTCTATATCTCAGCTTAAGAAAGCCATAGAGACATGGGGTTGGTTTTTAATAAACTAACATAAAAAATACATTTAATATGAACTTTAACAATGTTTGTGTACAAACCTTTGCCATCTAGTTAATCACATTATGTGTGTTGGTGACCAATAAATGTGTTCTATCTTTATATAAACACCTATCAAAGCATCCAACCATCTTCACACACTTGATCAAGAGTAGCAGCCTCACCCACCTTTGAACCATACCGACTTTCAACTACACCCACTTAAAAATCTGAATAAAAGAGTTCTCTACTAATGTCCTTTACAGCTCCAATTGGGGCACATCATAGACAGGTTGTCAATTTATCTCAAGCCTAACGTTCGCCACTTCCTAAACACCCATCAACATGGCATGCTTGTTTTGGGACATGAGCTACAGGTGCACTTACGTGCCATGAAGCCTGAAAAGGCAGATGATGACCCAGTCTTTGAGAATCTGTCATAGTTATGAGAAATCATGTCATTCATAACTTGCCGGACCAATTTCCTGCAATTGAAACAAATGAGTTTCATCACACGGAATTCATTAATAATGAAGAAACTGTAATATTAACACGAGACCCACCAAGCTGGCATCTTGAAGCGTAGCACGTCCTGGACTTTGGACAGCATGTACTTGTTCATCTCATGTGGCAGGTGTCCGATAGAGAGCAAAAGGTTCTTCACCTCCATGTAAGATGGATTGCTGCTCATGATCACATCGGCTGCGGAAGCACGAACGTTCTTCTCGTAGATTTGCTGGTTCTGGTGATAAATGCGGTTCAAAGCCTTTTTTACCTGAGAAAATAGAGCAGTACAGTTATTCAATCATTTTCTATCATTAATATTTAACATACCGGTAGTTATTTAAAATGTAACTTTTTTTTTGGGGGGGGGGCATAATACAAGAAGATGTTTCTTTCTTGTTGGGGACAAGCAGAAGATAATGAAGTTGATCTGGCAGGTTATATGTGACACAAGCATTACTGAAAGAGAGTTTATAATAGATAGCACTCTGCAAAGGTTGTAGGCAGGCATGAAAAAATGCTGGAAACTGAAATTATAAATAATGATTGTTTACTTTTTACAAGATACAAAAGTAGGGAGGACAGGAGAAAAGTCGAAGTCAAATCAATATTTGGTTTAGCACATTTTGCTTCAAACCAGCAGCAATTCTTATTTTTGCTAAACGTCTGATGTATGATCAACCAATTATACCCGTTCAGAACTCGTGGAAACCTGTTATTTAGTGATTCCAGGGATTCTCATCTACTGTCCAGAGAAGTCTAGCTAAAAGTGGTCTTCATGGAAGAGTTACAGCCATATCTCTGAAGTGCATTGAAACAATGTCAAAGTGCATTGGAACAAGTTGCAAAAAAATATTACAAGTAAGGTTTTCTGGGCTGATGAGTCAAAATAATGAGTGTAGCATTCTTTGTTTACAGTATGCGTGAACTTTTGCACAGTACTGTATATGAATTCGAAATACACAATGATACACAATCAATGAGACACTTTGATTCGAAAAGCATCTGTCCCTCTCAGCACGCTGTTGATAGTTGTTGGCGTACCTCAAGTGTGATCAGCTCAGGATCGTATCTCTGCAGAGCTGTGAGGGCAATGGTGCTGTATGCTCCTATCTCTGACTCTGCATATTTGGTCAGGACAGGAACACCCTCTGGTAGCATGGCGTTCTTCAGTGCCAGCAGATACATCTGAACCTCAGACTCTTCCTGAGTGCTGTCAGGCCCTGCCAGCAACATCTTTTTCAATTTCAACACGGTCTGCAAACACAAACACAACAATTCTAATTCAGAAACTCTGCTCAGTCTGATATCTGATTGGTCTGTTTCAATCGATATTGCCGGAATGTGAGGTCAGTGTGCTTTTTTGTTGCATATTATTTGTATATAATATATATATAAACTGTTCTTATCCACCAGAAGCATCCACTAAGAGGCTCATTGTGTGTACTCATGTCTATACCATATAGTGAGAACTTTGCTGTTCTGGACACTTAACAATAGAGACTTTAAGCAGCAATGGCTGGCAGGACTGCTACTCTGAAGTGAGATACTCAATAAAAGTAGTAATTAATGATTAATACTAAAATGAAATGATATAAATGCAAGAAAAATCATCACTTGATGAGTTGATCCAAAGTCTCTATACACCACCATTGCAGACTGTTGTTGCTATGCGTATGCACAGCCTCTGACATCAACGTGTCAACCGTTGCTGCTGAAGACCCTATTAGCAGACTACCTTCTAGCTAAGTCAGATAATATAGTCTTTTTATTGTCATTTCCTGTCTTTGACCACTGTATTACAGTCTTCCATGTTAACAAGGTCAAAAATACTACTCAATGCTGCATTTAGACTGATCCCCAGAACCAAATTTTAGGGGCTTGGCTCCCTGTGGATCCACTGCAAGATTGTGATATTGGTCTAACCCCTGCACATCTAGTAGATACACATCAAATCAGCATCTAGGGCACCCCAGTTGGGTATCTAATCTTAAATCGAAGGGTGATATGGTGTTTGTAGCTATTGCTCCAAACCTCTGGCTCTCTCTCCCTTTGTCACTGAATCTTCCACATAACCCTGGACCTACCTAAAGACATTTTTATATGCAAAGGCGTTATTTGAGAAATGACTGTTTATCAAGGGTTTCTTTCTATAGCTGGAAAATCCAGTGCTGCTTTATTTATGCAAATATAAGAATTTAAACATTACATTACTCTTTTATTTTAGACAGCGTTGGTGTGTAAAAAGAGAGGCCTTGTAGAGCGTTTTCTTTTTGCCCCACACCTGACAATGATCACATCTTAGCCAAGGACATGCTTGGTAGACAAAGAACAAAAGTCAGAAAGGCTGAGAAGGTCATTGGGAGATATTCAGTGCCAGAGTGTTCAGGAACTGCTTTTCATCTAATCCTGATGTGATATTATTTTACAATAGGATGGATGGTTTAGATATAACATTAAATTCTTCTTAGTCAAGGTTTTTGTCCAAATATATATTTGCATATGCTCCCTATAATTCTAACTGGATTGTGCTTTCAAGTGTATCTGTGCATTTAAGTGAAAGTGACGTTAGGACCAAGTATGGAGTGACCCATTTGTGCTCTGCATTTAACCCATACAAGTGCACAGACACTGCAGTGAACAAACACACTGGGAGCAGTGGGCAGCCATGGCTGCGGCGCCCAGGGAGCTGTGGTAACTGGGAGCTGTGGTAAAAGGTCACCACAGTAATGGTTGTCTCAGGAGGGAGAGAGTTTCAACACTCATCTCACCTTCAACTCTCAGTGGAGCTTTTGATCTCCAGTCAATCACCTTATCCACTAGGCCATACTGCCACAATAATCCTATAGTTTAAATTGTGCAAATGTCTGAAATATTATGTCACACGTTTGCATTTTACACCTTTTGTAACCATCTGCCATTATCAGAGAAGTTTACCATTATCTGGTGAGTTCATTCACCAGACAGGCAGAATCAGAGACCGGAGAAGCGTGCTTCCGAAGACCCCTCAAACTTATTGTAGAGGGGTAAGACAAATATAAAAATAGAAATCTTTAAAACTACAATTTTGCCGTATTTATATGATTAGACCACTGTAAAATCTAGTTTATAGTCAATTTAAAAGGCATAAATGATAGAGAATAATTAGAATATTTAGATACTTTTAGAGCAAAATACAGTGACAAATACAATTCATAATGTGAAACTGCTAAAAAGCTAGAAGAAATACTCACTGGCAATTCACATGCTCCTTTCAGACAGAGTTTCCTGATCAACGCTCCCATGATGATCACCACTGACTCCTTGATTTCTGTGTTGCCGATCTTTCCCTGAGACACTTCCTACAGAGAAACAAGACATTACAGTATTTCACTGCCATTGGTCATTTGAACCACACAAATCTCAGCCATCTAAACTTGGAGTAAAATATGTCACAAATAAATGTCATTATTCTTATGTAATATTATATATTATGTTATTATTTGTTTAAGTACTTGCAATGATTTATTAAGCAAGCTTTATATTTACAATGACGTAATTTTATTTGTATTACAAATCAAATACAATGCGTATGTTTCAGCAACAGGTGGTTGTCGATGTAAATATAGATGGGTCCTCACCAGCAGCGACTGAAGCATGGACTCTGTTGGGTGTGAAGCGAAGCCACACGCATAGAGGAATCGCTCCTGCAGAACCAAGCCGTCTTTCTTACTGAAGTCCAGGAACTCTAGGATTGCTGAGAAAGAAGCTGGGGTCTGAGCGGAGGTAACTGCATCTACCAGCTGAGGCCTGAAAACACAAAGAGGCAATGAAAAGTAGTAAATCTAAAAAAAATTACATTTACTCTTTGTAACTTTTTTATAGATGCAAATGTGACATTTCAGTATTAATCAAAAACTATTCAAATTTGCAAAGGGGAAAAAAGTATTTGACCCTCTTCTGATATTGTGTCGAATACATCGTTACAGTTTTTCTATATAAAAGCTATTTCAAGTTTCCTTTGCAATGGTTGTTTTTTTAACCTTATAAAGATATTTAAGTGTTTCTAATGTAAATTTTTGTCATTCAATGATACTGTTCCCTTTCAGGGTGATCTCCAGGCAGTGGGTACACCCTGTAGAGGCCGCCAATCCATCACAGGGCAACAGACACATTCACACCTAAGGGGGATTTAGAGTGTTCAATTAAACCGGAGGAAACAAGCACGGCGGTAACATGGCGAGCCTCAAACCAGCAACCTTCAAACTAAAAGCCACAGTGCTACCCACGGTGCCAGAGTGCTGCCTAAATTATAACATATGATTAATAAACAGCATAAACTGAGCATCGGTATTATTTCCTTATTAGAAATTCTTTGATTAACAAAGTCAAGCTGCTTCACACATCGTCACATTTACTTAATTTACTGTAAACCAGCAGTTTAATGTTGCTTGTTATTTGTTCTGTTGTGTGCTGTTGTACTGGAGTAACTCCATGTACCATAACTATTTCCTTGTATGTGCTCACACACACAGTGCTCACACACACAGTTGACAATAAAGCTCATTTTGATTCTGATTCCGATTCTGAGGCTTGATGCACTCTGTCTCACAGAGACCTGGATAAAACCAAATGAATACATTGGTCTCAATGAGTCAACTCCAGCAGGTTATTTATATAAACATGAGCCCCGTCGGACTGGTCGTGGAGGCGGAGTAGCCACTATTTATAGCACCGTCCTTAATGCTAATCAGAAATTAGGATTTGCGTTTAAATCATTTGAAGTGCTTGTTTTGAACACGGTTCTCTTAGACACGACAAAAAAACACGTACTGTCTCTCGCTCTGGCCACTGTTTATAGACCCCTAGGGCCTTACATTCAGTTCCTCCAGGAGTTTGCTCAATTTCTCAGTTTTTCCTTGCCACAGTCGCCCCAGGCTTGCTCATCAGGGACATATACACCACTTATTAATTAATTTTTTTTCATTGTTGAGTTTAAACTTGTTGGTTTACTGTAAAGCTGCTTTGAGACAATCTCTGTTGTAAAAAGCGCTATATAAATTAAACGAACTTAAACTTGAACGATGACAGTGGCATTTTCAGGCATTTATGGGTGATTGACAAATAACACAAATCGGACAGTCTATGTGTCACACAATGTAATACTTTTAACTACTGTAACTATATTTTTATTAGTAAAATAAAAGTAAATGCTAATGTGTATATTAAGATTTCTATTTGGATTTTGATCCAAACATAAAAAATGTCAGCTTTGTTATTGGTAATTCATGTAAATATCAATAACACACAAGCAAATTTTACATTTTTTGCTGTTGTCATAAGGTTTAAGAGAATTTATTGAAAATATTTTGAATGATTTGAGGAGCGATTGCCTCCATTGCATGATGATTTAGAAAAATTAACCAAAAGACCACATTTTCACATGGAAATGTTAAATATCAAAGAGGTCATGGTTATAAATATCCTTTTCCGGTTCATATGTCAACCACCCATAAATGGTTGAAGAAAGTTGAACCAGCAATATTTGTAACTGTTGTACTGTAACATTAGTGTTTATGCTAAAATGAACAGAGAACAAATGAATAAATAATAAAAAAAAAACATGTTCGTTATGTTCGAAGTAGAAAAAGCTAACATGGGCTAACAATAGCAGAATAAACTGTTGCCATGACATCACTTTTCTAGATGAAATTTGTCAGCAAATCCAAATGATTTACAAAGTTTACAAAGCTGTCTTCTTAAAATTGAAATTAGTGTGTATTTGGCTACTTCATTTAAATTAAACCACATCTGCTGGTGATCTGGAGCCTTGGGTATGGAGTGAAGGTGGTGCATGCACTGACTAGCACTTGGCTACTGATCTTATGCTAGTGTTTATGGTAGCTGGTGGGATTGTGTCATTGTTTGGTTTTGTGATGCAACATAGTTTAAAAAAGGTGAAAGATGAAAAACAGGCTGATGTATAAGTGAACAGGACAAGAAACTTTGTTAGAAAGCAGTTACAACTGTTATATTCAATATTATATATATTATATTCAATAGTTCCTCATTATCAATAAAAGCAATGTTTAGTGGCAAGTTTGTTCTTACAGTAGAGTCTTGCTGCAGTTCTGCAAAACGGCGAGGATCTCAGATTTGCTGGATTTGCGTAAGCTGTGTAGAAGCACCAGGAAACTGCGCGGTGCTTCTGCTTTCGAGAGGGATTTTGGCTCCAACTGAGGCTTCACCTCATTCCATGTGTCCATCAGCTATTTAGAATAAACCCACATACACAATTGATGAGTAAAGTATAGCAGTGCACAGGTTTGTTGGCATGAAAACAGAAAAAATAGCGGCTCACATTTGGGCACCCCTTGCATTTTGGTTTGACTTTCTCTAATATAACTCCAACGGACATGAATTTCTCATCCAGAGACTTGGCCACACTAGCCGCATCTTTCCCAGCCACTAATGCAGGCCCGACCTCAATCGTTTTAAGGACCAGTGATTGCCTGTGAGAGAAAAGGAGGTTTTAAATTACATTTATTTGCTAATTCATTTAGTTAATCGGTTTTGTCATGTATCTACCTGGATGAGACTTTAGTTGCAGCCATGGAACGAGCGTTAATGGTCAATACATGAGTTTCTTTAGTGTCGACGGTGTTAATGATACCCTTCTCCAGAGTTATTACTGTTTCTGAAGCAGACTTCCCACTGACACCAAGCACCTGGAGGGGCAGACAGGGAAGGTCCATGAAAAGTGAAAGGAAGATTGTTTGAGTGAGAGAAGATGAATTTGTTTTGGCTTACTGGGCTGTGAGTGGTGAACCCCGTCTCTTGGGTTTTACAAGTGTCCAAGTGTTTCGTTCGGATCACCTGATGTTCAGAGACCTTGTACTCCACTAAACATTTTCCTGAAGCATCAGCCTGTAGAGATTGTGGATCATGTTGGAAAACACTGGTTGTTTTAAATCAAAAGCTTTTGTCCACACAAGCAGGGTTAATTATAATGAACTCTACCCGGAATGAAACTCGATAGAACTCAATTTCACTGAACATTCTCGGCAGACAGCAAAATCCAGTCTAACTAATATTAAAGCTGCTAGCAGCAATCAAAGGGCTTGAGCACTAGCCTTTCAGTTTCCAAATTTTACAGTCTTTAAGAGGAGTTTGTTAAAGTATGAGCAAAAGTAAAAATTTTTGAGGTTCCTATCAAAAAATGTACTTCGTATTGGAACTCAAAATTTTTTTCCAGGTCTTGGTTCTGATTAGACAGTGCATAGCTGAGTGAGTAACAACTCACTGTTGATGGCAAATTTTACAATTTCCATTTATTTATTGTCAATTTAACATCCCACATTCCTTAAGATAAGACTAATGGAGTTTTCAACTTTCAGTACAATTTCTAGGAAGATTTTGTCAATGTACGACTAGCAAAATTGGACTACCTGCCGATTTTGGAAAAGCAGTCCATATTAGTTATTTATTAATCTTGGTACCCTACACATGTGTGCCTAATTTCATTCACCTAGGACAAACTGTTAGCACAACAAAAGCTGAAATGCTATAGGTGGCGCTATAGAGCCTTTTTGCCACACCCACTTTTTGAACACCAATCAGATGTGGATTTTCACCAGTTCTGACGTGTGTGCAAAATACTGTGTAGGTTTAGACCCTCAAAAAATGTGCAAAAAGGCGCAAACAAAAAATATTCTGTGCAATTGCAACAGGATTCTATGCACCTTTGGGGCTCACGCCCTAATAAGGTTAACTTGTCCTGCTTGACCAGAGGTCTGTAGTAGTTGAAAAGAATGATACTGTTGCACTTCAAATTCTTTGAGGACTTAATCATGGCATTTGCTAACTGGGTAAATTATTTTGCGAGGGCAGCTTGTACCTTTGTCCAGTGTGCTGTTTTAAATGCCGGTACAAGTTTGTTATGTATCCGCATGATGTAACTACTTCCCTCTTACAAATCCTGCACATCATCACTTTCTCCTCTATATCTGTCACATTAAACCCAAAATAATGTCAAAATAACAACGGCCTTCTCAGCTTTCATCTTCGCATTGGTCTTGCTTGACATAACGTTTAGCATGTTTTTTGAAAATTTGGTTTATATAATCGAAACACTGCCGTCACATAATCGCTAATATTGCAATTTAGCTGAAACTTTAACAAGTGTGTATACATTAGCAACTATTTTCATGTTTCCAAAACTATGGGATTTTCTTAAATAGAGGATTTAACATGTAGACCTGTTTCAGGTAAAAATAAAGCAAAAAAAAAAAAGTTTTATTTGGGAAGAAACTTGATTCAATGTTGATTTCAACGGTTCAAATTCCACCACGCGATCATAGAAAGTGTTTGACCCGCATGAGACTCAAAGACACTTTAATCAATCTTTATGGAAACTTAAGTTTGTCCGACTGTACCTCTAACATCTTTCCAGACCTGGGCTGCGTCATTAGCATACTGGCCACTCCCCTTTTCAGGTTTTTGACGACACCATGCTCGGCCTTTTGAGTATACAGGCTTCTGATCTTAAGGAGAAAATGTCAAGTTTTCTCTTTAGATTACATAGTAAAAAATAAATAAATGCAGTATAGTAAGCTGGATGTTTCTTACCTTGCCCATCTTCCACAGCACCAAGAAGGGCCTCTGAAGAGCCGCTAGTTTGACTTTACCAAGAATGCTTTCGGCTGAGCTGCCATGGAAGATGTTGTTTTTGCGGGAGTGCTTTCGTGCACTTTTGACTTGAACATTTGAAATCTGAGAATATGAATTATTATTTCGTTTAATCAGGTAGTTTCAAATCTGAAATTCACTTTCACCATTACGATAAATATATAAATTAAGCACCCATCATTGGCTAGTGACATAAGGCCGACCCACTAGTTACATAAACATTTGTTCCTTTTTGTTTTCGAAATAACTTCCAGTGCATTTGAGTTTTACTTGGTTGGAATGGGAATTTTCCTGTTAATTGGCATGACAAAGAAAGATACATACCTTTATTTAAATAAATAAGATTTAAAGATATTTTTGTGCTTCAATTTATGGCTATATGCCTCTCTGTACCAAGTTGCAATCATGAAATGGTGAAAAACTTAAATGTTTGATTTGAAAACCTAGAGTTCCACAAAACCTAAGATAGATGTTACTTGATCACCCATGAATTTCTCTCATCTGATTACCTGCAGCTGAAGAAGCTGTTCATCATGGTTCCCCTGGTTCCTCCAGATGAGGCGGATGTCAACATCACTGCTGATCCTGAATCCAGCGACGCCTCGAGTGGATCCCGTCGGCCGGTTTAGCCCCACCTCAGCACTGTAGCTGTATCTGTAGAGTTTGCCATCGTCCAGCCGAGGTCCAACACTCGCACCTGAAAAAACAGCACAATGTCATGCTGAGACACGGACCAGACCTTCTGACTCCAGGTCAGTGGTGTGACAAACACAGCTGGATCAGGGCAAAAGAGGAATGTGTGGGAAGGCCTGATCCTGATACATCTGTTTAACTCCACAAGGTTTGGCTACAAGATCACCTCGAAGAAACACTATGTCTAGGGCTTTACTCACTTGGAGGAATGATGTTCTCTCAGTCATTATAGGTGGGTCTCAGATAAGAGTGTGCTATGAGTTATTGTTTTTTAGCATCATATTTTAACCCATTATTTGGTGTAAGACACACTAACTGGAACCACTTCAAAAATGAACAGTTATCAATGCTCTGAATATCTCATGCTTTACAATATTCAAATAAAGGAAACTTTTCTCTGTTGCAAACTGTAAATAATACTGCAAACACAGTCATTGCAGAAAAGCCTAATATCACCAGGGTCTTTTAGCTGTATAAAACATAAGAAATATATAAAATGTACAAATATTTGTTGCGTAATATCAAGGTCACTATACTAGTCTATGTTTTATCATAAACTGTACTATAACACAACCATACTTGTAGTACTGCAAGAACCACTGACAGTTGACATGATATAGGGTAGGGGGATTCCTAATTCTGTTTTTATAGGAGGGAAAAACATGAATCATGTGGTATACAGGGAGGTGCAAAGCTATAAAAGCTTGCACAGAAGCTTTCTAAATTTTTGAAAATGGCCTCTTAGTAAACCTTTTTCTGTCAGTGAGATTTTGTCACAGGTTTGTGACAATGAAAGTGACATAGAGAAGAATGTGTCTAAGACAGAGGATAATATTGAGGAGGACCCCTCCTCAGAAGAGAATAAGACTCCTAGTGTTCACCCTTTTTGATCCTATTCCCCACTTGAAAGGCAGGGTAGACTTAGTGCTGCTAATATCATCAAAATGGTTTAGGGTCCAGCAGTAATGCAGTCAATCGTGTTGAAGACATAAAACCAGCGCTTCAGCTTTTTATTACACCATCAATTGCAAATGATATACTTTGAATTACAAACTTAGAGGGATTTTTTCTTGGTGCCAATGCCAAATTGACCACATACATAATTATGTTCCAGTCTTTGCTAAAATAAATTGTTACTATTTTCGTATGTTAGAAATAACAAAAATTTATGCCAATAACTGCGATGGACTGGCGACCTGTCTAAGGTGTACCTCTGCCTCTTGCCCAAATGTGCACTGTAGATAGGCAATGGCAGATCCCTGTACACCCAAAAGGGAATAAGCGGGTTGGAAAAAGAATGAATGAATATGCCAACAAGAAGTACAAACTACCAGTAAAAAACAAAACAAATATATAGAATTTTAAATTTAGGTGAAACTTAGGTGAGTTTTTATGCTGATTTGCAAATGAGCCTATAGTACGGTAATTTATTATTAATTTTTATGTATAAAGGGCAGGGGGTGGGCTGGGTAGGGGAGGGTGTATCAGATTGACCCCAGTGGATAAAAAGTGTTTTTTTTTTAAGGCAACAGGAAGGTTAATAAAATACAAGGAATTTGTCAGTTTGTGTTCAGGGGCCTTACAATAAAACCATACACTCTGTTTTTTGTGCTTTTTGAGAGGAAAAAATACCTACATCTAGGCCAGTGGTCTTTAACCTGCAGCTGCAGAGTCATGTGCATAGAGTTTTGGAAAAAATGGAAAATATCAGTCACTCTCCACTTTTAGTTTTAAGGTGTTATCTATAATTTAGAGATTAAATGCATTTTGCAGCTCAATGTACATTTTATTTGGTGGAAAACATGTCTAATTGGCTCTTTTGATGGAAAAGGTTTCCTGTCCCTGAAACAGACACTCTTCTTTGACACTAAAGTTCACTAATGTCCTAAAAACACTGACGTGTCACATTTAGGTTGCATCACATCTTCTGATACAGAGATAATGCCCTGCTTTTACCTCCTAAAACAAACAGCTTGTAACATTCTTTTTTTCCCCCAAAATAAACATTCATAAGAAATAAATAGGCTCTCTGTAAGTATTGTAAAGTACTAGATGAGTATGCAGTGATTGGATAAATCACGTATAGGGCACAATTTGTTTTTTTTATTAATTGCCTCTGAACATGAACCTATTGGAAATCTGGACAGCAGCGTATTGTGTTTCCTTATTTATGTGCAATTTTACATCTTATCTAGCGTAAACATTTGCTATTTTAAAAGGACAGATGATAATTTAACGTAAATAAGATAAAGTACAATGAATATCTGTTAAAATAGTTGGGACTTACCCAGAGAAGAGCTGCTTAAACACAGGGTGGCACAGAGCAGTAGAGCTGCCAGCCGCGTCATGATGCGCGCGCTTGTGTGTGAGCTCCACGGGTCAGGGAGAGCAAAGCCAGCCTGGTCCTCCAGCTCTCTCCCACTTTTCTGTTTATCTTGATCCGAGGGCAGACTCCAAACTCCACGCTCTGGTAACAAAAGCGAGATAACGGCTAATAATTAACGTGTAGTGCTCGCTGAGATTTGGTGAATGAATGAATGAAGTTTTGGGCGACGGTTTGGTTTTATAACGGTTCATCCAGTTCCTCTTATGCACTGACCGGAAGTTTCTTCAGTAACAACGATGTACTTCACTTTTCAGTCAAATTTTCGTTTATGTCATTATTATGATCGGCCATGTTTTCGAATCATCATTTCTAGGATAAAATGAGAACATGTGAAAGTGTTTTCTTTGTAAATGTAAAATAAAGTCAAATGATTGTGTCGTTGTTTTTATTTTGCTTAATTTATCAGGAGGCAAGAAAAAACACAACAACAGGGGGATGTAGAGTTAAAACGCTTCTTTTGTCTCAGGGCAAAAGCAGGACGTGCGTTCGTGATTTCTCAAACGCATGCGCAGTGTGATCGGGTATTACAGTTTATGACAACGGCGCACATCACGCTGATTTGAAAAATGGTGTGGTATTCTATTTTCATCATTTTATTTTTGTAGAAGTACAAAAAGGCTTAGCAGAAGTGCATCAGCTTAAAGTACACTTTTTATATAAAGATTTAATTGTATGTACACATTTTATTAAAGTATAGTGAAGCAATATTAGAAAAAAATATATAAATACTTCAAGTACCGCTGCTTCCTTGCAAAAGTCCCCAGTCTGCCTGGGTCACCAACTGTCAGATTAGGGCACCTTATCCCATTTGCTCACGCACACACAAAACGATATACTATACATGCATAGTGTTATATACATACAAAGCTTATAGTGCTCATTAAAAAGACGTGACTCTTCGGGATATTAGCTTGCTGTGTTGTGTTCTCGCAATTGAAGTAGATCCGCGTGGTTTCTTGTTTAATATTCACTGTTTTTTTATTCAGGGATGGTTACCATAGTACATTATCTAGCAGTATTTTGTCAATTTTAACTATCCGAAGATGTAGGCTGTGTGTCCACAATTGTCCAAAATGGATCTATAGCTCACAGGTTGACACAAAATTGTAGTGAATACAAAAATACATCAGGGTTGAACGAATTAACTACAACTTTAAGTCATGGTGTCGAGAATTACATGGCTTGTGTTTAGAGCCCCATGTTGCACTGGACAGGGGTTTCATCTAGTCGATGATGTGGTCGATGATCTTTGAGGCCTGTTCTAATTGCATATGTGCGCAACCATAAATGCAGAGCGATATGCTCTAGTAAGTGAATATCTTTCTCTTTACAGCACCACCTTTCACCCAGATTTGTATCTGCATTATCAGGTCACAATGAAACTGAGCAATTCATCATTTGCCGTAATGAGGGATTCTTGAAGAATGGTCACTCAGGTTTTTGGGACAAACTCAAGCAGGTACAGATGAAAGACTGAGGAAACTTTGATTGAATCAGCCTTGATTGTTATTTATGCTAACTGTCTTTGAGAACCTCCTAAAAGAAAGAACTGATCAGATTAGCACATGAGTATTAGCTCATCATTAAAAGAATGGACTTGGTAACCACCTGTAACCAGTAAAAAACTTAATATTATTATTTTTTAAACATCTAACATCTGTTCTGATCTGTTCAATCACCTCAATTAGCTGAAAACCATACTTAGTCGTAAGTCTGTGAAATTGTAAAGGAACATATAATCTGAAAATAATGAGAACACATAGTATGAAAACACAAATATTACTTGCCTCTTTTTTTCTGTGTAAGAGAGAGTGAAAGTAATCATGGCCATAAGTTCCATTCATAGTCCTTCATCGCCACCTTCTGGTTTTGGTTAGCATTCACAGCTGCCTCATGCAAAGATCTACAGTAATATTTTTGGTTTAGCAACAATTATATAATAATACGTGTTCTATATAACACATGAGACTCAGTGTTGTTTCCATCAACATTTCCTCTGTGATAACACAACCGTGTTTTGTTGTCTGTTGTGTTTGACTCTGAACGTTCCCTGTCTATCAGAACAACAATCTTGTAATCATTAACTACCTATTGATCAAAGTGATAGCGTTCTTGCAACCGTTAGGGTTAACAGAAAAAAGCATGTTTCGATAGAAATGTTCAACAGCATTTAATTGTTTAGAATTTTTTTTGTCACTTTGGTTTCATTGGATTTTTGAGATTTAAAAAAATCATGGGCAAATCTCAAGAACAAGTTCACATGAGTGTAGCAACACTACACCACCGTCGCTTGGCAGAGTGATGAGATGATTTTGATATTGCAATTTTTTCCATATGAGTTTACATTGATAATTATCATAATAAATGTCTAATTTTTTTTCTGTTAATGCAGAATAAGTGTGCTTCTTGTACCGGAAAGGAGCTAGATTATGTTCGATAGAAATAAACACCCATCCACGATCTAAGTTGGTGGACAGCTGCTTGGTTGCTGTGCAGTCTCCCCTTGTAAAGCATTTGTAAAAATGATAAATTCTCCTAATGAATTGTGAAAACACACAGAAGTGTGTTTTAGATATTAGGCTGTTATTTAGATGTTGTTAAGCATAGTGGTTGAGTCACTGAGGTACTACTAGCCTGTAATCAAAGGAACACAATATTAATATTCAACGATAGATGGAGACATTATTGAACATCTATCTTGTACAAGTGTATTTGACTGCTATTTACAGTATACTTTATTTACATTATTAAAAAGAATTGCTTTCTCAAACTTTCTCAATTTACATCCCAATTCATCCCTGCACCAACGAAACAACAAATAAACACCAACCACCTCCAACAATTCTAGATCTTGTGCTTTTTGTTTTTTTGCAGATTGTCTGGGGATGGACATTTCAACCCATGTTTCACTAAATGAATTTGTTCAAACCATTCCTACAATGGGGTTCATAATGGCCACTTAGTTGGTCAGAAACCTTGCTGGCTATATCCTGAATTGTAAAAGGGTATTGCTAATTAATATTGTGACGGGTGTCCATTCCATTCATCGCTGTCTTGGCTAAAACCGATGCACACCTGGACCCCGCAATCAACCGCCACCTAGCCTCAGCTGCCGGCAATCAGCGGGACCAGATAAGAGAGAGAAGAGACTCAAGCCAGTTGAGCTTCGACCTGGCTAGAAGACAGTTGCTAATGGCTATTCTCTCTCCCTCCAGAAAGCAGCTAACACCAAGGGGAACACTTTTTCGGGCACTCCTGCACTTCACTGTACACGGGACCAGAACATGGGCACCAAAGGGGAACGAGCACGAAGAACTCACCATCACCGAAGAACACTGTCTTTCTTTGTAAATAAAACCACCCTCCGGCACTTTGTTACACAAATCCTTGTCGTGTGATCCTTCACCCCGCTACAATACATAATGTGACTTTGATCTCTCTAGAATACCGGTAATTATTTTTCTGCATAGTCTTGCTATTGTAAAGTGTTGATATAGAAAAAGGTTTTTAAGTTTTTCTTTAACAAGCAAGGTTCTGTCCATACACTAATCTGCTTTCTCTTTAATAAGGTAGATGTGGTGCTTTCTTCTGTTGTGTGCGTGTGCGTCTGCGTGTGTGTGTGTGTGTGCGTGTGTTCAGGTGCAGAAATTCACACATTTCATTGCCGTCATATAGTCGGATCAACTCTGTACAAAGCTCGTTCTGTCTGTACAGTATGTTTAAAGTGCTTCTGCTCAGCCTGTTTTTGCTGCTCAACTCAGGTAAAGTAAATAATAGAAGAGTTTTTGTTTGTACTGATCACATCAGATATTTACCTTCATGTATAATGCCGTGTTGAAAGACCTAAAACCAGGGTGTGTCATTCCAGCTGTCGGCAGTTTTTCAAAATGACAGCGATGAATAAAACAGAAACAAGTTAAAACCTCTCATCATTCTGGGGAAAAACTCTTGATTTTTCTGTTTCAGGAGCACAAGGTTGTTCTGGGTCACCTCGAAAGGTATGGAGGAGTTTTAGTTTTTACATAAACACAGTTATTAATTGAGTAATGTTTTTTTTACATTTTTATTTTGTTTATTTGTTTTATTTGCCCTATCCCTTATACATAAAAACTGTGTGTTCACGTTTGAGATATAAAATAATTTAATTCATATAAATTAATTTAAAGATTCTTCATTCTTATTACGTTATTATGAAGCAGATTTCCAAATTAACACAAACCACACACCGAGTCCCATCTCCAATGCTTGTACTATTCTGTGAAGAGTAAGTTTCTTTCTTAACCATCTTTATCATGTCTCATCTTGTAAAATGCATTATTAATTTAAAATATTTCCCATATCAGCTTGGTTTGACATTACAGTTAAATCTTCTCATGTAACTTTTACTTATCAAACTATTTTTTGGTTTATGTTCAAAGGCATTAGCTCGAAAAATACATCTTTAACATAAACTTAATTTTTTGCACCATCGATATGATCATAAATAGTTAACCCTCTAGGGTGTGTTAGAATACTTCTTTCTTGCTAGGATTTGGAATGGCCTGTTCTAAACAGCTTACTTACATGCTATTTAGTAGCTAAACACCTTTGATGAGGTGAGCAGCTGATTTTGAATATGCTCTCTTCTGTTTATTTTTTGTTAAAGCAGATAATAATTGAATACAGTTTCAATTAAAGAGAATGGAAAAATAAAGCTGAATAATTTGTGGAATGTAAAAGCAGGTTGTCTTAACAAAGACGTGACCAGAAGATCTTTTGTTAAGATTTATCAGATCACAGCAAAACAAACACACCATCAACAGCATGGGCTTAAAACATGCATTCTCTGAATGACTTTAGTGTAGTGATACTGATGGAAAAACTGCGGGCTTAGAATCAAAAAGTGGTGCATAGAGCATCAGTTTCTAACAGGGATACTGTAAATTAAAATGAAATAACTACACTGTTAAAACGCGAAGTGTCAGTAAAATAGTTAACATTTAAACAGTTCAATGAACTGAATGAGTTTACCTAGATGGCTAAAATTGGCACAACTTTGATGTTGGCTTAGGCTGGTAAAACATTTTTTTTAATGTTGCCATTATCACAATGAGTAACATAAACCAACCCTGTGTCTCTATGATTTTCATAAGTTGAAATAGAAATATACCATATTGGTTGCTATGGTAAACAGCCTGGCTGCTATGGAGGGGTCAGTGACATGATAAAATGTTCACCATGTAAATACAAGTAAAATGAAACAACCGCCATGTCTCTATGACTTTCTTAAGCTGAGATTGAGATGTATCATATTGGTTGCTATTGTGAACAGCCTTGTTGCTATGGAGGGGTCAGTGACATTATATTATATTCCCCATGTCAATATGAGAAAAATAAAACAACCCCCACATCTCACAATGCTTTGTATGCTCTTGCACAGACCGAGCAGACCTCCAAAAGACACACCTCAATCCGGTTTTTCATGAGAAGACCAATAGAATAAGCTCAGATAACAAAGAGGCTGGAAACGTGAACCACACCCACTTTAAATACTAAATTTCAACTCCAGCAATCCGATATTCCAACAAACAACTGTAGAGAAAGAAAGCGCATGAAAATGGTAAAAATGTGCTAAATATGAGGTCCCGAGGTCTAGAAACTTGCTTTCGCATGGAACAGCTCATCGTTTACCACAAGGCCAAAGATGCAAGTAGAAGCTTGGGAAAAATAAATAACCAAAATCAAATAATGTGCAAAATAGGTACACCTCAAAATTCAGTGTTAAACCAACACTAATGATGTAGACCGGTGTTAGGCATAACATTATGCAAAGTTAACTAAGCACCGCCCCACTGTTGATGCAACATTATGAGAGTTAAAGTAACACCTGTTAAAGTAACAGTGTTTATATGGGTCCACACCAATAGTGTACATTTTTGTTATAACTTTATATAAACTAGAGTTGATCGCAACTTACAGCAAAAGTGCAGAGCATGTGTGTACAAATGCATAAATGTCTGTTGTATCTTTGGAAGTGATGGGATTACTGAGCCCTTAACAACAGAAAACACTGTTTAAATTCCACATGAATCTCAACACACCAGTTAGACGCTGACATATGGAAAAGTACTGGAGACCCTGGGAATGAAGACAAATGTCTACATCTAAAGGTCACACAAAGGATAAAAGGGGCAAAAGCTTGCTCTGACATCGCTTTCTGATTAGTAAACATAGAGAGACTCGAAAAACGTCAACCATACATTTTGATGCCATAGCCTGTAAACGACAAGAACATTGGAATGGCCAGAACATTACAAAACTCATTCCAAAATCTGCATTAGTAGCTCTGTACCTAAATATGCACTAGTGTATGTCTTAAAGGCAGGGTAGGAGATTTCTCTGAGCTATTATTTATGTTAGAGCTTATTAAAATGACTTTGTATACGTCTATCACTCAAAAAACACCTAAAGCTGATTGGGTACAATGTTGTTTTGACCATCATTCCAATTCTGTAATATAATTAGTAAAATTACCCTGCCATATATTATCCTTTAATATTACAAATGATAAAAACACAATTGTCCTGAAGAACAAAACTAGCTATATAATCAAAACAACAGTTGACAGCAGGATTTCAGTGTTTTTGTTTTTCTCTGCTGTAAGATTAAGCACGTTATCATAAAAAGTCTATGGGATCAACTTTCTTTTGCATACAGCATCAAGAAGCCACTTAATGAGTTGTTGTTTCTGTGAAGTATGAACAAAAGAAGTATTTCTATTAAGATTTTTGTAGAAGACATTAAGCCATACAAGCCATTACTGAGGTAAACATTTTGTTGTTGTCTTATTGCTGCACACATTTGACTACAAATGTGGCTACAATTGCAACAAAGTTCAGAGTTTTTTTGTTTCATTTCTCTAAATGCCATCTTCCAGGGCACAAAGACATCTGTTTATCGGTTTCCCTCACAAATTAGATTAGATTATCTGATATATCAGATTCGAGGAAACATCTCAAAAGGCTATGTTAATAGATGTAGTCGTGAGATGAATTAGTTAATCGTTGGTGTGCCAGATTTATATATTTTTGGGGTTTTTTTTGTAGCCCACATGTTCGGAGATGGCAGAAATCCTGGCATGTCCAATGAACCTGATGCCTGTATGTGGCAGTGATGGAATCACCTATGCCAACGAGTGCCTCATGTGTGTGGAGAGACTGTAAGTGACTTGAACACATGCATAAAGTACATATTATATGAGCATATATAAATATGAGCTTGGTTCCTAAAGTCACACCAATTTGTTATTTTCAGGAAAACCAAAACAGAAATTGTCATCACTAAAGATGGCGACTGCTGAGCTCCCGCAAGATCTGGATGACCAATGGGGCGATTAAAACGTCTGAGATGAAATTTGAGGAGTTTTTTGTGTTCATTCCTGCACGTCTCAATTGTTCATTAGTTCAACTCACTATGTTTAATTCCTCTCACTCAGTTCATTACACTGCTCTTGATCTGCCAATTTATTCCAACCCTATGCAACAGGCCATTGAAAACATCTCTAGACAAATATGCGATAGTGCCGGTCCCTCCTTCCTATATGAGAAGAGGGTTTCACAGTCTGGTGGGTTGTGACCAATGCTGGACCCGAGGAATCTGAAGAGGCACGTCCTTAAAATGCTCACAATCCAACACATTACACGATGGGATTGGTTTGTCACTATATCCACTAAAGGAGGGATTATCTGCTTTAACAAACTGTATTTTCACGTGGCTATACTCAAATTTTTTTAGGGTTAAGCCTTCCAGTACCGCATTCCACTGTTCTGCTTTTACCTGTCCCCTTGAAACTAAGAAGGGAGTTGAGGAAGCTCTGAATGAATGAGGTGCACATCCTGGCCTACCTGGACGACTAGCTGGTTATAGCCTCCTCCAGGGCCAAATTGATCAAGCATCGGGACAGGGTGCTTCAGCACCTCAGCCAGTTGGGTTTTCAGGTCAACCAAGAAAGACCCTCTCTTTTTCTTTACTGAGCTAAACTTGTTAAAGATGCAGGCACACCTCTCAAGAGGAAGTGCCTGGGCCTTACTGGCCACCTTCACGGCAGTGTCTGGACGATGAGTGGTCACTGTGAAGGTTTTTCAGAGATTCTTGGGTCATATGGTAGCTCCAGTTGTTCCACTCAGCCTTTTCCCACTCTTTGGGGATCACTCTAGTTTTGCCTTCACTCCCGGGTTTGAGTTGGGCAAGGCATCTGTCTCTCTGTCCACTCTGAGAATTTGAAAAGCCCATGGGTTCCTTCCATTCGGCATCCCCTTAAAAAGTATTCCAGGGCTCATGGTGGTAACCACAGGTGTCTCCAAATCAGGATGAGGGTGTGGTGTGCGCTTGTCAACAGGTCAATGGTACCTGGACCAGTTTACAGACCTAGTTGAGAGCAATGTTCCTGTTGGTCTGATCTTTGCTTGTCAACCTCAGGGACATCATGAGCTTAGCAGGATGGACAGCAACTACCAAGGCGGGGTGCTCTCCCTCTGTTTGTTGTCTGCGTCCATTTGTTTTCACAAGAGCCATTCAAGGTTTCCACTGTTACTTTTAGGGACCAGGTGGTGAATCTACAAGCCCTGCATAGGAACTGGCAAGCAGATTCAGGAGGAACAATGTGGTTTTCAACCCGTTTGTTTACCACCATACTAGCTCTATACTCTCTGCAGGGTTTTGGAGGGCTTATGGGAGTTTCCCCAACCAATCTCCATGTGTTTTGTGGACCCGGAGATGGCATTTGACTCTTTGACTGTGTACCTTGGTAAGGGCTGTCTGGTATGACCTTAGCAGGAGCTTGGTTCGCAAAAGCTATCAATTCGACCTGTTCCCAGTACATAGCTGCCATTTGTAACCAGCCCTGTTCATAATTTTCATGGATTTCTAAGTCCACAATGGGGCCATAGGGACTACAGTTTAAGGACCACAATATTTTATCCCCGTTTTTCACAGAAAATGTCACGTTGGGTTCCTTAGTCCAGGGCCTCCAGTGTGCACAGGGGTGGTTTGTGGCTCAGTGAGAAATGGCTGGGTTTAGAATCAACACCTCCAAATTCAAGGCCATAGTTCTTAGTTGGAAAAAGGTGATATGCCAGTTGACGAAGTGATCCTGTACCAATGGAGGAGTTGAAGTATTATTCACGAGCAAGGAATGAGAGATTAACTGACAGATTGGTACCTGGTAATGAGGTCGATGTACCTTGATGAGGTTGTGAAGGCGAAGAGGGAGCCGAGCTGCATGAGAAAACCCATGTTACTTGTTAATCTGTGTTTCTAACCTTACATATGGCCATAACCTCTGGGTCATGAATGAAAGTATGAGATCCCAGGTACAGGCAGCTAAAATGGAATTCCTACATAGAATGACTGGGTGCTCGCTCCGAGATGAGGTGAGGATCTCATTCACTTTGGAGGAGCCGCTGCTCCTCCACATGGAGAGAAGCCAGCTGAGGTGGCTCACACATCTGTTTTAGATGCCTTCTGGACTTCTTCCTGGGGAGGTTTTCTAGGCATGTCCCACTGGGAAGAGACCACTGGAGGAGTGAGATCTCTTATCTGGCCTGGGAAGTCTGAGAGAGGAGTGTCTGGGCCCCCATTCCCCCAGATATCCCTGCATGACTCTGTTCCATATATGTGCAAGAAGAAGAAACAAACTTTCCAGCTCAATCCTTACCTTTTAAAAGTTATTTTGAATTTAACTTTTTTATAGAAGGTTGTTCCACATGACCTTCATTTGCCACGACATCTTCTAGGACTTCTAGGGGTTTCAAACTCGTTTGTAAGCTTCAGGTCAGGTATGTTCTAGGACATTCAAGTTCAACAGTACAAAGCTGTTTATCCATGTCCCTCACAAATGATATCAACTGTTCTGATATTAGATTCGATAAAGCACCTCAGAAGGCAAAAGCTTTGTCGACAGATGTTGTTGTGAGATGAGTCTGTTGGCTTGGTATGTCTTCTCAAATGTTTTGAACAATGCTTCAAGTACAAGTACACACATCGCAATCAGTGATCAAGCAACAAATCTTTTCAAATTTCATCCTGCTATTGATTAAGTAAATGGACATACGAGAAATATAAATAAAATCAATACTTGGTGTGACTACTCTTCGAACACTACTTGCACGGCTGATAGATTATTGCAAACACCTGCCAGGTAGGTTTTTTACAGCATTGACAACAATAATAATCCTGATTAAATATTTGCAGAACCAAAGATGGAACCTCCACCATGCTTCACTGTTGCCTGCGGACACTCATAATTGTAACGCTCTTTAGCCCTTCTGCGAATAAACTGTTGTCTGTTACATCCAAATATTTCAGTGTAAGTATTTCTAAATATTGCCCATTATTTGTACCTCTCCAATAAAGCTTGAACATCACATCTTGAAAGCAAATCTGCTTTAAAATATTTGTCTGAGAGACCTTGTTGGTGCAGCATAACTACCTTGTGTCTAGTCTTTCTGAACATCACCGTGGTAATAACTGTTCTTTGTGCAGTTTTAACCTCATGACTGGGTTTCAAACTAATTGTGACATTATCATGCACACCTTTTTTTTTCATGCACACCAAAAATTTATTAGATTTAAATTTCTCTTTTGTTTGCTCACTTTGTATTTTGTACATTTAGAAAAATAAACATTCATGCATTCATTTTCCAACCCACTTATTCCCTATTGGGGTCACGAGGGTCTGCCGGTGCCTTTCTCTAGCTCACATTGGGCAAGAGGTGGGGGTACACCCTGGGCAGGTCGCCAGTACATCGCAGGAAAAATAAACAATCATTGTTTATATGTATTGTATTCTCACACATTTTTTTACAATAACTTTCAACATTAATCTGATTTTGTGATCAGTTTAAAAATATATAATTACAACGTTATCTTTGATGAATTGTCCTCTAAAATAAGATATTAATGAGCTTCACTCTCTGCCCTATTTCCTTTCTAAAGACTCCTGCTGCAGATTCTGCAAAACATGTTCCACTTTGCATTTATTTGACACTTTGCATCCACCGTTGAGGACTGTGTGCAAATGAGTTCATGTTTGAACAAAGTATTTACAAAAACTTTGATTTAATGTTTTTATTTTATATTTTCAAATTTTTGACGTAAAATAAAATAGTATATTTATATAAATAAATACATCCAACAAACCATGTAGTAAAAAGTAATAATAAATTATAACTTTAACACCAAATCACATTTGTACCTTAACATTAGTGCAGGAACCACATTACAATAGTTTGACTGCATTATATGACCGTCGTGTTCAGGAAGTTCGTAAATAAAGTCTTTTTTATTGCACTAAACTGGAAAAGGCAATAATGCTTTTTTGAAAAATATAGCGAAAAAGGCAATACCAGCATCTTGTAACTGTCATAGACACATTAAGGCTCTTGCAAAAGATTACAGTAACAGTTAATACAGTGTCACATGACCCTGATTTGTGTGTGAGCTTGTGTTCAATCATCACTGTATGAACACATTCCCTGCAGTGCAGAGCTGTGCTGTTCTTTGGCTACTTTGGATGAAAGAAATACAAGACTTCAGCTGTGTTTCAGTAAATTTGAGACTGACAATCGACATGAAAATGAGGCACAGACTGAGGGGTGCATTGTCAGAAAAGTTCAGTGTCCAAAAGAGTTTTCTTAACGTCAGTTCAGCGTTTCAGACAGGTTTCAGGGTTTGCCGATGTCCACTGTAATTTTGGTGTAGAGTTTTTCTTTCTCGATGCTTATCACTGTGTATTTAAGTGATCTGATGCCGTCCGTCTTCATTGTTTGCCGTGTGTGAGAAATTTTCTTAAATCTACAAAAAAGGTACAGTTTAGATCATCATTCAACATAGAATTTTGGGGGTTTTCCACTGGATTGGGAAGGTGTGGTTTGGTTTGGTTTGACTCACTTTATTGGGGCACTTAAAGTCATTACCACTTTAGCTGAGTTTCAAGGGAAACCACCAGATAACCAAACTCATGCTTGCAAATTTGGATGATCCTTGGCTTGAGAGTTTAATTACTGAATAAAGAATCTTGCTCCATCTTAGTGCTCCAGCTTTTGTGCACTGGCTTGTGATTAATTCTCTGCAATGCTGTTAGATCGGTGCTTGCTTGGACATTTACATTCAAATCAGAACTGAAGGTTATTCTCTGGTTCAAAGCAAAGTTCTGTGTGAATAATGGAATTATCTTCCTGAGCTCTACAGCACATAAAAATCCAAATACCCCCGAATGCAGACTGGATAAGCCACACCCACTGAATGTCCAGCCCCACTCACTGAACGCTAAATCACTACCAAGCTTAACGCAGTTACAGTTGGGGTTAGGGTGAGAGAGTACAACCAATGTAATGAAATGTGGGCAGGCTACACGTTCAGTGGTTGGGGCTGCAAGTTTAGTGGGTGGGACGTAACCTGTCTGCATTACCACTCCCGCCAGAATAGAAGTTGCCCTGGAAAGTGACCAAATCCAACATATTTGTGACTAAAGAGGACAAAAAGTCACAATTTGTGTACATCTCAAATTTTGTCACACTTTTTGCTCCAAGAGTGATACTTTGGTCCAACAACGTTTTTTGTTTTCCCAGAAACAAAATGATACTAGGAGCTTAAAATTGCAGCGGCAAAATTAGTTTGTTTAATTCTGTCCGGAACAAGAGAAACAACTGATATATAGTTACAATCGTCCATTTAGTCCTCAGTCCCACGACACTGATCACTCTAGTCCGCACTAGTTGAACATAATGAACACAGAGCCATGTGACTTTTTACGAGCCACTCACATACGTCATCGTATGTTTTTCGTTGACTGATTTTTTTAATTGCTTAGAATGAACGTGCACACGAAAGTAAACAACACCTGTGCCACAGCACTCAAAATGGACTTCGCTGCTTGATTTTGACCCTTTACTTTATCCTTTGTGTTTATCGCTTACGATGCACATTACAAATCAAGCCATGGCAACTGCTGCTTTGTAAACAGATGCATGCGATCCCATAATCCCATGCACAAGCGAGAACAGTGGCTGTATTCCTTCTAAACTAATCACTGCATCTGTCATATTTGTAGCATGACTCTACCGTTGCCATGGATAGTTATAGTTGTTTTTTTGTATTTATTTGTATTTTGTAAACCCCAAAACAATCCAAGCTCAACCCCTGGTGGAAACTAAGAATACAAACAAAATGGCTGCTGCGCCCGATGTGACGACACTGCCTCCACTCAATTGCTCGTTAATTCTGTATTTGTTTTCTTTTTTGTATGGTGCCCCAAAATAAAATGCATTATTATTAGCTGACCAAACCATGCAGTGGAAAAAGCAGTGTTTTATTTATTTGTGTGTAAATACCTCTGTGGGTTGGCTTCATTCTTCTTGTCTCTTGAGTGACGAATCATCCTGCATTTCCCAATCTCACCACTAGGCCTTGAAATCGTCATGCCTTGAAATTTTAGCCTTAAAATGAATAGACGGTACAGTTTATGACCTCTTCTGCCGAACAACAATATGAGTCGAATCATGTTTTTCCTCACCTATTGAAAATGTCATCGTCTTCTCCTCCCCAGCCCCAGTAGTTATTGGGAAAGCCGTTGATCTTCTCAAACTGCTGTTTGCTCATGGCTGAAACACCCCCAAAGTAATGTTTATATGGAAGCCTGCAATCAATCATTCAAAAAAATAAACAAACACAACTCACTCACTACATCTTTATAACATAGAAGCATGAGTCAATGGGAAATGAATAGCAGGGTGTCAAAGCTGGCAAAGCACAAAGAGATAACCAACAATGCCTCGTATATATTACAGCTTTTATTCACAAACAAAGCCTCATTTTACTTACACTTCATCCTTCTGCACATAAATGATCCTTCATTACTTTTTAAAACAACCCTCTTATAACATTGTCACCTGGAAATGAAACTAAAAAGCTATAAACTGTCATTATTGCTTTATACCATTTTTTTCTCATCAATGACAAATAATGATTCAGTCACTAATCCGGGGTCAACTTCAGAATAGATTTTTAACCTTAAAATCACAAGTTTATTTTTTTGCTATCAGAAATATATCTTTAGAAACTAGTGCACTATTTACTGCAAACACCCCCCCCCCCCCTCTTTCTTTCCATTTGAATTGTGTTGCAGGTTTGGTTGAGAGCAGGTCATACGATACTACCCTCATCCTCCAGCTATGAGCACATTGTCATTACTCTTGGCTCAAATTATCCAGGAACAAACAGTCATGTAAATACATTAAATACAAGCCACCTTCCTACTAAACAATCCGTTTGTTTAAGCCGTGAATTTGCAAACTGTTCTTTTCCGGTCATTTGTTTAAATAAATTTCCTGCGCATAGATGCAGATAACACTTGGTGATATCCTGCTTTAGCAACATCTGAACACCAGCAGACTGCTTAATAGTGATCGACCGATATTTATTTTTTATTACCGATACCAATTATTTGCATGTTTATGTGCCCGATAACCGATATTCATAACCGATATTTATTTACTATTATACTTCTGTTTTTGACACAATGATTACAACACCACTGAACTGAACAAACCGTTTTATTTATTACAATCACTCCCTCCTTGCATACAAATCAAGCTTGGCTTGATTTATTTTCCTCTTCAGCATCTCTTTTTTTCTTTGCCTCTTCAAAGATAGTCGAGTGGTGTATCTTTAGGTGAGTCCACAGGTTGGAGGTATTTTTTGTTGCTTTACATTTTGACCCCATGCTTACATTCATTTGACATTCATTGTAAACTGCCAGCCCTGGCAATGACTGAGTAAAGTAGGTCCATACTTCACTTTGCTGTCTATTTTTTTATTTGGGTCATCTTAAAAAAAAGTGTTGAATGTTAGCAGTCTTTCATGTTAAATTTAATATTCATATTACAACAATAAAAATATTTTATGAAAAGCATGAAAAGCTGCAATGGCGATCATGCGCTTAATTCTCAAAACCGATATTACAAACCGATAACCGATTATGGTAAAATGCTTAAATATCGGGAAAAATATCGGTAAAACGATATATCGGTCGATCTCGACTGCTTAAACTTTAAATTATCACAACACTCCTGAGACTTGGCAGGGCACTTTTACACCCAGTAAGTAATGAGATAGCTGGGAGGGGATTTGCATAAAAAGAGGTGTGCGGAAAACAGAGCATCATTCCCTTTTGCAAGAGGGAGAGTGATTAACAGTGTCTAGAGAACATTGAAGAAGTGGAGGATTACTCAGATGCTTTGCGACTTTGTTAATTGCAGTTTATGGTGATCATTGTTAACAGTGGGAGCGCAATTGAAAACAGTAGGAACACCCAGCTGTTTGTCATGCATTTAACAGAACCAGGTAGTCAGATCGTATTGTGACCTCTAAGAAACATGTGCACGGTATGTATAATACGTATTAGCTGCAACGTAACTTTTCTTTTAAAAGATGACTTGCAAAAATATATTTTTATTGAAGAAAAGACTGCAGACAGGGACCAATGTATATATGTTGATCTCCAAAATAGTGTGCTAGGGTGTTGTGGCCCTAATTATAAGAATCAATCCGTATTAATAAGAAGAATTGATGCATAAATAACCTTTATAGTGATAGCTAGACAGACCTTACCTGAAACCAAACTTGTCCATTGACACAGAGAGATGGCGGGGCTGACTGGAGCACTTGTAGATGTTACGATCATCCATGGGGATAATGTCAACATCGCTGAAGATGAAACAATCATAGTCATATTCCTTTAGTGCCTCTGCGTAACCCACATTGAGCAATTTGGCTCTGTTGAATGTGCTCTCTCCAGCCTAAACAAGGTTAAACCAGTATGATTAGATCTCATGGGGGAAACGTTGACTAAATTGTAGAGTGACAGGAGAGAGATTCAATATAAAAAGAGAAATTAGTTGTTGGTAAATCACAGTAAAAATTAATGAAAGGATTAGTTTGATCACTAATCAGCATTCAAGGCTGCAGATCGGGAGAAATAGGAGAAATAAATTAAGAAATTAATACATATGGGATGAGGGGGGCACTGCTGCTCCTTGTGGCCTTTAAAGGTTTTGCATTTGATGATTGAGACGTTTGAAAATTTTCTTGTGAAAACATAATAAAAACATACAAATAAAGTTAATAAAATGACAATATATTTGATTCAAATAACAATATTGTACTGTTAATTTTAATTAAATTAATGCGGCCACGTTATTCAAAGGTAAAGCTAATGTAGGTTGCCGCTCATGTCTAGCTTGTGCGTAAGCAAATCTGCATTACTGCCTCATCCTCTACTGATTCTGAGAGACCTTCAGTTAGTTAGTGTTGGACTAAATATCATTTTATATAAAATAAAATACAATCAAACTATCTGAGGCTTCTGTCTCTCTGCTTTACTGTCAAGCAAGGTGGGGGTAGCATGATGGTCTGGGGTTGTTTTGGTGATGGTAAGGTGGGTGATTTGTCACGCCAAGTGGACGGCGCTTGATTTGAGCCAATTTCATCCTACAACAGGTCAATGACCCAAAGCACAGCTCCAAATTGTGCAAGAACTATTTAGAGAAGAAGCAGCAGCTGGTCTTCTGTTTAAAGTTGAGTGGTCAGCGCAGTCACCAGATCTAAACCCCATTGAGCTGTTGTGGGAGCAGCTTGACCGTATGGTATGCAAGAAGTGCCCATCCAGCAAATCCAACTTGAAGAAGGAGCTTCTAGAAGCGTAGAGTGAAATTTCTTTACATTACCTCAAAAAAGTAACAGCTAGAAAGCAAAAGGTCTGCAATGATGCAAATGAAGGATTCTTTGATGAAAGCAAAGTTTGAAGAATTTTTTTTTTATTAATTCATTCACTTTCCAACCCAATTATTCCCTTTTTGGGGTCACAGGGGTCAGCCGGTGCCTATCTCCAGTGCACATAGGGCGAGAGGCATTAATAATTAAAATTATTGATATTTCAAATGAATATTATTTCTAACTTTGTCTATTTTCTTATCATTTTACAACTTGTGAAAAATACAAAATTGTCTGGGTGACCCCAAACTTTTGAAAGTGCTAATAATTTTGTCTTCAACGATTTATTCCACTGCCATTGGTTAGTTTTCAACTTAAATCTTCGACTTAAGTCCCACTTAAATGTCAATAAACAAAAATAGTCAAATACGCTAGGAAAAGTGTATGCGTCTGAGTCTTGGTGGCAGTTTGCATGCTCATTTTCTTGTTAACAGAGCATGGTGGGCACAGAAAGAGAAAAAACACCTTTAGAAGGAAGAGATTAAATTCAAGCACCTTCGGGACTTTTTTTGGACAGTAGGTCAATGTTTGTTAAGAACAATCTGATATGGGTCTAGGCAATTGGCATGCGATACAAACAGTTACCGTAATCAACTAAATCCTTGATTCTTGTGAATCTAAAGAGGATTCCAGGTGGACGGTAGCAAAAAGGCATCATACCATAGACTATTAGCATTCGTAGCATAGACTACACAAAATTCCACCTATACAAACACAAAGAAGCAGGTTTATTTGATGGTCAAAAGGTGCCGTTCTTGTTTTTCTCATTGTTATCAGAAAGCAAATCTCAAAGCAATCGAGTGTTAAATCAAGCATCCAGTGAATGCAAAGCAAGCTCACTCCATTTACATACTTCAAGGTGAATGTTCTCTGAAGAAAAAGCCATAAATCAGAGTATCTTCAACCTGTTTGTCTATTAGGTGGAGCTCAATTTTTATCAGAACAAATGTGGTTTATAAATTGGTGTTTCTGTTGCAAAGTGAGGTTTGTACCTGCTCTACGATGTAAATCCCATAATCCAACTGTTGTCTCTGTAAGATCGGGTGAAGGTAGTAGAGCCAGTACTTGAGGTGTTCATCTCTGTTCCTGAAAGGGATGATTATTGCCACTTTCTGCAGAGCCACACAATCACTGGGTTTATATCTGCCGCCCTTCATCAGCTGTGGGTTCAATTTATACACCATTTCCAAATCCACCCGTTGAGAAAACTCAATATGCAGCGGACCCTCTACAAGAGAAGCAGGGAGGAAGAGCATGGAATCAAATGAAAGTGAGACTCAAAGTGTTCATAAATAAGAAAGAGGAAGACCCTCTTATGCAACAGTTTACTTCCTGTCTCAGTGTCTTCCTTTACAGAGTGGTCTTTCCACTTTTTTCCACAATTATTATGTTTAAAAAAATTGTAAACGATAATCCTCCTAGAATGTTCGAGCTAGATCCAACTAATGTTGCTAAGACATCCAAACTGGTCTGGTCTGCTATATCTTTACAGAGTGGGGGTCCCTAGCAACCTTAATGTTTACCCTAGCAACCACATTTTCTGAACTCTATCTTAGCTTTGGTATATGATAGAGACATGGATTGGTATAAATAACTCAATAGTGACAAAGGCAACATTAATTACTAATTTCGTATCATAACATGGAAGTTTGTTGGTATGACAATAAGATATCCTTGAATTATGTCACTCACCTCTCCATAGCAACCAGACTGTTTACCATAGCAAACAATTTGGAATATATCAACCTCAGCTTTGGTAAATTATTGAGAAATTGGGTTTGATTTATGTGCCCATTGTGACACTGGCTATAAACGTCATTACCAAAGTCTAAGTGCACTTTAGCCAACTACTTATAATTGTTTTAATTTCTATGTTTTCATGTTTCATATTTGAACAGCCATAGGTCCAAGCCTGCAAGGTAAACCATCTGACCATTTGTGCTTCCTGTAGGTACTATTTGCACAATTTGTTTGCAGAGAAGTGGCTTTAATGAAATATTTGTTTAAACCCAAGTTTGTCCTTAAGCTTTAGTCCTCAACTGCCCCAGGTTTGCTTTAAAATAGATCAAACATGTGATCATTTTACATGGTAAACTTACATTGGGGATCCCTGGCACCCAACATTCAGATTTATAATTCGAATTTCTGAACTTATCTGTTTAATTTGTTTAGATATCTTTAGTTTTTTTTTCCATTTGGAATTTATTCAGTCATACCTCAAAAGCTCAGCATTAATTTGCATGGAACAGTGAATTGGATTAGAACAATTGAATCTAATTGTTGTGACGGTTTCAAGACTTGCCTATAGTTACAATGTCTGCTAATACTAAAAACAAGAAGTTCCAGTGTCATTCCAGTGTAATCAAGAGTTTTTCAGCTATAATATGACTGCAAGCATTGCCAGAAAAGAAAAGGGAGTGTCCTCATTGCAGTCTATCCTTTTGTAATATAAACAGCTATATCTTTAAAGCTAATGCCCTCTAACCCTAATCTCTCCCACCTCCATCTTAATTCAGTTAACATGAACATGCACCACGACTTTATCCTGATGGGAAATAAGTTCCTGCTTTACTTATCTACACTGTATTTCAGGTGACTTTAATCTATCTGCACATTGTTTGGCTTCTGTCATTAGACATAAGAAAAATATATCACCATGATGTCATTGTACATTGTGACGTCAACATGTTTGAGTATCGACTTCTGTCATTATTTGCAACGTGATCAACAGTTTGGATTAGGAGTAGCAAGACATACGGTATGTGAAAGTGGATTTAAAAGATATCCACATTGGTGCAGATACTGAACCATATCTATTACTTTCGAATGACAAGAAAGTGTGATGGAACATCCTGGGACAGAAGTGATGTGGAGAGCAGATTGGAAAGTGATGCTTGGAATTACTATCACAACCAATTGCCCATAACTTTGGAACAAGCTTGGTGCTTGTAACCAGAAATGTAGGTGCTTGGAACTATTACAGTGACTGCTTTCATGTTATGGTGAAGGAATACACTTTAATAGATGCACCTTTATAGTGCCAGGTTGGACCCCTTTTGTCTTCAGAACTGGTTAGTTCTTTGTGGCATAGATTCAACAAGCCCTGGAAAAATTCCTCTGAGATTTTGGTCCATATTGACATAATTGCATCACACAGTTGCTGCAGATTTGTCGACTGGAAATCCATGAGGTGAATCTCCCTTTCCGCCACATTCCAAAGGTGCTCTATACCTTGATTGTAACATGCAGCTTTTTGAGTTACTGTTGGCTTCTGACCTCTGGCATCAACAAGGCATTTGCACCCACAGAACTTTTGCTCACTGTATATTTTCTGACCATTCTCTGTAAACCCTAGAAAATTCCAGTAGATCAGACGTTTCTGAAATTCTCAGACCAGCCAGCCTGGCACCAAATCCCTTAATCACTTCAAAGTCACTTAAATCACCTTTCTTCCCCATTTGGGTGCTCAGATTCAACTGCAGCAGGTCGGCCTGACCCTGTCTACATGCCTAAATGCATTGAGCTGCTGCCGTGTGATTGGCTGATATGAATTTGGGTTAGTGAGCTAATAATGTGCTAATAATAAAGGGTCAGATGAGTGTATAGTTCAAGCCACAATGACCTATAGTCATAAAATATCAATTTAAATTAATCCAAAAAGTAGAATTTTCTTTAAATTATAATATCTGGAAATATGTGTCCTGATAAATTAATCAAATACAGTAATTTATTGTATAAATGACTGTAACCATGTTAATATTATTAGACTTCATTAATATTATCAGTCCAACACACCTAACAGTTTAAACGTTTCCATTTTAAGATATTCTTGTAGAAAATAAGCAAGAATAAATTCACTAGAATAAATGCGTTCAATCGATTGCCTGTAAAATACACCTTAAAATATGCTGAAATTAATAAAAGTTCTTTGTAAGTAGTCCATTGTTATTTGAGAAAGCTTTATTAATTATGTGTGTAAATGTATGTCATAGTAAAATTAAAACCAACAATTTTAAGTAAAGCTTTTAATAAGCACAAACATTTAGGTTAAACTTACCCAAACGTGGTGACGTCTCAGGACATTGCTTCAGTACCGTGAGTTTCTGGGAGGTGGTTTCGTTAAAGCGAATTTCGTCTGTTTCGTTATCACGAAGATTGGTGAATAAATCACTTATTCGGTGACTCTGGGAGTTAAGTATATAGGAGTCCGTTAAAATCATCTTGTAGTTTTTGATTTTGGTAAAAGGAGACTCTGATAAATAAAAAAACAGAGCCACGATGAGGTGAATCCCGCAGAGGCACACGAAAGCGACGCAAATTTTGGAGAAGAAACCCACCGAGTACAACATTTTCCGAAACTTCCGAAAAAACGCCACAAACAGAACCGAACTCTAAAAACAAATTTAATTGGGCCTCTTTGCTCATCGGGTGAACATGTCTATCATCTTCGCGAAGACTCCTTTTGTTGCTCCTGTCCGCTGTGGATCGTGGCTTCTCCAGCATTGGTTGAAGATGTGTTCTTCTCAGGAGCCCATAAGCACCGAGGGACAGAAAGAGCGGTGGGCGTTCCCAGGACTGCAGAACTTGTTGCTTGATAGAACTTGTGCCCGACTGAGGACGTTCATATGCATTTTAAACATTGGCTAACAGATTTGAATGTTCTGTTTTGAAGATGCAACATTAATTATGAAAGCTTTAAAAAACAATAAAAACATTAGTTATCTGCCACCACCTAACCCATAGTGTGAGAGTTCATTTAAAATAAATTTGAGTAATATGTCTCATTTGGTTTGTTGTGTACACTCTAAAAAAGCTTCTATACAGTAGAAACAAATCCGTTTTTGGTTAAAATCATAGGGGAAACCTTTTGGTGTTATTTAACACTTGTCTTCAAAACTGCTTTTTGGAACCAACCATCAAATGTATGAAATGAACAAACTTTGGCATGATATTTATGACCAGCATTTGTATATACAACAAACTTTTAGAACCACTAGTACCAAAAAGGCAGTTTCTTTATGCTATAATGGGTTCTTTATAGGAAAAAAAAACATGCTATATAGCACCTTCAACCTCCAAAGAACCGATGAAGAACCACTGAAGAACTGTTTTTTTTTAAGAGTGTTTCGTGTTTGCTGTGGAAATCATGAACATTTCATGCATGGAGACCCGTCTTTGAAGACCTCTCTTGGCTTTTGTGGAATCAGTAGAAATCTTGCCCAGTACAGCTTCAACACAAACCTATGTCATTACCACCTTACAGCGTCATAAATTGATACCCTGTTAATAGCGGTGCATTCTTGAATTCTACACCATCTCAGTTAAAAGATAATAAAAGATGGACCTTTTATCACCTAGAAGTTGGATTGGGTTTGGGGAATTGTGTTTTGGGGTATGTTTTCTGCATGGTCTCTGTGGGGGTTTTCTTGTGTATTGTTGGATATACAGTTGAAGCCCAAATGATTGGAATCATTATATAATATATATATGAGCATCAATTGTTGCGTTGTTGCTGTAGTTTTCAAGAAGTCACAAGGATGTTTCCTGGGGAATAATAGTCCATTTTACCTACAGATTTGTTTATCTTCTGGTGGACTTTATCTGCTCTACAGGTTTTCGATTGGACTCCAGTCTGTGCTTTGTTCGTACCAGTCAAGTACACTTACTTTGCTAATTTTCAGTATTTCTTCACTAGCGAGGTTTGTTTGGATTCTAGGGGTGTAATCATACTAATGACATGTGACGATGGTTAAAATAATTATTTTTTAAAATAATGAATTCAAACCAATTTTTGAAACAGTTTATATAATTAACTATCATTGGAAAAATGGAATTTAAAAAGTTTTGAGACCACATTGATGTCTAGTGTATAGTTTTGTATCAGAGCATTTGAGACCACCCATCCACTAGGGGGCAGTGTTAATGTTTGCAAAAAGTTTTTTGAGAGAGTTGTGATGGAGAGAGCTAATTTTATCATCTTTCTTGTTTAAATGTTTGTAAAGGATAATTGCCTCCTAGTGAACATTACATAAAACAAGAAGACAGTGTAAAGAAGTTTCAGAAGTGACTAGAATCACAATAACTCCAGAAGTCAATACACTTCAGCTTCTAGACAAAATCTCCCAGTATGATATGTATTGTGATAATGTATTGCGATATATTGTGCCACAATATATTGGCACGCCTCTAGCTGGGTCATTATCATACTTGAAGGCAAATATTCATGCTGGAAGGCTGCTCTCCATGTCGAATAAAACAAAGTTTTCTTGCAGACTGTCTGGTGTTGCCATACAAGTTTATTATAGTTCCCCTTTTTCATGTGTCCTTCCACCCTGATTAGATTTCCAAGTGAAACACCCCCGCCATAAACTGTGCTTATGAAAACCCCCCAAAAAAGTAAAAAGAAAGAAAAACAATGAATTTCTCCACATTTTTTGTGGGTTTCGTGTATTCTCAGTTTTCCATCCATCCAAAAACTTGCTTCAGGTGAGTTGGTTCCAAACAGACTGGTTTTACAAGGAGTGTATCAGAAGTGATACAGAGGAATAATGGAGAGTGAACGAGGCCCTCCACCGAAGCACTTTTACCCAATGTAAGCTGGTGAATCAGAATTACCTAAAGAATAAGAAGATATAAGAAGAAATTTCTAAAATAAAAAAAGAGCAGTCTGAATTTTAAATGTTAAATCAATCGATGCACAACACATTTGAGCTTCAATCTCTGCTTTTGATGGATCTCAATGTAGCAGTTTTTAGATAATTAGTGAACAAAAACAGTGAAACCCAGTGAGCCACTTAAGGCAGAATTTCTCGTGACAAGTATTTTGGTCATAATTTAATCATGTAACTGGCTTCTAAGGTAATTTTCTAAACCAATTGCAGTTTTTTAACCAATAGCATCCAATTAATGCATTTATAACCTTATCCTATCATACAAAATATGTTTATATTTAATTGTTTTATATTTTGGCGGCACCGCGGCGTAGTGGGTAGCACTGTGGCCTTCCAGTTAGAAGGTTGTCGGCTCACCGGTCACCTTCCTGGAAGGAGTTTGCATGTTCTCCCTGTGCTTGCGTGGGTTTCCTCCGGGTACTCCGGTTTACCCCACAATATTAAAAACACACGGTTAGGTTAATTGAATAATCTAAATTCCCCTTAGGGTGTGAATGTGTGAGTGAATGTTGCCCTGCGATGGACTGGCGACCTGTCCAGGGTGTACCCCCAGACCCCGAAAGGGAGTAAGCAGGTTGGAAAATGAATGAATGAATGTTTTATATTTTATACCGTGCCGCCCCTAAGTAAGTATTCATAAGCTAAATATTTATTTTTCTCTTTCTCTATTTGTAATGAGGGACAAATAGCGAACCACAATGTATGACATTCTTAAACAAATTTTATGGCAAAATAAACATTAGTCACAATGTAAATAAAGGGTGAACACTTATACAGTGTTAGTTTTATAAAGTCTTTAAGTTAATATGTTTTAAATACAGAATTAAAAATACAAACAATGGGTAAATGCCCAGTTTTAGTTCAAGTGCAAGCTTTATCTATGTTTGGATTTCTATTAACCAGTAACTGTAATGTCAATACAACGCTGACAGTCTTTCTAGTGTGCGGCCCAGGTCAAAGGTTGTGTGGTCATGTGACTCAACATCTTTCACATCCTCATTCATAAAGTGATATAACAACTAGCTCCTGCAATGAAGAACAGCCAACTTAGGGTCTAAAAGTCTTCAGAAATGGCTGAAACCTCAAAAACCATGTGAGTTGTTTCCGCTTTCTTCATCACGGTGATGTAGACACTATAGTAAATCGTATTTGTGCAGTTTGTGTAATTTATACACTATAGTATTCTCATGATCCTAACATTTTTAGTAATATTTACAGTGATTCAGTGACCTTCAATTTGTTTCTCATTTTAAGGACAATAATTAGCATTATATACCAAAATATGACACACATTTAAATGTCTTATTACAAGTAAATTATAACAAGTTCCCTGCAACATAAATCATTTATGAGAGGACAACATGTATTTTCAGTGAGCTTAAAAGAGGTGTCAATGAAATGACGATGAATGCGAACTATGTGATGCAGCAAAAATAAACCAAAAGTTGACAAGCAAAAGTTTAATCCCAGCTTCTCCTCATGTATTTATAATAAATGTTCAGCGTTGTATAAAATAAAGTAAATGAGTTCGTTTGAATTGTTATTTCACAGAGTCTTGTGAACACACGGCTCTTTACGTTGGTGTATTTGTAATGCTGTTAAGATATGATGGTAGTTTATACATGCTCTTTGTTTACATTTGCCTTTCTTTGTCTTGCTCGTAGAGAGGAATGTCAGAATGGGATTTCGGTGGATTTGTTCCTGCACTGCTCTCTTGTTCCTGCTGTGAGTATTGTTTGCATTTCTCTTGAACATGCAGAACTTTTTCAAGAAGAGGAAGCTTGACTGCATGAAGGGTGTTATACTCTGTGCTATTTTAATCTAGAGTTGAAGACAAAATAATTAGCTCCTCTGTGAAATTGTACGTTTAAATTGGATGTTTAACAGAGCAATGGAATGTTTTGACATTATTCCCATATTTTCTTCTCTTCCGTGTTAAAAGAAATGAATAAAAACTTCTACGGTCAATATTATCAGTTCACTTACGAAATAATTACTTAGATTAGCTTTAGAACAAATCACTGTTGTCCTACAGATGTTTAAAGTCTCTAGAACTGAAGTGATAAACATTATCAAGAGGTTTATAGAGACCAATGCAGTGGAGAAAAGACATCCAGAGGCAGGAAGTCAAAGGTTTGAAAACAAGCGAGAGATTTCTAAAGTTCCAAGTATCCAAGAACAACTGCCTAGACAACAGTGAATGAAATTCTTGGCATGAAAGACAATCACCAGAGCTACAGGAATGCTCTGCAAGGTTAACAATCAAGGAAGACCCCACCTGTGAAAAAAAGAGAGACCAAGAAGCAATAATAAAGTTGGCAACCTGGAGAAAACAGATGCATGCTGAAAAGTTACTATTGGTCAAATGAAACAAAACCAGAGCTTTTTGGTTATAGAGATATTGCCTATGTTTGGAGAAAAGTGGAGAGACGTAGAAGAACCGTGTTCCCAGAGCGAAAAATGGTGGTGCAGGTGTAACGGTGTGGAGGTGTGTCAATGTCCTTGGAGTGATTTCCAAGAATTTTCCAAGATGGCGGCACGTGCACACGCAGCGGCTTCTCTCTCTCCTGAGAAAACTGTGTTTTCGTGTTTTTCATTTTGTAAATCTCAGTGTTGTTGTACGTCTTCATCGTGTTTATCCGTCTTAAAACGCACATATGACAGAACATTTTTGCTAAACATAAACGAGCATATTCACTTCACTTAAAACTCAAGGAAAAACTGAAGGATCTGTGTCTGCTCCTAAGGCCTACTCAATCACCGACCCCCACTCCTGCACCTCACCCACAATGGAAGTGCCACAACCGGCATACGAGGAAACAGAAGAGGGGTAAGTGCGGAGGCATCCCCGCTATCCCCTCCATCGTTCTGGCCAACATAACATTGTACAACAAACTGTTCTACCTCCGACTACTTCGATCATCTCAGAAGATTGTAAAGGACTGTTGTGTTTTTGTGTTCACGGAAACATGGCTCAGCGACAGGATCCCGGACCACGGCATCCAGCTCGACCAGCAAACATGCTATCGGGCTGACAGAGTTGTTGTTGCGGGAGGTAAGCCCCGCGGTGGCAGTCTCTGTGTCTACATCAATAAAGCCTGGTGCCAAAACCATGCGGACCTGAAGAGTGTGTTTCCCAAAATACAGCTACACATTGACTTTCCAACACGGGGTAATAACTCACTGGACTTTGTTTACACCACCCAGAAACGAGCTTACAAAGCCATCCTGCTCCCCCACCTAGGCACCTCAGACCACGTCACTGTCATGCTAATGCCTGCATACAGACCGCTCGTTAAAGTCACCAAACCGGTTTGTAGACAGATACAAGTGTGGCCGGAGGGGTCTTCAGAGGCTTTAAGGGATTGCTTTGACACCACAGACTGGAATATGTTCAAGCAGGCTGCCACCTACAACAACACCACTGACATAAAGGAGTACACAGAGTATGTCACATCCTACATAAAACAAATGCATTGACGATGTAACGGTCACCAAAACCATCACTGTCCGGGTCAACCAAAAACCATGGATTACAGGGAAGATCCACAGGCTGCTGAAAGCCCGGAACCTCGCCTTCAGAACTGGAGATGAGGAGATCCTGAAGACAGCAAGAGCCAACCTGTCCCGTGGCATCAGAGAGGCTAAAAGGCTGCACTCTAGGGGAATTTCTCTTCACTTCAAAGACAGCAGAGACACACAGAGTCTATGCCGAGGATTCAGACCATCACAGACTACAAGCCCCCACCACAGACCTGTGACAACTCCATCTCCCTGCTGCACGAGGTTGATACATTCTTTGCTCGTTTTGAAGTGGAAACAGGTCTCCAGAGTGTTTGAGGAGATCCCTCTGCAGGATCGACACCCGGAAAGCTCCGTGCCCCGACAACATTCCTGGTCGTGCACTGAGAGACTGTGCAGCGGAACTCACTGATGTCCTCACAGACATCTTCAATATCTCCCTCAACCAGCCTGTCGTCCCAACATGTTTTAAATCAACCACCTTCATCCCGGTTCAGCATTTAATACCATAATCCCCCAACAGCTCATTCAAAAACTGGTCCAGCTGGGGCTCAACACCCCACTGTACAACTGGTTGTGGGATTTCCTCACCGGAAGGCCACAAGCACTATGGGTCGGTAATAACACATCCAGCACCATCATTCTCAACACAGGGGCCCCTCAGGGATGTGTGCTGTGCCCCCTCGTCTTCACCTTGCTGACCCATGACTGCACTCTATCACACAGCTTCAACCTCTTCATCAAGTTTGCGGACGACAGGACAATGGTGGGTCTCATCAACAAAAGGATGAGACCTACTACAAAAGAGAGGTGAGCCACCTGGCCGAGTGGTGCAAAGACAACAATCTCTCTCTAAACGTGGAGAAGACAAAGGAGATTGTTGTTGGCTTCAGGAGAGTGGACACTCCGCATGCTCCTCTGACCATCAACGGTGTGTCCGTAAAGAGAGTTCGCAGCATCAAGTTCCTAGGTGTGCACATCACTGAGGATCTCTCTTGGTCGGACAACATCACTGCACTGGTCAAAAAATCTCAGCAGCGTCTCTACTTCCTCCGCAAACTGAAAAGAGCAAGAGCACCGGCCCCAATCAAGCACACCTTCTATAGAGGCACCATCGAGAGCATCCTGACAAGCTGCTTCACTGTCTGGTTTGGAGCCTGCAATGCGTCCTGTGTAAAAACTCTCCAACACATAGTGAGAGCAGCTGAGAGGATCATTGGTGCCCCTCTCCCCTCCCTCCAGGACATCTGCAACACTTGTCTCACCAAGAAAGCCCTCTGCATAGCAGCTGATCCCACCAACCCTATCCAACACTTCTTTAGCCTTTTGCCATCAGGGAGGAAACTGCGGAGTCTCCATGGCAGGCTAAAGGACAGCTTCGTCCACCAGACTGTCAGGAAGCTAAACTCTTTCCCGGTTCTGTCCTCACTTCCTTCTTCTGCCCTGAAATCTGCCTGATCTGGAACTCTCACACTTAGCCTCACCTTACTACTGCCATGCTCTTTTTGCACACTTCACCAAAATAATGCACTTTTTGCACAAAAAAATCATAATCCTGTGTAATGATTATGAACAGTGTCTACCTCAATAATGCTCTTTTGCACAATATCCATATTTGCACATCTTATACTCAAATACGTTATATGTACAGTTGTATATATTTTATTTAAAATTCTTAATTGTACATTTTGTATTAATGTTAACTGTATGCACCTTGGGGTCTGAGAGAAATGTAATTTAGATTTTCTGTATGTCCAGTAAATATTGCAAAATTGACAATAAAGGTGACTTGACTTGATGTGTTTGATAGTGGGAATTTCATCAGGTTTGAAGGAAACATGAAAAAGGAAGACTAGGAAGATTTTAAATAGCAACCTCAAATTCAAGAAAACTTGGTTTGGCTCGATATCTTGTATTCGGACATGATAATAACCCAATTAAACCCTCACTTTTGGTGAAGAAATACCCAGAAACATCTTGAGCTTGAGTGATGACATGCGTAAGAACTGCTGGGAACTACATGAAGATGTTTTCTACATGAAGATGTTTTCTACATGAAGATGGTGTTTACAGTACAACATACTAGATCCAGTTTTCTGTGTAAGTCACTATGAAATTCTGGGATGAGCACCACAGAGTGAATTTTTTATGTCCTTCTCACGTCATCAAAAGAGCCAGCTTGCATTGGTCATTCCCCTTGTGAATAATGGATCCAATATGGCAATCTGAAACTTTTGTTTTGTTGGCACCACTCATTCGATCTGATGTATGACCATTGTTTTCAATCAATGGGCGTTGTCGCTCGAAACTTTGGATCAAAGATTTGGATCGGTGTGTAAAGGCCTTAAAAGCTGTGTAAATGTTGCTGGAGAGTAACAGCACTGGCTCTCAGTTAGAGTCAATGTCATACAAATAGTTCATAAGTCATGATATATCTAACATATGTCGTAAAAGATAAATATACAGATACACCTTTATTCCAAACATGAGGCGACAACATGATATGAAGAGCTCTGAAACCCCCAATCCGTCGAGAAAGTCAATAAACAAAAGAAATTAAACTTTCAGACCAGAAATTCCTCCCAAGTAAATGTCCATTTGGGAGGACAGATGAAGACAGGGCGAAGGATCATTAGAAAACCTGAGAGTGAGAGGAAGGGACCTGTCCTACAGGTTTCTGTGGAAATTAGGACTTTATAGACAATTGCACTGCAGCAGACGTGGTTTGTTTATGTTGTACATGAATTCGTAATATTGTCTGATGGGAAAAGTCTAATTTGAAACTACCAATGAGAGAGCAGAGCAATAAAAGCAGGTGGTCACAACTGTGAAACTTCCTTTGTCTTAAAACCTGTAGCATTAAAGGAGGTAGTAGGTTTGGAGCAGAAATTATAAAAAAAACCCTGAAAAGTAAAATCCTAAGAGTTCAACTCTCTTCACACTGCAAGAAAAAAATCACAGCTAGTTCAACTTTCTGCCACTGGGTTGAACAAATTTGCCTCGGCAAGATTTCTTAAAATTCGCAATCAAAGTTGTTTAGCTAACAACAAATGCTGATTGATCTTAAAAATAAACAAAAAATCTCAACGTATTTTCAAGCTATTTAGAACGTAAAACTACAATATTTGAACTAGTCACAAGTGATGTTAAAACTAGGAAAAATGCAAGAAAATGCATCAAAACAAGTTTATAGGTCAATAACAATACGACTCAGAAATATTTGCCAATATTTTAGGGAAAACAGCATTTCTTCAAGAATGACTGTGCTTAAATTTTGTTCTATATCTTTTTAACTTTAATTTATTTAGATTTCATTTATATTAGGACAGTATAGACAAGGATTCAAGTCGGAGCGAGGTACATACTGTGAATACGAACTGCATTCGTTTTGAGTGCACTGTCCACCACACCACTGTTTTTACGAACTTCTTTCATAGGACCAATAAATGTTATAGTCTTAAAACTACACATTATATCTTAAAATTAAACATTCATTCATTTTCCTGCCCGCATATTACCTTTCGGGGTCACGGGTGTCTCCAGAGCACATCGGGCGGGTGGGGGTACATCCTGGACAGGTTCATACACATGAACTTAAAACCCGTAATAATGTCCTTCTTTTTCATAAGCATTTTATTTTTGTTTCAAGACTTAAAACAAAAAGTCCAAATCCCCATAATTTTCCTCAGTTAAAAAAGATTTTAACTATTTTCAAGCATTTTTTTCTCATTCTTAGAGGGGTGTTTTCATCAGAACCTAACATTGATTTATTAAAATCAGACGTTTTGAGTCTAAAATTCTTAATTCAAGCAATAAATTAAGCACTTTTTTCTTTTCAGATTGGCTTAGATTTCTGTTTTGGCAGTGCAGAGTGTATTTACTTCCACTCCACGTAGAGTTGAACTGACTCTGAGGAAGAGTAATTTAATCATCTATTTTCTGAGCTGTTACCGTTATGTTTTTTTTTCCACAAAATTGTGTTTACTTTTTGTTTATACAGACTCTGTTTATTATCAACAAATACTCATCATCACTACTAAATGATCAAAAACATTATTAACTCATCAATTCTGTTTCCACCTTAACTCTATTCAGAGTGCATTTGAACCCTTGCAGAATAGAGTTAATTTTTCTGAGCATTTCCGTGTGGTAAGAAATCTTAACAGCAGCTCTGGTTGTACCGAGATGTATTCTGATTGGGAACGATTACAATTATTCTTGTTTCTCTGTGCACAACAATTTGTTATTGAGTGGCCGACCTAGAGTGGAATTTTGCTGTGAAATGTAAGAAGTATTGCTATTAAAACTTTTGATTTACTGCTCTAAATTGGGTTTGATACACGTTATGTCTTCTTTATGGGTGTTTAATCTCCTTTTCTTTGTACATTAGGTATTCATTGTGTTTCTCCTCTCAGTCGTCCAGCAGAGAACAAAGTCTCTGCCCTTTGAGAACCGCTTTCCATATCTCAGGGGTCGATTTGGCATTGTGGTGTAAGCTAGCTTTAATTAAAAATGATTTTAGTACTTTTTATCTTTTAATTATTTATCTTTCTTCGCAGACCATTAGATTTTATTGGAAGTCTGAGTAACCGATGGTCTTACGGTTTTGCGTTTGGTGCCATTGCTCCCAGCGTCATTCAGCTTTTCTCTGAGTCCTACACACCGTTCAATGTACCAAACTGGGCTAAAGGTAGCAATGGTTGCATTCATATTCTTAAATTTGTGATCTAAGTTTGAACTTTTGGTGCACAAATCAATGTATTAAATGGATGAAACATGAGCAACACTATTTAATCTAGTTGAAGTAGGATTTTGCTATTCATTCAATTCAACGCATTAACCCTTAGAAGTATCTGCATGCTTCGGTGCGTGTGCCAATCACACCGTCTGTTTTGACTTAAGTAGGAATGAAACAACCCAGCAATTGTTTAATTTTCATTTTAAATACGATGTGTAGGTTTCAGAAAGGTTATTAGTTTTGATATTTTTGGTTTTAAACAGACATTACACGAGTTACGACACATAATTTCATTTTACAGATACCAAATCAGTGCCATGTGGTGGTGAAAAGAAGGGATAACATTTGAAAGTACAAGACCAGTGACATGGCTTGTGTTTTTTAAAGTTCTGGTACAAAATGTGCTTGGAACATTTTTTTATATACAATTATCACACTGGTTTGATCTGTTCAGTGTTTTTTGGGCGGATTTATGATTTGTTTTCTTTCAACACTTTAGATTTTTGTTAAAAAGAATAAAAATATAAAACAAACAAGACAGCATTTATTCAGAATTGTGTTTTTTGAACAACTTCAGGTTTGTTGAGGAATTATTGTGTAATGTCATGAATAAATATTTGTTAAAAAAAGAAGCTGGACTTGTTCTAAAAAATGACATCAAGCGCTGCCACAAAAAAACTCTTTTAAAGGTAATTTATTTGAGAATATTGTAAAGTAGAAAAAAAATCACTCAAAAAGGTTTCAGACTTCTAAGGGTTTAAAATGGCTGGATATTTAATACAAATCCTTAATTTTTCTCTGAGAATTGTTTTATTAAACTTTAGATATTGTCTGGTATGTGTTTGTAAAAAATGATTCAGTAATAAGTATCTCTGTGTATTTCAGCTATTGTGTACCTGGTTGGAGCTTTAGAAGTGGGTGTGGCCTATCTGCCTTTCTTCGCTTGTCTCTCAACACCTCACCGGGTGCTTGGAGGTGCTTTGGGTGTTCTGTACACACTCATGTGGTATATGAAAACTAGTCTCCAGTGCAATATTTGGATGTCGTAAAGGGATTTGTGTGTTTTTTAACTGTTTGTTTCTGTGTTAGGCTCCTTGTCAGACTTTATGACACAATTACCTGTCCTTCTGGAATGGTGGGTCAATACTGATTAAATACTGATGGCACATCTGTTACAAGAGTGATCTGTAAAAACAACATTTGCCATTGAGTGCAGCCACAAAAAGTCAAAGAGCTTTTGAGAAAAACGAAAGTGAAATGTTAAACTAATAACTGGTTGATCCACACAATAATCTCAACCTGAGAATCTTCCTGTAGCTATGGATCGGACTTGCACATCATTGAGGAGGAATTTTTAACCCATTCTTCCTATTTTAGCACTGACATCTTGTGTGTCTCATGTGTAAGGCGCTGATCAAGTCAATGCATAATTCTATTGTGTTGAGGTCTTGGTTGTGACTTGGCCTCTCCAAAATGGCATTTTTCTTCTGAATCCATTCTGTTTTGGGTCGTTGTCTTGTTGCATCACCCACCTTTCAGCTGATGTAAAGCAATTCTTACATTATCCGGAAGAATTGTCTGATAAACTTGGGCATAGCATAGCATAACTTACACACTTTGTTTAACTAACGCCTTTTTGTGTATAGTAGCTTCCCCATGTAGTTCCCCATGTGAATTGGAATTGCTAGTGTGGGCTCATCCTTCTCCAACACTGCTTAAAAGCATCTGCATAAAAGCACTATATAAAAAACATTTGACTTGACGCGATGAACATGTTTCATGAGACTAATGAGAACATCGATGTCTACCAATGCAACTCCTGAGAAGGACAACTAGCCTCATGCCTTTGTCGTACCCACCAGTTTTGTTCACACTCACGAAATTGCCTAAAAAATCATAGTAAACATATCAACATAACCCCCTGAAAACAGCTTATCTTGGAATATTATAAAACAATATAGTGAGGTCCATAAGTATTTGACCATCCTGTGATTTTGCAGGTTCTCCTTTTGTTAGGAACCCTGGTTGCTCATGTTCCTTTTATTTTGTCACTCTCTTGCTCTGCCTTCCTCTTTTGGCTGGTAATTTTTCCGCAGCACTCTGCACTGCTCCTCCCAGGATTCTCGCCTTCCCGTTTTCCTCATGCTTTACCCGTCTGTTTCCTCATTTAGTAATTATTGTTTCTCACAGGTGTTCCCTGTCGTATCATTATTGTTTGCTATTTGATACCTGTCTATGCCTATCCTCGGGGCTTGTTTATTGAAATCATTCTGCTTCTGTTGGAGTGATTTTTGTACTCGTCCCTGTTAATATCCTGGTACTTAATTTGATCCTTGTTTATGGTATTGCATCCTCTGTTATTGTCTCATTTAACTTTACTGTAGTTATTCTCTCCCCTGGAGAATGTTATTTCAGGTTTTCTCCCCTCGCAGAGGTTGTATTTGTTTTTTTGGTTAGTATATCTTTGTTTAACCCTTAAGCTCCTGCTTATGAGTTCTATATATGCACCTCGTGCACCTGACCCTGACACCATTTTCAGCATATGTGCATTTACTCCATGAGAGACAGAATCTAATCACATTGTATGATTTTCTTTAACAATTTATTTGTAAATCAAATATTTTAAATGCACTTTAGTTTACAATTTTATGATTTCTTAGTAGAAGAACTTGAAAAATCACAGGTTGATCAAATACTTGACATATAAGTAAAATACATTCACAATTTCGCAACATAAATAGTTGACATGTAAGTAAAATACATTCACAATATATAGTTGTGCTACAGATCTGTTTTCTTGGTTACAGATTTTGGGCCCTTACGAGAAGCTGATCATACTATGGCCTTTCTTCCTGTGCCTGTTTTTCCTGCTGGGTCGCTTTGTGTACATCATTGTGAAGGCGATAAGAATACACCTGAAACTACAAGCTGAGGAGGTCAGTTCACGTAACAGCTATGATATAATCTTTGAAACAGTACTTTTCTCTCAGCTAAAGCATACATTCTTTTTGGTGCTATTTGTGAAATGTTCTATTGACTTTTTCTAATGGAATAACTCTCAAGGGGACATCGCCATTTTTCTCAGATTCTTTTGCGCATTAATGACAAGTCAGTAACAAAATAAGCTTATATTTCTCAATGGATCTGTTAAGAATCTTTGAATCTCATCTCATTCCTTTCTGTTCAAAACACTTGTTATCCATACCTTCAAGTATAGCAAAAATGTTCATGAGGCCTCTCTCTGCTGTGAGGTAGAGATACAAACACAAGTGAAAGTGTTCTTTAAAAAATAAATGCACTCGCATGTTCTTGAGCTGAGGCAAGATTCTGAACAATTGTAACAGATCAAAATTAAAGTACTGGTTTGAAAACTACTTACAAGTATAAAAGTAAAGCAAGGGGGAGGGGCACTACCTGACCTCATCTGAAAAAAATATGTAAAACTATATACAATAATGTTTACCTTTACATTTATGCATTTGGCAGACGCATTTATTCAAAGTGACTAACATTTTAGAAAGAATGAACACATTTTTTGTCAGTTCTTGCTTTCCCTGGGGTTTTATATATGTGATGTTAATAGTTTATTTATTTTTTTTATTTATTTAAAAAAAGCATTTTATTACATTCCAAATAGTGGCTATCGAGCTCTTCGTGGGTGTTTGGTTGGGACAATTTTTAATTTACTTGAATCTTTGTCACAGTCATCTTCTCAAATTTTCAAAAAGTTGTCAATCGCAAATGCTAATTTATTCAAACGTCCTGGAGTGTGTGACGTGACGTGAGTTGCGGGCGTACCAACCAATAAGCTGTCGGTGTGGTATATACTTTATACTTCTCATCCAACCAAAATCAAATTCACAGTTTGCGGATGGCACAATTTATCAGGATGTTTTTTTGTTTACGACAAGTTGAAATTAAATAGGAGCGACGAGACTAATTTTTAAGTAGAAAGTACAGATACTTGTGTGAAAATGTGAGAAAGTTATCTGAAAAATAATGACTGCAGAAAAGTACAGATACCTACAATTTCTACTTCAGTAAGTGCTTACAAAGCAGTCTGCTATGAAAAGGTCTGAGTAGAAGTACATGTGTTTTGGTTGTGGGCCAGCAGGTGGCAGTGCATTTTCTTAATAAATGAAACAGTGGACAGAGAATATGAGCACAGCTCTTTAGAACCAAGAACACAGAATTTTGAAGATACAGCTGCACACATGATAAATGACCATGGATTGCTATTCAGGAAATGAGACTGGGAGCTAGGCTAATGTTAACATCCCAGTCATTGATATTGAACGGGAGGGATCTTATAAACTGTAGACCTTTCTGTCTACTATTCAGATGTGACTGTTTTTAGATTTTAGCCCAGTGATGTGTAATAGAGAAAGTATTTGTAATCCTATTGTTCTGAGTACAGGAAGTTACATCACAAACAGGAAGTTGCATCCCAACTAGGCTCAATAAATCGGTGGGCTGGAAATCTTTCTGTTTCTCTCCTACTCTGAACTTTGAAAGAGCTGCTTGGCTCTTTCAAACTCCTCTCTTTCCCGTCCCCCCTTCTCCAACCTTTTTTGTTCTGATTCTGAATCCAGTATGGTTTGCTAGCTGTTTAGCAGTCTGTGTTTTAAACCTAATAAAGTCATACCTTCTTAAACCTGCTTCCTCATAATAATCTTCATAATTGCATCTTCATAATAATTGATCACAATATTTAAATGATATATGTACACATTATAGGCTTATTATCTGTACATATATTATTTAAATATTGTGATATTTTTGTTCAAGCATCTTGAACAGTTTGATTTTCATCTGTCAATTTATCATGCATTCTAAAGGCTTCTTCACTCAGATCCTATTTCTTTCCTGATTCCTGTGCAAAGCCGCTATGTAAATGTGGGTTGAGCGCCACAGAGCGCCTAGTTTACGTCCTACTAATGTAATCAAAAGAGACGGCTTTCATGGGTCATTTTCCTAGCAACACAATCAGACTGATGTTTTCAATCAAGTGCGTTGTTGCACGAAACTTCAGACTCGACATTGGGTCGGTGTGTAGAGGCCTTTATGAGCGAACTATACACAAAAATATATTATGCCACATAGATTTTGCTATATTTTAGATAGAAAGATTTTTGCTGCTTGGTTTTTGATGTGACTACAGGAGTTAAGGTGAGCATCTGGAGAGAACTCAAAGTTTACAGGAGCAGAAAGAGAGATGGAAATCCAGGAGACACACAACAAGGTGTCTTAAGGAGAACCAGGAGGGCAGGAAGCAATTGTGGGAGTCTGGGGGGGGGTGTGAACCATAGACCTGACAGTGAGGAAGGGACAGGTGAGAGCATATATAGGGAGAGAACAGATGAGAACAGGGCACTGATAGAGTAACAAGAAAACAAGTGAATTCGACACAGGAGTGGTGGATAATTAAGTGATTGAAAGGTGAAATGGAGAATACCATGACAAAAACACAAATACAGTGCTGGCGAGAGGAGTGCAGAACATTTTTCTGTTGATTTTGGTGACGATAAACCAGATTATTTTTCTAAAAATGCATATCTAAATTGTGCATTTTAAAGGGAAATAAGAGATTTGAGTCCGTTTCTTATAATTTGGCACATTCCTGTTTTTTGTTGTTATTATTTGAGGTTGTATAATATGATACATTGCTTTATTTTTGTCTTATTTTATTGTGTAAATTGTCTATTTTAATTATTACATTTTGCTGTATCAATAAAGTTATACAGGTGACAGAATTCAGGTTTAGTTTTTTAAAGCACTCTAGGAGCAGATTCTGTGCACCACATACTCTATGAATAGATCAATACCACGATTAGGTTTAACTTGTTTCTCTTCTTTCCAGAATGAAGAGGATGTTTATTTCCATCAGTTCAGATATGTACAAACTCTACTGAAATGCCCCCCGGAAAGGTAAACACATCACTATAAATGTATTCCCACTAGGGGTGGGCGATATCTCGATATTTAAAATATATCGAGATATTTTTTAAACTCGATATGAATTCTGGCATATCGTACATATCGATAAAGTGTCTATATTTAATTTTCGCCAATTTGCTTGTTTGCCTTCTCTGTGCTGTGCTCGTCCGCGCCTCCTTGCTTTTGTTCCCCCTCCCCTTGCCTGTCGTCTCAATCAACATGGCGGCGCCCGCAACCAGCCCGGAGGCTACAGAACTTGTTGCAAAAAAAGAACAGCTGGCTCCATTATATGGAAATACTTTGGTTTTAAGTCGTCAGACGAACAACAGACAGATGTCTACTGCCGTGAAAGTTGCTGCCAACCAAAGCTCAACTAATCTCCACAATTCTATAACGCGGAGTGTAGAATATGAAAGACAGAGCGCAAGGTGGTGTAGCATCACAGAGTCCGTGGCATTTCACATAGCGGTGGACATGGCACCCATATCCGTCGTTGAACAACGTGGCTTTAAACGTATGCTAAAAACACTTGATCCCAGTCAGATACAGTTTACCCAGTCGGCATTACTTTTCGAGACAGGAACTGTGACGCTTGTGCCGGATAGCCAGTGAAAAAAAGGAGCCTCAAGACGAACACATCATCCCAAACTCAAACCTTTATAGTTAGCTTCAGCGTCACAAGAAATTTACATCACAAAAACAAAAGCAAACAAGATATATTAGGGTAGCGGTTTCAGGAGAAGAGCAGCGCACACACTTCTCTCTAACTCTCCTCGCGCACGCGCACACACCTGCAGCGCACACACTGAGGGCTCTGGGGCGCAGCTCTTAAAGGGCAACACACAGTGAACGTTACAGAACTCCCGCGACTGTACACTACAGAGAGAGAGCGTGGCTTGCTGCTGAATTGGAAAAGGTTACTTACAACAGAGGTCCTGCAAAGATGAGCTTGAGTTGTTTTATTTTTGAATGAAAAGAAGGCAATGTGTATTATTTTACAGTTAAATTATTATTTATGTTATCAGGGATTTTGTTTATATCCTAAATGTTACAGGAGCACTTTGTTCCTATGCACTGCCTGTTTTTTAGTTGTTTTATTTTTGAATGAAAAGGCAATATGTATTTCTTTATTGTTTTATAATATGTATACAAGGATTTCTGAAAGAAAATCAATAAAAAACGACTTTGACATTTGTATTATTTTTTTTGCAGTAGGGTTTTTTTGGGGGGTGGGGGGGTGGTTATAAATCCTGTAAAGATATCAAGATATATATCGTATATCGAGATATAGCAAAATATCGAGCTTCATATTGCCCAGCCCTAATTCCCACCAATATTTATTTATTTTTCTCTTTTCTTCCAGTCCAGAACCTAAGAGCTGGTTCAGAAGAAAAGTGTATGATTCGGATCCGAACTTTAAATTTCCCAACAGGATGATTGGTACTTCTATCATCTCCTTGATTGGCTTGTACTCGGTAAGTTTGCACAGACTGGTGTTTTGATGTAATCCACTTACAATTACAATGTAGAAATGGGTTTGTTTGTCATGTAGATGACCCTAGCTGACTACAGGTTAAGTGATTACACCTTTGATGAACTGGATGCTTTGAAAGACTCACTTGCAGAGATTGCATCATCCTGCAATGAAACCGAGAGTGTTTTCAAATATCTTATTCCCAGCATGAATGAGTTCAGCAACGTCGCCCGAAGTAAGAAATGCAAACTGCTTGTTTCTTTTTGTTTTATATGTACTTTCTGTAAAGCACCACTCTACAGTGAGGGAAAGAAGTATTTGACAGAACTACAACAAAAAAGCTAAACACTGATTTACATTACGAGTAAATCACACCAAGAGAAAACTTAGTACTGGGTGCCATAACCACAGAGGACAAATGCTTCTTGCTAGTTTTCCAACATCTCCGGTGGGAATTTTTTCTAATATTTTTTGCAAATGTCTATGTTAAATGGTTGCAAATGTCTAGGCCACTTCAGGACTTCAATGTGCCCGTTCTAGAGCAGGGTGTCCAACTCCTTTATACAAAAACTTTATATTGCAGACGGAATAGCGACAAAAACTTTATATTGCAGACGGAATAGCATTCATTGAAAAAATATTGAAATGATAAAAAAACTAAAAATATCAAGTTCTAAAAATGAACAATGCTGCATAAGATCCCCTGAAAAAGTACTAATTTTGCTTTTACGTAAAAAAAAAAAAATAACAAGAATTGGAAACATTCAAATTTCTTTACTCTTCTGTCAATTTAAAATCTAAAACTCTTTTAAAGGATCTTTCTAAATTGTCTAAAAGATTTTGCTCTCCTTAAAATCATTTTTCAAAAAAGTTCACGCCCAGCAAAGTTTGATAACGACAATATTTAACACTAGTTTTGACTCTAATATTGTTGATGTATGTTTTTAGTCTCATTTGGGGTTTATTTGGGATTTATTTCCCAGAATACATTCACAGTGACAACTGTTGCTAAGCTCCTAAACACTGCACAACCGAAGCTTGATTAGATCTGTAACATTATATTGTCAGACCACTAATAACAATATTATTAAATGATCTTGTGGACAAGATGTTATTGTAATACTGACCAGATCTTGTTTCACACATACACTCACAGGACACTTTATTAGGTACAACTTACGAGTTCCAGGTTGGACTCTCTTTTGTCTTCAGAACTGACTTAATTTTTGTGGCATAGATTCAAAATGGTACTGGAAACATTCCTCAGAGACTTTGGTACATATGGACATAATAGCATCATGCAGCTACTGCACATCCTTGATGTGAATCTCCAGTTAAAACCCCATCCTAAAGGTGCTGTACTGGATTGGGGTCTGGTGACTGTGGAAACAATTTCAGTACAGTGAACCCATTGTTGAAGAAACCATTCTGAGATTATTCGCGCTAGATGACATGGTGTGTTATCCTGCTGGGAGTTGCCAACAGAAGATGGGTGTACTGTGGTCATAAAGGGATGGAGGTGGTTGGAAACAATACACAGGTAGGCTGTGTGGCATTGACACAATGGTTAACTGGTACTATTGGGCCAAGAAAATATCTCCCAGTTCATTTCACCACCACCACTGTTGGTACAAGGCAGAATGGAAACATGCTTTCATGTTGTTGATGCTACATTCTGACCTTGTCATCCAAATAGAGACTCATTAGACTCAGTTTTCTGTTGCTTTATCTGCCTCAAAGTTCAATATATTGTGCATTCAGATGTACAACTGTAACAAGTGGTCTTTGAGTTACTTTTGCCTTTCTATCAGCTCAAACATGTTTGGCCATTCTCTTCAGACGTCTACCATCAACAAGGCATTTGCACCCTTAGAACAGCCACCGGATATTTTGTCTTTTCTGGACCATTCTTAATAAATCAGCAGATTTTTAAATAGACCGACCATCTGGAAGCAACAATCAAAGTCACTTAAATCACATTTCTTCCCCATTCTGATGCTTGGTTTGAACTGCAGAAGATCGTCTTTACCATGTCTACACACCTAAATGCATTGAGTTGCAGCCGTGTGATTGGCTGAGTAGAAATTTCCATTAACAAGTAGTTAGACAGATGACCCTAATAAAGTGGTCGGTGAGTGTATGTTTATCTAGAGTCACTCCTTTCTTATTTTACTGTGTGTTTTGTGACATGCTAGAATGTGACTTTTGTAGGGATAGTGCAGGATTTCAGTTACTATGGTCCCCGCTGCATTAAAATCAATAACGGGATTCTCTTGTGTGGTTCTTAGCAGTTATTTTAATCATTTAAAATCCACAAACTGACATCTAATTATATGTTGTTACATATCTTACCAAGTTGTGCTCTCCGGCCTGGTGCTAAGGATTTTTTAAAAACTTTTATAAAGGCAATGAGACACTTTAAAAGAGTCTTAGCTAGTTTACTGTGGAAGACACCTTTGCTGATTATTGGGGGGTCAAATACTTATTTTATTCGTATAAATGAAAAAGGTTCTGCAATTTTTTTTATTGGTATCCTGCATCTCCATGTTGTAAAAACACCATTGTGTCTAGGGACTTATTGTTTCACTGTCTGTTGGCAAACCAAAGACAAGGCAGGACATGAGGTAGCATGTTTAACAGAAAACTCACAGTTTTCAAAATAAATAAAATGGATTAAAATTACCTTCAAATCAGGTTTTGAACATTTTTTCATCTACTGTTAAATTTTTTACTGGTGTTAATGTGAATAAATTCTGACTCAAGTGTTCTGCGAACGGAGGGAAAGTGGGAGGTTGGGGGGACTTTCAAAATCAATAAATCTTCTTAACCTCACTGTACATGAGTTTAATATGTTTTTTTTTTTATTCTATCAAACTTCTACATTTTAGAAAAAGAATTGAAATTACTTGTAGAATAATGTCCATTATTATCTTTTTAGAATCCTGGATGGCAACAACCATTTTTTCGACCATAACATCTGTTACTTACACCTTTCATGTGCTAGTGTGTTACAGGTATGTTCTCAGAAGCATTCTGTTCAACATTGAACTTCAGTGGTGTCTTGAAATAATTTTATAAACAGCGAGTCTGTACTTTTTGACCATTGCAGAAAACATTTAAAGAGGTTATGGAGGGGGCAGAAAAGTTTTCTTCCAGAGAAGTTTCACAATCCAAGTCCTGCTGTCAGCATGGTAATGATTTTTTTAAAGGGCTTCCGCTAAGATTGACTCTGACAACCAAAATGTTGGCATTTAAAAATGTCATGGTTCATTCTACTTACCGTTTTCAGGCTGCTATAACAAGATATTCTGGTTGGCAGATCGCTTTCACGCTGTGGGGTATGTACAACACCATTAAATCTGCATTAGAGTGTTTAGTTTTTATTTAGTGATTGCTTCAGGAATGTGGTGAGATCAACTGATCAAGTTTAACATCCGTTCTAAAGGGTCACACCATTAAAGCTTTGAGAACCTCTGCATTTGAGTGTCTTATATCGAGGAGATGATCATTTGAATTTTCCCTGCAGGCTATCTGATTGTACACTTTGTGCAGTTTCTTTTTGCTTTGATGTTCGTCTATGGAATTGTTTTGCCAATCCAGAAAGGACACATCCTCAGCTGGCTTTCTAATGTAGGCATCATTCTGTGAGTCTATCACAACTCCTCACCAAGCGCACTTTATCTTAGCACCATTTTAAAGATTGTGAATATGCACAGCTCTCAATAGTTTTTACTCTATAATTGCAGGCTGACAATATTCATAGTGATCGCTTTGGTAGCAGTCCAAATTATATTGGTTCAAGTGTTCTTCTTGCAGCCCAAACTCTCACCGGAAGACAAAGAAAAACCCCTTGCAATCAATAACAGGTTTGTTTGTCGTGACCAATTTTGTTATGTTAACACTATGGATTCCTTTTTAGAGTTGATTTTAAACAATAATGCTCAACAAAATTGTTGAATCAACACTATTGGTGTCAATAATGTAGACTGACATAAACCAAATGTAAACATCTTATTAGCATCTCATTCAGCTTTAAATAGTTACATAGTTGAATTACATTTAACACTATGGCAGTGTTTAGACTACTCACATACTGTTTTATTTAACACTGGGGTAGTGTTTATTCAATTATGTTTAACACTGTGGCAGTGTTTACTAAATACTCATAGGGTTACAATTAACGCTGGAGGCAGTGTTTATTACATCTTCAGAGTTTCACATTTAGCACATGGACAGTTCATGTTCAACTCACATAGAGATGCGTTTCATGCTAGGGCAGTGTTTATTCAACTCATATAGTGTTGCATATAACATTGGAGGCAGTGTATAAACTTACTGAGTGTTATATGTAACACTAGGGTAGTGTTTATCCAACACACACTGTTGCATTTAACAATAAGGCAGGGTTTAACTCGCAAAGTATTACATTTAACACAGAGACAGTGTTCGTTCCACTAAACAAGTGTTACATTTAACACAGGTGTAATGTTTAGTCAACTGTCATAGTGTTATATTTAACACCGGGCAGTGTTTTTTCAACCCACTTTCATTTAACACTGGAGCATTGATTACTCAACTCACATAGTGTACATTTTACAGGGAGGCAGGGTTAACACTCATACAGTGTTACATCTAACACCGGGGTAGTGTTTATTCAACTTAGAGGGTGTTTTTAGTGTTTTACTCACAGAGTATTACAATTAACACAAAGACAGTGTTTATTCAAATCAACACGGGTTACATTTAACACTTGGGCGGTATTCCTTTAACTGGCATAGTGTCATATTTAACAATAGGGCACTGTTTATTCAACTCAATGAATGTTACCTTTAACACGGGGGCAGTGTTTATTCAACACACAGTGTTACATTTAAATGTGTAGGCATGGTTTAATTTATCTAACAGAGTATTACATTAAACAAGGAGAGTGTTTTTTTAAACTAAACAAGGGCTACATTTAACATTGGAGCAGTGTTTATTCAACTAACATGGTGTCACATTTCACATTGGGAATTTTCCTGTGAAAAGCTAACATGGACAAACAAATAAGATTTCCAGTGTAATAAAACTTAGTTAATAATCAAAACAAAAATCTTTGAAAATAAATTCTTAGACCATTTCTTTCTGTATTTCTGTCCACAGAAAGGCTTTCCACTGCTTTAATTACTTTTTCTTCTTCTATAATGTGATTATGGGGTTGAGCAACTGCATTTTACGGCTTTTGAGCAGCTGCATTGTGGGTACGTGGCTGGTATCACGTATTGATCGGACCATCATGCAGCGGGGCTATGAATCCATGGATCCAGGTAATGAAACATCAGATCAATCCACTCTATCAAAAACTATATAACAATGGAATAATTTCAATTTTTTTATATATAAATAGCTTGGTCATAAAGTGAGAAACAAAAACTTAACTTGGTATAACTTAGCTCTATTCTCCATGGGTCTCCTTTGTGTTTCCACTGGCTTCCAGTATCACCAGTATTTTACACTAGAGGGCTTGGTTTAGAAGTGTCTTTTAAGAAAGATTCACTCTTTTTTTCTAGTTCTGCTTCGTGACATCATAGAAAATGCAGTAGAAATGCACAACTCCATCATAAAAACCAAATGAACAAGAAAAGGAGCACTCAACAGGAGAAACCAAATAGATTTCATAGATGTCAATCAGATAAAGGTATTATCTTGTCGTGAATTTTTCTTGGCTTCTGCTTTAGAACCAAATAGGTAAATGCACCACTAAAGGTTACAGAATGCAATGGAGAAGCCCCCAAAAGCATGGCAGGTTGAGTGGTCCCTTTATTAAAACACATCTTAGGAACATGCGTGTCATGCAAAAGTCTGCTTCTAAAGATGGCTCCAAGGATCAGCAGAACCAGCTAGAAATTTTCAAATTATTAGGACTTTGGGGAAACATATCTCTACACAACAAACCTACGTAATGCCAGAAACATGATGACGCTATTGCATCATGATGGTTACTTATACGCTGACATCCGATTTGGCTTATCACATCATTTCTATTTGAGATGACTATTTAAAACCATTGAACAAATCATGCTGAAGAAACATATCTCTACACAACAAACCTACGTAATGCCAGAAACATGATGACGCTATTGCATCATGATGGTTACTTATACGCTGACATCCGATTTGGCTTATCACATCATTTCTATTTGAGATGACTATTTAAAACCATTGAACAAATCATGCTGAAGACACAGTCAATAACTACTGAAAGGGCCGATTGTAAAGAAGTTTTTTTTTAAAACTCACCAGCAACCCTATAGGCCCTGATGAACAAAAACGATGTATACAGCCCTTTTTTTAAGATTTATTTTTGGCCCTTTTTAGCCTTCATTTTGAACAGATAGGACAGTAGGTATACAGGAAGAGAGTTGGATAGAGAGAGGGGGAAGGATGGGAAATGACAATGGGTTCAGGATTCGTTGCCCTGTGTAACCGCACGTATATGTCCGGCACACCTTCAAGATTTCATTATTTATTTCTCTCTGCAGGATATAGCACATGGATTGGGATGATCTTTGCTGATCATTACCACAGCAACCCCGTGGTGCTGTCTTTTTGCCATCTGCTTCTTGGCAAGACACTGGAGAAAAAGGAGCTTGCAGTACCATCATATGCTACCTTTAGCAATAACACAGGTAAATAGTAACAAGAGAAAACAATTGTTTTCGTCTACAATTCTCACATTTCAGGATTTTGAATCTTTCTTTTATGAAGGTTAAAAGGTCAGGAGAGTAGTCAGTCTGTGGTCTGAAATCGCTGCATTACTACAGAAAATATCTATTAGTCTCAAGCTCTGTATTGATTATGACCCTGCTGGTGGCGTCAACAATATAGTCCCCATTTGGTTTTAAAATATGAACATTGAGGCTAAATATTGTATCTTTGATAAGAACATTTACTTTTAAAACACATAGACATTCTTATTTTTTTAGCTCAGCAATCAGAATTGGACCAAACAGGGCTGGATACACCCATGCTACCATCAAATGTCAATCAGATGAAGGTATCTCGTGTGACAGGTAGGTTAGGAGTTGAATGCTCTCTATTGCTTTTCTACCCTGGATTGGATTGGATTCTACCTTTAAATGCATCAGATATAGCCGTTGAAAAATCCTGACCAATCAGACCAGATTAGAAATTTGTAAAGGAGGGACTTGCAGAGAACATACTTTTTAAGGAACTTTTTGTGAGAAAAATGTGAAGCTGCAATGATTAATGATGGTACCTCCAAACCAAAATCGTGATCCTCTTTAAAAGCATACTAAAGGCTTTTTGTACAAGTGTTTTAAATGTACTAATAGAAGTGTAATAGTGTCTTGTGTGCTGTGTGTTGTTCACCAGGCTGTTCAGTAGGGGGCAGAGCACGTGTACGCTGGCTGCTGCTTTACACACTGCTGAGGAATCCTTCACTCATTCTGCTGAGAAAGAGGAACAAACTGACGTTGGTTGACAACCATGATCCTCTCCTCCTGGCCCGAGCCCTTTTCTCACAGACCCAACAGGCAGATTCTGCTGAGGATAAAACTGATGAAAAGGAACCCACCCAATCAGATGTCTGAAAATATGACTGCCCCTTTGAGTTTCACCTGCTTCCTTTTTTCCGTCTTGAAGGATTGTCTACGAGTCTGCTCAAAAATGTCTATATGTTGTGTTTTTGTTGTATAAAAAACGATATTTGTCACCGTAAACCAACATTTTACAAAAAAATACAAATTTGCCATTTGTTTTACATTCTGTTATCAGGGTTTAAACAGGTTTGTCTCCTGTCTGGTGATGGAGACGCCAGAGGAGTTGGACAGGTCCACCTAATATATATTATATTTCACACACTCACAGGCCACTTAATTGGGTACATCAGTCCAACTGCTCTTTAACGCCAAAATCTAACCAACCATTCACAAGGCAGCAACTTAATGCATTTAGGCATTGTTCAACTGAGCATCAGAATGGGAAAGTAAGGTGATTTAAGGGACTCTGAACATGTCATGGTTGTTGGTGGGTCTAATTATCTACAGGGATTTTCACGAACAACCATCTCTAAAGAATGGTCAAAAAAAAGATAAAATATCCAGTCCAAAATGCCTTGTTGATGTCAGAGGTCAGAGGAGAATGGCCAGCACACTGGGTCCAGGCAATAGACAGGCAACAGTAACTGAAACATTTCTGAAGGGCATCTCTGGACACACCTTGAACCCTGAGGTGGATGGGCTACAACAGCAGAAGACCACACCAGGGGCCACTCCTTTCAGTTAAGAACAGAAAACAAAGGCTTCAATTCTCACCAAAATACAATAGAAATACAAAATATAATTGCTTTCCTGTGGCTCATTTGTAGAGAATTGTGGTAACAACACAAAGGTCATGGGATCAAATCCCACGGGAAGAAAGAACTGACAAAAAATGTGTTATTCACATGCAAGTCGCTTCGGATAAAAGTGCTTGCCAAATGCATACATGTGAAATGTAAATATAAAGGTTAAAAAAACAGTCTTAATTTCCGCTGTAATATTCTGATGGGTCAGAATTTGGCTTTAACAACATGAAACCATGGATCTGACCTACTTTGTATCAACAATTCAGGCTTCAGTTCAGTTTCAGGCCAAAAGAGCACCTTTGGGACGTGTGTTTCCAGTACCGTATTGAATATATGCCATGAAAGATTTGGGTAGTTCTAAAGGCAAATCGGGCTTCAACATAGCAACCGGGACCTATTTACCTGAGTGGTGATTATATATAGGCAGCTGCGCTCAATCCTGCCATGACAAGAACCACACCTCGGTAGCAGAGGTTGCTAGTACCACCTCACCCTCACTCATTGATGATGACTAACGTTGATGATCATATGAACCCGTTTGGTATAATTGGTGGATCATACACTTGACAATAATCCAACAAAATCCCTGGCTTTGTGCAAGTATTACCCAAAATTTAATCTTAATCACCCGACAGCTTGAAGAAGCAGACTTTTGTTGACGAAGCTCTGCTACCACAGCTGCATCTCATTCTGCCTGTCTGACCGAATTTGGAAAAAATAGTCAGTTAACAGTGTGATGTTGAAATGGTTGAAACCCCGATTGTCCGGTTTAAGGAATATTCATTGGTCCTCTAAAGCCAACAGAACTAGCTGTTTCAGGCTCTTCAGTGAGAAGATATTAAAATTTGCTGTTAGTGTGGAGGCGTTAATAGCTGATGTATTCCATTATGATTATAATGTGGGCAGCCTCATTTCTTAATATTTCATTATTTAGGCCTATTAAATCTCTGGAACGGCCAAATTTGTGTTCAGTTTCCAGGTTTACTCCATTTGACATACCTTTTATCACCTTGAACAACTCAGTGTAGCAAGGGCAACCTTATCTTTTAACCAAACCATTATAACCTCATGCAGGATGGACAAATTGTGATTGGTCAATTCGATAGAGTTTATTGTGTGATGTCATACATATCCGACCATCTGAAAAAGCAAATGCAAACATGGACCAAATCCCTGAGTGATTGATTAAAGAAGTGCAGAAATATAGCCATTATACAAAGATTATACAAAGATTGTTCTATAGTACATACTGTAATTTCTAATTTCAATGACCACACTGCGTAACACCGCCCTCTATTGTTTATGAAGGGATGTTGCAGGCATGCTTTCCATTTAGGCTTGACGTATTTGACCTGTTTCGTATTTATCAACATTCCACACTTCCAATTCATACGATTAATTTTATAATAATTTCGGGGAAACCAGTATGGTCTAAAAGTCGGTTTGGTAAAAAGTTCCATCGATCAGTCCAGTTCCTAAAATAAGTTGTAATAAGTAGCTATTAAAATAGAAAATCAAAATTTTTCAAACAAATAAATAAATAATTTGGTAACATTGTAGGTAACATTGATTAATCTGGGCGTTTTTATTCATTCTATTGATTAATTTTGTGTATTTTTGTTTTGACATTTGACCCCAGTCTTTTCACTGATGACGTAATGACGTAATTGGAAGAATATCGTTAACACGTGCGTTGTTCAATAACGGCTAGTTTAAGTTTAAAGCAAAATATACAGGTGAGTGGCTTAAGTGCTTCGATTAAGTGTTAATTTTACAAATTAAATATTTTTTAGATGAATGTTTGTTGTTGGGACCTAGAAAGTACGTTTTCATGGTTTATCAACGTTTATTTCTTGCCTATTTAACGTTAAACGTTATTTCCCGCTTCTGACTTGTGTCCATTTAATACAGTTAATGACTATTTTACAATCAAATTGGCTGTCTTTACTACGGTTTTCGTGTGTGTAACTTAATTAGACTTTTGTTGAAACTTTTCTTAACGTTGCGTTAGCCAAACGCTAATTTGATTTAAAGCTTCTTTTTTAACGTTAAGGTTCAGTAGGCTAACTGATGTATTGTGCGAATACCATTGACTAGGATAGTTCAAATAAATAAATAAAGTAAAAAAAATCCCTGGGAAATGTAACTTATTATTGCATGATTTACTTTAACTCTTCAAGTAAATGAGCATAAATAATCACAAAACTAATGTATTTAATTGGTTACAAGTTCCAGCAATAGCATAGCCTAAAATCACTGAGTCCCACTCTCAGTTGGTTTCAGAAAAGCTGGTCTGTTCATAGTCTACAATGTTTTGGTAAAAGGACAATGTTTTTGAGAACAGAATGAGTGACGAGGAGTTGGTGAAGAAGATGCTGCGTGCTGTTCTTCAGAGCAGTAAGCATGGGGTGGCCATGGCCTGTCTGCAACGAGACTACCGGGCTCTGACAGGAGAGATGATCCCTTTCAAAAAGTTCAACCATGCAAGTCTGGAGAGTTTCCTCAGAAGCATTCCCAGTGTGGTGCGACTTCAGCACTCCAGTACTGGAGAGGTGGTTTCTTCACATTATGTTCTTCACAAACCATTTTGTGCAAAATCCCACACAAGATTGTAAAATGATTAGATTAGAGATGGACTTTTAGACATAAAATAAAAATTAACAATATCTGTAAGAGCAATAAAATATAGGGATGCAACGGTACACAAAGCACACAGTTCGGTACATACTGTGGTTTCTAGCCATGGTTTTTGGTTCAGTTCTGATGGCTTAGCAAATTGTATTTTTTTTTTATTGTTCTTTGTATGGATCGCATGAACAGATAAATAATGGGCGTTCATAGAATTCACTTTATTTTCAAGACACATTTACAAAAAAATGTTCACTTTACACTTTAAAACGATACAATAAACCAGGAACAGCTTGCAGAAGAGCGCTTGTGTTTCAAATGTTGCTTTTACATAATAACATCTGATAAAACATCACTGGCACATGGAGACATTTTTTTATCATTCTTTTTCCATCTTTATTGTGTTCTTCTGCAAAGCCAGCAAAAAAGTGAACGCTGTCTCTTCAGCGCTGACAGTTCTTCTCTGGCTTTGAGTGAGAAATAGGTGAAGTTCTGGCCTCCTCTAACTTTAGCGCTCATTTATTGAATATTTACAGGAAGGAGCTGTTCATTGATTGGATATTTGTTCCAGGACATGTGTTTCGTTTTCTGTCATCTGCTTTTTCAAACGTGAAACTAATAATAAAACATACAGGAGTTATTCAAATCACGAACTGAAAAACTGCGGTTCACAAGGGCGTACTGAACAGAGGAGGCTGTAGCAAGCAGTTCGGTATAAAATCGAGTATTGTGGAGTCCCTAATGAGGTAAAAAAAAAATGCAACCGAAATGTGCCGAATCAAAAATTTCTATTTAAATCGGAGAATCAATTTTTTTTTTAACCCAGCCCTACTATACAAGTAGCAGCAGTTTGAAGGGATATGCTAAGGTCTGCGACTTCTCTCCTCAATCACAAGGAATAAATGGAGACATGCTCAGTGTTGCTGCTCATGTTCCATATCTTTTATAATGCTGAAAATGTCACAAGCCATCTTTGGTAGTTCACACTGCAATTGCAAAAGCACCAATTTGCACTTGATTTTATGCAGTTGTCTGAAATTTCTAAAACGTTTTGGGAGCTCAAAATCAGGGATATTATCTTGCAGACGGCATAAGGCTGTCTTGACAAAAACACCACTATGCAGCAATGTTTTTTTTGTATGTTGTTTGCAGGTCATGTGCTTTGCTGGTGTATGTAAGGAGACTGCACACATCGCACAGCTAGTTGCCCGACAGAAGACGCCAAAACTTCCGGCAGCTCCAAACTACTGAGTTTCCAAATGAGAACGCAGTTTAGAAAATATTCTAATTTTTCTCCAAACGGTAATGTAAAGAAAGGATAGAGCAACATGGTTTATTTATGCTTGTTGTCATGTTAATTTATTGTGCGTTTTTTTTTTTTTAGTTGTTTGGTAGATGTGGTCTGCCGATCCCATTTTCAATGTTCAAGTTTTTTTTTTTTTAAAGAATTGAAAGAAGATACAGCTAAATTACACCTGTACCTTTCAACTGATATTTATTTTTTCCATGAAAAAATATTTACAATTCAAAAGGAATTCAAACCCCAATGGTGAACAATTGTTTGGTAAATAATAAAATACACAAAACTCATGACATCTAAATCTCAGATAAAATAAAGAATACCCTGTTAATCATAAAAGCTTGACATTAAAGTAAAACATTTCCAAGTAATTGGGAAGTCCCTTCTTTGCTGAATCTTATGCGAAGATGTGCTTGTGCTTTTTGGGTCCAAGTTCTATTCCCCTTAGTGGTATCTAATTTAGATCAGGTTCTAAAATCCTGTTGATAACTGACTGGTAACTGATTGGCCTGAAAGAATCTCACTGCATGCTTCAAAACGTTTTCGGTTATATCTTACCACATATACAGCATAAAAAAAGCAATTCCTTTGCATTTGTGATGTCACCAAGCTTACAGTGCAGCAGGAGGTCATTCAGTTGTTCTGTTCTTCTATTACACAAATTTTGATTCAGACATTTTGTCCAGAGTGTGTTTACAAAGAAATCTTTCTCTAATTATTTCAATATTTGTACAAATTTAAGTATGACCTCAAGTGCATCTTTGATATTTGAAATTGGTGGTTTCTTGGGAGACATTCTGAGGAACGTTGTTGCAAAATCATCTTAGATTTAACAATTAGTACCAAAAAATGTTTTAGCATTCACGTATTCTTCCCCTTGAGGTTTGTGTTTGTTTCGATGCTTGCAGTTCGACCTCCGTTGTCTCTACGACAGCCAGGCAAAATGACTCATCCCTCTCGAGGGTCTATGTCCAGTTACAGTAACCAGAGGCAGTTTTACAGTACTGACCTCCCCTCCTCTTGGGGTCCAACTTGTCAACTCAACAGGATACCACCCGGGTGAGTGAGGGGATGCATGATTATGAGCTCTGAAACAGATAAATCACAATATTAATGGGTGCTCTTATTCAGGCCTGAGAAGACTCCGGTTGTACCCAACAGGTCCAGTAAAGAAATAAAGACTCTGCCCAAGAAAACAGCTGGGAAAGCAGGTGAGCCTCATTTTTTTATTTCACTTTTTTATGTCGCCACATCATAACATAATAGTTTTTCAGGTGTTGCACAGATATCTGACCCATTGGTGTATGTGCATGAATCCCCTAAATAAACCTTACCACTCTCTAAAGAGAAGTCTTTCTCAGAGTGCTCTCAATATATACACGCTGGTAGAGAGACGTCCACCATTATTCTCCACATGCTGCAGAGGTAGTTTTGTTTGCTAATATGTAGAGTGTGATCTGTGTTTAAAGATGAATGTAGATGGGCAGCATCTTGAGATCTTTAAAAAGACCAGATAAGGGTTTTCAACCCAAAGTTTTGACTGTTTTACAAACTCATAGGAATGTAAACAAATCTTACTTTTCTTAAAGGTGCCATATTTTAATATTGATAATTGATATACTTTTAATAACTTTTATATAGATTCATATAAATGAGCTGTATTAGTGATTAATCTGATTGGTCAAAGGGCGGTGCTTTGACCGAAAAGAACTGTTGGTGGTGCTAAACTGGTTTTTATCTCACAAAAAAGGATCACATGATTACACAACCATGCATTAAAGCCTATTGCATAACATGGCCCCTTTAATTGCCCTAAAATTCTGAAAAATGTAAGTGTATCAGATTGTGGCAAGCAGTAAAAGGGCCAGGTGTGGATTGAGCCGTGCACGACCCTCTTCAAGATTATTGGTCACCTTTTCTGGGTACACTACATCGTATCTGATCGATCCGCTCTTGTCCAACTTGAATCTTTCAAAATCTCACGGAATAATCTAGTTTTGTCAGATTATTGTAATAAAGTACCGGTATGTGTTTTAGATTCTGTAGATAAATATTTTTGTTTGCATTTTTCTTCAGATCTCCAGAAGTCTGTCAACTGTGCTGATGTTGAGATGGCTCAGGGTCGATTGAAACAGCTATTACAGAAGTATTGTAGTGGAGTCTGGCTGTCTAAAATCCCCCAGTTGTACAAGAATATGTTCCAGGAGGACTTTCACAACTTTGAAGAAATAGAAAAATGGACACACATTTGCACTGTGAGGACAGAAGCACACAAACATGTTGGGACTTAAAGTACGCCTGGGATATATGGGGAAAAAAAAGATAATAGCAATGTAATTCCCATATTTAATGATATTTTATGAATGTCTTAAATATTTCATAGTTTATTTTTTTCACCAAAGTGTTAAAAACAATATGTAAACATTTAGTAAATAAATCTTACTTTATAGACGTGCAGGTTGCAGACACAGGAACGCACCACACAGAGACCTACATAGAAGCTTCTGTGTGGAGTGCAGATGATTTTTTTTTTTTTTTTACGGAAAAAAAGGAGTAACAATTGAGCCAGATGATTTTCCATGTGGGCTGCTATGTGTTGGTATTGGGTTAATGCTGTTGGTCTACTTTTCTGGAACTGAGTCGCTGTGGAAGAAGTCTAAGCAGGGATGCCCAAATGTCCTTCATGGACACCTCCAACAAAATCTCTTTAATGTGTTCTTAGTCTCATGTAGCCAGACCCTAATGTGGGGGTCAGAATGTTAGCATAACTTTCTTGAAATTTTGCCCACGGCCTCTGAACTGCCCTGTTATGAAAGCATGATGTATAGTATGACTATATAGTATGCAATGGTCTTCAATGGTCACTATGAACCATAAATGGCATACAAGTAGATTTGTTAAGTGTCTTGTAATTCTTTCTCTTCTGTCATTAGGTTGAACAGCCAGGCAGCAATAACATTGTGGACCGTCTGGTGTATCCTGTGTTGGAGCCAGCTCCCAAACTAAACACTGTTCAATCTCCACAGAAGCAAACTCTGAACTCTACCTCGTCAAAACCTCAGATGTCCACTCACAAATTAAGAACGCTTACAATTGACATTCCTCTTTCAACCCAGAAATCCACCTCTTCTTTGAGTCCTACATCACCAAACACAATCATGCTGGACTTTACTCCAACTAAATTGCAAACAACTCCATCTCACTCGCCCCTCACTCCCCCCTCCACCCCACCATCCCACCAGCCTTTGACTCCAGCAGTCAAACAGAAGCTTAGACAGCTGCTCAACAAATACAGCAATGGCCTCTGGGCTCATGCACTTCCACAGCTTTTCCAGGAAGTCTTTGGGTAAGATGCAGTGTATGTTTCTTGTTTTTTTTTTTGTTTTTTTTCAAAGATATTTTAACATTTTAAGTGCATTTTTATACGAATCTTTTCCAGATTATTGATTGAGTTCTCCTTTTTAGTGCCCATTTTATGGACCTGAAAAAAACCACTATATTTTACTTGATATTGGGCACACCTGAATATGTGGTGTCATGTCGCCTTACAAAATGGATTTGATTTAAAGGAAATAACGACTAACAGTCCCAGAAAAAAATTTTTTGTTGCTTCTAATGTCACTTTCATGTTGAGGTAGTTTTGCCCTTGGACTTTTGTCCTTTTCATCACAAAGAATTTTTGAACACACGGGTGATCATAAATGAGTGAGCAAAAATAGTATTTTGAATAAATTGCCTCAATTCATCCAAAGCTCCCACTCAACTCTGAGCCATTTAAATTCATGATTCACCTTCGAAGATTCATCTACTGACTCAAATCAGTTAGTGATTTGTAGTTCGTGACCCAGTCTGTTATTGGATCACTGCATGCTGCATTTGGAAATGGAACACATGTCACAATTACTCAGTTCATATGTTAGACCAAATCAGGTTGAACCTGATTACTTGTATTTCATTCTTGGCAAAGATATGTCAGGTTTCCTTTACAATTATGTACTACATAGTTTGAGCGAGGATGCATGCAATAAATGGGGAGAGATTAAATGTTTTGTACATCAGAAAGCAGCTGAAGATTTTAACGCCCTCTGAGTCAACTGAACTTTCGAATTTTAAACATTAAAAAAAATCTTTAAATTGATTACTTTAAAAGGTAATGACAGTTGAACTGTGTGTGTTTTTTTTAAAATCCCTTTGTTTCTGGCTCAGGTGCTCATTTCCACAGCAGGCGTTGGATGATCTGTCTTTATTGGCAGATACTTGTATGGTTGAGTACCCCATGCCAGACAATCGAAAGAGAGCCATACTGTACATACTACCATTCCAAGATCAGGCACAACCTCATCCTTGCCACCCTTCACTGATTTTGCCTTGTGCCAGCAACCCGCATGTTCCAGCTCTTATTACCCCAACATCAGATTTTCTGTCTGTTTTAGTGATGGCTATCGACAACACCAATAATGTCGTTGTGAGGTATGACGTTTAAAACCAGGGCTTGGCTTCCAGATCTATTATAGCTGCTTTATAAGTTTAACATTGAGTCATTAAATGGGGTTTTCTTTTTTTTACTTTAAGGTTTGTGGGTGAAGGATATTCCAAATCTCTAGAGGTGATGGAGGTGGACATGCTAAAATTCTACAGTAAAGTTGGAGCTGGACTTTGTCTTCTTTCTTTAAAAGTTGGGCAGTTTGTGGCAGCGGCCATAGAGGAAGATGCTGTGCTAAGAGCTCAAGTCCATGAAGTCATAGGGAACCAGGTTAAGGTACCAGAGACTCCACAGTTCACTCATGCAAAAATGTTTTAAACATTCGTTTTCAACCTTTGTGATGTAAGCACTGAAACGGCATGAAATACAAATAAAGGAGCTTTTATGGTGTGCCTTTGTGACTCGAACACCCTTAACTGTATTATTTATTAGTCTCAGGTTAGTTTCAAATCTCTCCTAATTTTTAGGTATTGCAATCACTTAAAACTTGGTTGGAAGACTGCTCTGGTTTGTTCTCACACGGTTCTTAAAATCTTATATAAAAATGTTTACATTTGTATAATATAACATATTTAAACCATACCATACTCAACCATAGAATAACATATTTTTTAGGTTCTAAAACACAAGTCTTTTTTGGTTTTCTACAAACAACCCTCAGTTTGGCACCTCCAAATGCAGAAGACTCTGCTGCTCCTAGAGTCTGAAGAGAAGTGTTGAGTGCTGGCTTTATATACTGTGATTTACATAATTTATTCTGTGAGTTCTTGGAAATCACCCCAAAAAAACCCAGCTGAAGTTACTTTTTGAAAACTCTTGTAACCTAGTGACAATCCATTTATGACAACCGGCAGTAGTAGAAGCTCAGAGGAGTCACGGCCGCTGTTCCCTCTTTGTAACTTCTTGTTTTGACGCTGTTCTGGATCTCCAATGTCCATCAAGTTCTTCCTACCCTCTTAGGTTGAGGTTAAACACCATCTACAACTCTCTCTATATAATTATATAATCTATCATTTGAAAATATCTGTGTAAGTTCTATAGATCAGAAAAAGACTGTTATAGAACAGTTTTATGAAAGATTTGTAAAGTCAAGGACTTTATTGATAAAATGTGTATGATCGATGTATGTAATATTTAATAAAAACAATCTGTGAACGTGATAAATTACTTTCTATATTACAGATAAAAATAGAGCACCTCCAATGCTGTCTTATGTTTGATCACTAGGCCATTCAGAGAGAAACATTTAATGAACTCTAATAATAATGCGCTCTCTGTTTTTCAAGGTTTACTGTGTGGATCATGGCTTCTTTGATGTTATCAGCAAGCAGAAGATATTTCAACTGAGGGATCAGTTCCTTACACTTCCCTTTCAGGCAACCACATGCCAACTTGCAGGTGATGTTCATTGAGAGTATGAAATTCAATATAAACTTTTTGAAATTTCTCCATCATAACTTTTCAGTTTGTCGCTTGTTAGGTCTTGAACATTTCAGCACAGAGCCAGTGGTCTTAGAGACTCTTAAGTCTTTAACTATGCCCAAGACACATTTGGCTGAGCCTTTGGAGCGAGATGACACCCTACTCGTTGTACTCTACGACACTTCTCATAATGAAGATGTCAACTTGAACACCGTGTGCTTGAAAGCTCTTCAGGATAAGTCCATGGAGAATCCTTTACGGGTCTGTTTGAAGAAATTTAAAGTGAATGTCAATTGACAAAATGAAGCGAAGTATGTGTTATTGTTCTTTTGCCTCAGGTTAACAGCGTATACTCAAACGTGTTGGTGACAAATGTGTGCTCTGATGGCAGTATTTACTGCCAGTTGCCTTCTCGAGGCCAGGCCAAGCTAAAAGACATTATGGACAAAATTGAGGCACATTTCATCTCACAGGTAAAATGAAAAATTAAAACATAATATGATTTAGGTTTAAATGAGTTTGCTAACATCTTTTGACTCCAATGTATTTCTAAGTTAACTTGGGAGCTGTTGGTGTCCAGACCGTTTTGTGGCAAAGTTTGTTTAGCCAAGTACAAAGGGAAATGGGCAAGAGCAGAGGTGAGGTTTCTCTTTTTTTAATTTACCAATCATCTTATGATCAATCTCTGCACACATTTTATTGCTCGAAATTACACCACTGGTTACATTAAACTGACCAATAAACTTTGCATTTAGACCTTTAATATTACAGAGACAACCTGATTCAGTATTGTTTCATATTTGTGTAGATCATTAATCTTCATGGAAGTCAAGTGTTGGACATCCTGTTTTTGGATCTCGGAGTTCCTGCTTCTCTGGAGGTTAGTGAGCTCAGAGAGATTCCACCGATCTTCCTCAAAGAGCTCATCACTATTCCACCTCAGGTACATTCCTCAATTTTTGTCCTCCCACTGTTCGACAGTCTTGCGATGAGCAGTATGATGTGCTTCATGAGTGAGTCAATTTTTGCGCTTGTGCAGGCTGTGAAATGTCTTCTGGAAGAACTAACTGGAGACAGGGGTGTATGGCCTCCTGAAGCTGTTCTTTGGTTGAGGGAGACGGTCCTCAACAAAGCCCCATCCTCCATGAAGGTTCTGCTCATTCAATCAATATTTTTTTTTTATTCATAGCACTTTCTTTGGGTAATATAGAGTTAAAGTATCTGCATATTACTTTAGAGATAAATCGATTGTCATTGAAGCATGAACGTTGCAAACTACACAGTCAAGTTAATCTGTGTACCACCCAGAGAGGGGAATGTCTCAGAATGGAAGCTTTTGGGCCATACCAAAGATAAATTCGAAAATCAATTTTTGCATTATTAAACACATTCAATTCTTTCTATTTTGCTACCGAGCTCTAGATAAACTTTTAAAACTTGCGTTAGCCATCTAACAGAAACAATTCCATGTGGTAGGAGGAGCATGTGTACAGTAAACCTCTTTTTTTCTCCTTATGTTTAGATTGTGAAGCTGGATGAAACCAGGACCGTGCATATTTATCTCTTTTGTGGTTTTGGACCAGACCACATACAGGACAGTGTTAACCGCCAGTTGGCTGCCTGCCCATTTTGGCAGGGGGATTCCCACTTGAAAAAGATCACCAGGTCGTCTGAAACTGTTCCACCAGAGGAAGTGGACACCATGTATCTTTCCCCAACACCTTCAAGCTCCCTCACACTGCCCCCTCAGCTGAACTTGCCACAGGTTGGGCAGAATATGGATGTGTTTGTGTCTGTCGCATGCCACCCTGGGCACTTTGTTCTGCAACCATGGCAAGACATGTACAAGCTGGTGGTTTTAATGGGAGAAATGATCCTGTTCTACAACAAACAGGAAGTAAAAATGGTCAACATCCAGAAAAACAATGTCTATGCTGCAAAGATTGACAAGAAGTAAGATCTGAACAGCACTTTTCCTTGAGCTTGTGACTGTAAATTAATTTTATTTTACTCTTGCTTTAGTAATATTTCTCCCTCTTTTTTTTAGTTGGTATCGTGTCTTGGTAAAGGGCCTCCTCACGAATGGTTTGGTGTCTGTATATGAACTGGATTATGGGAAGTACGAGTTGGTTAACTCTGCCCAGCTACAGCCACTCATTGAGGAGTTCAGGCAGCTGCCATTCCAGGGCATTTCAGCTCAACTGGCCGGTAAGAGACAACCTGGAGGCTATTAGACCTCAAGCTTCATTAATAATCAAATGGTTATAACGGATTAGCAAAAGCATCACTCCCGGAGTTTTAGAATTTGAATGCAATCAAACTAAAATGTGATGTGTTGTAAATCATTAGCCTAATAATGCTGCTTTATTCCTGTAAAACTGACATATCTGGGCATGGGTATCAACGTAACTTTGTTTCAAAGTGAATCTGCAAAGTCAAAAGGGGTAGAAATGGAACTCTACCTTTTTATGCTGTTTTGGGTTATTTTCATACCACATTGATCTTGTCTTAACTAGTTTAAACAAACAAAAAAGTAAATGCAACATCCACATCACCCATTTTCAATAAAGCACTCAACAAATACTTGTCGTTGTTCCATAATTCCACACAAAACTGACCAGAGCAGCTGGTTTAGTTCCTGCGCAGTTAGTTTGTTACTTGGTCAGTTTTAATCATGTTCACAGCATAAACAAAGCACTTCAGAGTTTACTTTGAAGAGTACAAACAGGTCTAGAACTTCTGTATGCTGCTCAAAGTTCAATACTCAAAAGGGAAATTGGTCCTGGGGTGAAGGCACCTTCAACATTTATTTTTCAAGGTTTAAAAGGTGGATAAAACCTAAATAAAAAAAACTGCTCGACTTGTTCCACTAGAGCAATGGTCACCAACTGTTTTGAGCCACTTATGGTTCCAACTAATGCAAAGGCCACCAGTTTAATACACATTTTTAAAGAACGCATTTGTACATGTTTTCCGTTGGTCAATGTTAAAGATTTCAAGTTAATTGTAAGTCTCTGCTAGTATTTTAAAATTCACTTATGCAACATTTTAATTTACCGAAATGTAACAAATCCTTCTTTAAGCATACTAAGTTTTAACAGATTATCAATTTACTTACAAAAAATATACTTTTACTGAACTTGTCACCATATCTTCACCATTTTTAAATGAAACTGTCAGGTTTTTACATTTAACAAATGCAGTAGTTTTCAATAAATCAGTTTAAAGTTTGCAGTTGTCAACATTACATCTTTAAAAACCTCTCCATCTCAAAGTAGCTTCTCTTTGGTCTTACACATTCCTCATTTAGTTCAGTTGAATTGCACTACAGCTAATTTTCCCTTCTGATACAGTTTGTTTTATAGCATTCGAGCAATCGAAGGGCAAATCAAATAGTATGCAGAAACCTGAATCATGGGGTGGTAATGGAATCAATCCCCTCTAAAACAGACCTAGATGCATTTAAAAACAAAACACATTTTGACGTAAACGCTATGGCCAATATTTATTTGTTTTGTCTTAAGTAGTTGCTGAACTACATTTTTTTTTTTTCATCCAGAAACACCTTTCTTTACATTCTGTAAGCTTCGTATATAAACCAGCTAGCTCAAATCTAACTTTCATTTTAATGTTGTTTTCTGGTATTTTCAAAACTACACTGAGTGAAACTAGGCTTTATTTATTTATTTTGTATTAGTAATTATGAGGCTGAGCTTTTATTTGGGAATAAATGACCATTCTCTGTTAGGTGACAGAACTCAAATATATTCTAATATATTATTAACAAGAACTATGTCCTTTCTTTTTATTCAGGTGTCAAGCAAACTGTCTGGCCTGAGGAATCGTCGATGGTTTTCCGTAACCATGTCGAAAAAAAGCCGTTGGTGGCCCAGATCGTGTCTGTTGAGGATGGCGAGTGGCCATGGGAGTGCAAAATCTCCGTCTTTCTTGTGGACACCACACAGGACAGCAGTGATATTTGGATCCACAAAATAATGCTGGAGTTTTTAGATGAAATCTGCAAAGATGACTGAAACGGTTCTAACCAGCTACCTGTTCTCAGATCTGTGCTCAAACCTTGGGTTTAACTCTTCATTTTGTATGTTCTGTTGTTCTCAATGTGGTACCTGATTTTGCAAGATGCTGTGTATATAATTAAATTATTCTCGTAATTGGAACATCTTCCCTTCTTTTCATTAGGATAATTTTTGCCAAAGTGGGGTTTTGTCACAAGTATTGTATTGGTTTGTTTGTTCTTTTTGCACTTTGGTTTGGTTGCTGTGGTTTGTATATGTTTACTTAAAGCAAATGTCCTAAATGTTAATGAACATTGATATTTCGAGGTTCTAGATTGCTGTATTAAAAGAAGGTCTTGTGCATCACATTTGGATTACTGTACTTTATTTTGTCTTTGAACGCACGAGACTGGGGACTTTGAATGGTTGGCTGAGAGCATAACGTCATCTGATTGGCAGGTTGCCATTGTGGGCGGGGTCAACCTCTAATTCCGCTCAAAAGTTTCTGGCAAAGCATTGTGGAGCAGTAAGTGTTGAATTTTTAAACTTTTCTCCGCCGTGTCAAGCGACGTTCTTCTATGAGCATTAGTTTGGAGGATTCGTCACACGAGGAAGCGGTGCATTTGTGTGAATTAGCAGCTCCGAAAAGAAGCCATATCTGGTCAAAGTATTCAGCTGTCACATGTGCTATATATAGTGTGGGATAAGCGCTGTCTGAAGTAAGTGCGAATGATGGACACTCCGCCACTAACACGCTTTGTTTTTCTCTTCCTTACAGAGAGCCCGAAGCTAATGCGTTAAGTTTGAAGTGAGTTTGATGTATAAACATTGTATATTATTTTATTCTTGTACTGTAATAACAAATTTAATTTTCATCCACAGTTTTAAAGTTATTTCTTTTGAAAAACTGTAGAACCGGCATGATTGAAAATGTCGTGAAAGAGAAGAGCTGAGCTGAGACCATCTTCGTTCTTTCCATGTAACATGAGACGCAATACAGCTAAAGAAACTGAAAAAGCTTAAAATACACCCTTTTTAAAGTTTAGTTGTCACTAAAGCAGTACATCAACTGTGCTGATGCCAAAGATCCAGAGTTAACATGACCAAAAGGTTTTCGAAAACATCTAGTTATTCGAGTGTCAATGCATCATCATAATTGAAAACCAAGGAATGTACCTAATGCTTCTTGTTCTTGCTGTTTTCAAGGTCCTACATCTGGGGGGCTTGTTTTTTCGGTTCCCTGTTTCCCCCTTTTCGTTATTCATCATGTTCCGTAAAGAGATGGAGAAGTACCGGGATCTGGATGAGGATGAGCTCTTGCAGAATCTGAGCGAAGAGGAGCTCAGAAGACTTGAGGATGAACTGGAAGAGCTTGATCCTGATGTGAGTACACTACATGGGGCTTATTAAGAAGAATCTAAGCTATACACCTTGCTCTATATAAAAGAGCAACTGTTTAATATGATATTTTGACTGTTAAAAGGTTTAAGAGCAGTACATTGTTACAGTTTCCCAGATTATTTGTCAACTTTCAGTCACTCATGTATTATAATGATTTCTTGCATAGAGTGAAATATTTAAATATTATTTCTTACAGTGTTGCTATTTTGAAAACCTTTTTTTTTGTCTCAGTATTTCTGTTGTTCAATTGTTGGTTTTCGCTCTAAATCACACCACACATGTTAAATAATATTCAGGTCTGGGGACTGATTTGGCCATTCCAGAATGTTGTACTTGTTCTTCTGCATGAATGGCTAAGTAGATTTTTAAGCTGCGATTGGGGATGAATCCATGCAACTCAACTTTAGCAAGATTCCCAGTCCCTGCACTGGCCACGCAGCCCCCTCCTCATGATGACACCAATTTTTACTGTAGATAACAAGTGTTTTTATGGAATGCTGAGTTTCTTTTCTGCCATATAACACCTCCAGTTTTCTCCAAATAACTCTTAGTTTCATCAGTCCACAGCACCTTATTCCAAAAGAGAAAAGTTTTTTTCCGCATTACTCGTCTTTTCAGCATCTCCTTGTGTAAAGTGCGCTGAAAAGTTTGAATGAAGCACAGCAACCAAATCTGCAGCAAGATAATGGTAAGGTAAGTCTTTGAAGCTGGTCTGTGGGTTGACCGTGACTATCTCACCATCCTTCATCTTTTTCTTGGTCTGCCACTCCGGTCCTTAACTGGAGCTATGCCTCAGGTCTTCCAGTTCCTCACAATGTTCCTCACATTTGAAACAGAGAGCTTAAATCTGAGAGAGCTTTATGTTTCCTTCCGCTAGGCCATGATGTTCAGCATTTATTGTTTTCAGCTCTTCTGAGGGTTGTTATGAGGCTCCTGTATTGCTACTCATTAGAGAAGATTGACAGGGGGATTGTTTGGATTTGCTTGTGTATGGAGGTCAAGGGTACATAATTTATAAAGGAAAATCGTGAAAATCACAAACATTTGCATACCACTGCAGCTTCTGAAGCAAGAGCAATTGGCTGACTATGCACGCAAAGTCACAAACCTTATTCTGTTATATAGTATAAAGAGCGCTTCCTGTTTGTTTTTCCAATGCACTGACATCTGCTGCTAAATGCCATAGTATAACTTGTATTGACTTCATTATTACAATCCCAGTCTCCTTTTTAAGTGTGTTTTTTTATTATTGTACAACCCATATTTGACCTCTACTATATTTTAAATGTTACATCAGGAGCAGAAAATACACTGTAGCGTCCGAACACTCAGCTATGGGCTGCCATTTCTGCTTTGCCACATGGGGAGCAATTAGGAGATGGTGTGCTTGTTCAAGGGCACAGCAGTTTTGAGCACCGAGGGTGAAATAGAGCTCAAATCAAGCGTCCCTCTCTCTCTCTCTCTCTCTCTTTTGGGCTGTACAATGAAATATTATAGGGATTCATCCTGGGACCAATTCTATTTTCACTCTACCTGCTGCCTCTCGGGCTGATCTTTAGCAAATATGTGTCAGCATGTGTTTGTGTTGGGTTGCATGACTGGCAGAATATCCCTCTCATGTAGAGTGAAAAGATTGAGTTTAAATTAATCTTATTTTGGCACACAACTTGATTTACTTTTATTTGTTTTATGGTTATTCTACATTAGACTTTGGTCAATTGGGTTGTTGTAAAGAGTGTTAAAAATAAAGAAGTGACGTTTATCTGGAATTTTAAAACCTGGAAACTTTCCATGGGAATTCACGGGAATATATAGGAATTAATGAGAATAAACTGGAAATTTGCTGAATTATAGGTTGGCAAATAACATGGTACTTAAAGGTAATTGATAAAAATGTCATAATACATACATTTTGATTGAAACTTTAGGGATGTACAAGTTGATCAGCTATAAATCCAGAACTGGGCAGATTTTGCTAGGAGTGATCAATTTTTTCCCTCCAACTTTCTTTTGGGAATTTTTATCTGTATCCGCACTTCCACACAACTGATATGAAGAAAAGATTTCAAATGGGAAGTGTTTTTGAAGTTATGTTACAAACAGACACTGGAAAAGTAATTTAAGAGATGAGATTTCTGCCACTTGAGAGGGAATTAAAACACCATTTACTGAAAATGTATTAAATTTGAATGCTGGAGTAAATATATTTATAGCAATAAAGTTCACAAAGAAAACTAAAGAGAACTCAATGAATGTGCCAACAAGCTTGAATTTAAACAGTTTATTTCTAAGGCCAGATCCCATGTGGTATCGAACTCAATGGCTTTGCTTTTACCTTTGCTAAACCATTTTGTTGTCAAACAGAAGCACAGAGCTGGTAAAAAGTACAAACACTTATTTTTAAAAAGTCTCCTATAATCATTGAGTCTGCAAAGATCATCAGCGATCATTAGAATCTGCTGGCTTTTATTCAGGGTGTTAAATTGTAAAAAATAAACGCTGTCTTTTTTTTATATATATATATTTAAAAAAAAACATCCTGTTCTTTTATAGTGTATTTTCATTTGTTGAACACAGATCCTATCAAACAAACATTAATAATGAATTACCAAATGAAAATGATTTGTTCTGTTTTAAATTTGTATAGGACTTTTATTATCTAATTTGAGTCTATATTAAACAAAATGTTAATATAAATTACCAACACAAAGTTTTCATGGCAATGTTCCGCCCCTTTGCCAACCTAGCCCACACTAGTTTCAGAGACATGTAAACAATTATTTTTACTGTACAGCTCTGGTATATTTCATTTTTGTGATTTGTTTGTATCCTTTTTTTTTTGTTAGGCATTGTTTTCTACTGTGATTTTTACTTTGAGACAGCCACATAAAAAGCTAAAGCCATACTTTATGTTATGATTCAGTTTACACAATATTTAAACCCAAAGCAGCCTTAATAAGCTGGAAATGCAGAATTTTCCAAATTGTGATAGTCATAATCACTGATCAAGTTTAAATCTAGCAAATTCTCCACAATGGTCCTCATGCTATTAATTAGTTGGCACAGTATAAACAGTTTTGTACAATTGCTGGGTGACATGGTTGAAAAAATGCTCAATAAAACCATGTTCACAGAGTTTAGAGCAGTTTCTTGATAAATATATCCTCAAAGAAGGTTTAGCTGCAGGTTCTGCATTCTGAGGTATAGACGGGAGTTTCAATGGAAAGGCATATGCTGCTTTGTGTGGCAAAACAATGTGTAGAGCAACTGTAAATACACATAATTGTACCAGCACAAGTAAATTACAATTGTGAGTGCCTTGAGTTACTTACATTTTATTTTTTAGCTATTTTTTTCCATTGCCAGAAGCCATATGCAGAACCATCCCCCTCTCTTCATGCAGTACACTTTCCTATTATGGGTCTCCTGTCGAATAAAGCAAAAAAGCCATTGAAATTGCTTAACAAAATGAAAGAGAGCAAAATGACTCCTTTCTGAGCAGCTAAGCCCATTATTTGGCCCATTTCATGCTTATAGTGTAAGTGCATTACAGCTGCCCAGAGCTTGCTTCCAAACGTGGTGACCTTGTTTAGGAACTATGGGTTGAAAGCTTTACAAATTTGAGGGTTTTTTTTTTTTTAAGAATAGTATTTTTATTCATTTTGCATTTGAGTAGTAATTTGCCAGATTGCACAGTTTTATGTTTCGAGTTCTGTACAAAATGTTTTGGCAGGTTTGTGAAACTGCTATAAACAAGGAATGCTTTCAGAAGGGAAGTGTTAATTATTTTCATCAATGTGCAAAATAGAACTTGACTTTCAGGCTGAACTTGTACAAGTCTTCAGTGGATGTAGCTTTCCTGCATTCTTCTGTCTCTTCATGTAATCTCAGACACACTTGATGAAGTTCAGATCAGGGCTCTGTTGGAGTCATTCACAGTGTTTCTTGTTCTTCTTTACGCTGAAGATGGTTCTAAATGACTTCCTGGTAGTCTTGCGTGAAGGCATGAAGTATCTGCATCTATTTCTCAGAATTGAAAACCCCTGACTCGCTCTACCGCCGTTCGACAAACTGCCTTCTTTTGCAGCCAATTAGAAATTTTGACTCTTCAGTCCAGAGCACCTGCTTCCATTTTTCAGCATCCCAGTTCATATGCGTTCATGCATACTTTCCCTTATTTAACGTCGGAATTGTTTGGGCTACAACCTTATCTTGTGTACCTGCCTATTGGATGCTGCTGGACATCTTCTGATTTCAAAGGAGATTGAGCTCTTTTGAAGAAGCACAAAGAAAAGTTGAGCACCATAGAAGCAGTGGTGGGCAGCAGAAACTGTAGCAGATAAAAGACAAGTCAAACAGAACATCTTTAAACCCCAGTCAGCTTTAAAATCTTTGTCTGGGAAAGACCTTGTTGATGCAATAAAACTATATTGTGTCTAGTTGCTGTGCTCAATCTTGCAATGACAAGAAACTATTGTTGGGTAACAGTTTGGCTGTTCCTCACACAGTTTTAAGCCGCGTAGGTTGTTTCTGTTTCAGATAATGACTGGTTTTAAACCTATATGTGACGTGGATGATCATTGAAACCTGTTTGGTTAATTAGTGGATCATACACCTCAATAAAACAAAACCTGCAAGTTTAAATAATTCCAAATAAGCACCAAATATTTATTTATTTTTATTGTTTGCTCACTTTACATTTTGTAAATGTAAAAAAATGTAAATTTAACTGATATTTTTAATTATATTACAAAACAATTCCACAACAATCCTGTAATTGTACAACAGTCGTCACAAAAACAAACAGTTTTTGTGTAATATAAAAAAAAGTGTTGAGACAAAATAAAGACACAAATGCTCCCAAAAAACAAAGACAAAGTCAAAATAATGTGAATTCAGGCGAACCTTTATTAAACCTTGAACACTGTTCTAAACATTTTTGCTCCAATGTTTTTTTTTTTTTAAGAATGTTGAAAACACTAGCCATATCACAGATCTTGTATTTCGAAGGGTTTCTTTACCATTTGCCGACACTTTCACAGATTGTGGGGTCTGTAAAACAAAACTGAAAGATTGAGCATTTTCTTACTTTTTCATTTGAATTAACCTTGCATTTTTTTTACTCTTTAAATGTTTATTTAGAGCCAAAAATATCAAAATTAATAACCTTTTTGTAACCAACACATGATATTTGAAATCAAAATTCCTACTTAATTCAAAACAGACAGACAGTTTTTGCTTAAATCTACTGTATGTGATTTTTTTTTTCTGTATTGGAATGTATGAAGTCTTTTTGAAATGACAATTATTGCTTTAGAAACTGTTAGTGTTGAAAAGAAATAATGAAAGGAATTCACAAAAATCTCTCTCTCTCCTGCCACAGTTTTATATTTGCTTGAGAGGAATCTGGTTTGACTCCAGCATCTGAACACTTCGTGACAGGTTTAGACATAGACAGGATAAATGGGCAGCTACAGAGAGGAGAGAAAAGAGAATTTCTTCTTCCTTTCTGGGTTGCTCAGCCCTCATGCACAAGTTTACCATAAATTCTGCTCCTGTAACAGAAATGGATCTGCATGAACGAAACAAAAATAAACCCTCACTGAGTCTTTTTGCAGATCCTGATTTGTACTGCGCATATTAAAGTGTGGAATATCTACGCAAATCATTTGAAATGTCATTTTAAGCTAATTCGTTTGCACACTTTTATCTGAACTAAGAACAAACTGTTCAGGCAAGTCCTAGTAGTCTATTAATCCCATTAAATTGAGTTCTTGCTGAAATCTTCTGTGCTCTGGGTTCTGTCATCGCACGCACAGAGCTTGCACAGCCCCCCTGCTTTACTCTGCAGCTTTTTTTAGTGGATAAGGGCTGATAGTGCTTTACTTAGAGGAATGCTCACTGTTTCAGGCAGGTCAGAGGTTTCTAATAGTGTGAATCAGAAATAAGTCATAAAACCATATTAAAACATGTTTACGGTTTAAAAGTGTCCTCTCTGGTGTAACCTCTGTGGAATTAACCTTTCAAATAATGTATAGGAGCATCTAACCCAAAAACTCCAGTAGGACAGTCTTATTAAGCTGCATCTGTGCTTATGCCCAGTGAATCACTAGGTCACTGGCCGCTACTACTTTTCTAGCCAAGTGAGCAAATGCAGCCAAAATAAAAATAGCACACGGCTTCTGATGACGCATGGAGTTCTAATGAACTGAAACAATCGGTCTGTGCAAGACACTAGACACTTATATTCTTTATTTTCTTCAATTGCATCTCCAAATTACTGTTCTGTGACAGATAACAGTACGTTCTGGTAATAAATGGCACATGGTGATCATTTTCTATAGTTTTCTTTTTTTATTTAATGAAACATTGTTTGTACCGATATGATCCACACTCATGAGTGCACTGAAAACTTATTAGAAAGTAGTTATGAAATAAGAAATTTTTAAAAAAGAATCATTTGTATATTAAAAAAATCAAGTCAGTGGAGGATTATTTAACTCTTAGGCGTCCAGGGCCTTTTTGAGCATTTTCTACCATTTTACAATTGGCTCTAATTATAAATAATCCTTAACAATGTTTTGGGGAAATGCTTGATGTATATATTTTTTTACAAAAATTATTTTAGTTGCATTATACAATAATACTGCAACAAGTATGAGTATTTGATTTTGTAATTTTCACATTTTCTAACAAGCACCCCCATCCATTTCACAGGTCTTGTACTTCCACAGGTCATCCCTTGTTTTCACCATTAGATGGCACTAATGGCACTGATTTTGGGGCAGTAAAACAAAACTGAAAACTGATCACACATCTTCTCACATTGTAATTTGAATTGCCTCGCGTTGAATTGCCTCTAACCTTGGAGTTTCTTTGAAGAAGGGGGAAAAGTAGTTGACCTCCCCTTTAAAGGTGTATATAGAGATTAGTTTTTGCATTTCCAAAACAGACAGACAGCACTGTTTACATGACCAGAGACTATGGTCAACGAATGACACTTTGGATGCTGCATGTCACTTAGTCTATGAAGCCATCAAGGAAGTAGTGTGGACTTAATTTGTGGACTTCTGTGAATTTCTGGGTTCGCATTACATATTTTTTTAAAGTAACATCAGAATTCGACTGTTTAAGATCCATCACAATGCAAGTAGATATTTAATTTTGCATTTTATACCTTCTAAGATGTTAATCTGTGAATGATGTACAACACCCATCCTCATTAGAGACAGGGGAATCCTTTTTATTTTGTTTATTTATTTTTTATCTTTGGTGAATTCAAATGTAAAGATTGACTCCAAAAATCATTGATAATTTTTTTTATCAGGGTAATTTGTTCAGGAATGCGTACATTGTTTTCCAGTATTTACTAGGGGTGTAACGGTATGCTAAAATTGTATTCGGTTCGGTACAGTGTCTTGGAGAGTTTGGTTCGGTTAATTCGGTTCGGTACAAAAAATAAGAACTTACATAATCTTTATTTTGAAAAGCTGCCAATACACAATAGAATTCTTGCATAAAATAAATAAAAGTGACACATTTGGGTGATATTTTAAATAAATTGCACTCTTTATAAAGAAAAACAATTTTTTTTAAATAAAAAATGAAATACTGCAACTAGTTAGGACCTGAAAACTTTTAACACTAGCAACAGCTTCAGCTTGTTTATCAACAAAACTAACTATTCAAGTTTTAAGTTTTTGGCTAAAAAGATTAACCTATCCACATTTTCTGAAGAGAGCACAGATCTGGTTGCAGTGACAATATCTCCAGCAGTAGAAAATGTTAGATGTGTTGCCTGCCCGATCTCCGTGGAACAATGTCGGCATACAACTTTAAATTTATCCACTCGTCTATCCCCGTTATGTATTTTAACAGGGAAGCCAAAGGCGATTTTCCGCACGGACGCCATTGAGTGTCGCACAGTAGAGCTGCACGTCCCTCAATAGCGTCCGTGCGGAAACTCGCCTAGGAACATGGTTCCGCTGCGCTTAATATCGCGCTAATAATACATTTATATTATTTAATACAAATACCGAATACCGAAACGGTACGCAAGTGTCCCGAACCGAACAGGCCGTACCGAAACGGTTCAATACATACCGTGAACCGTTACACCCCTAGTATTTACATAGTCACAGTATGCAGGTGTGAAAAAATGCTGTAAACACAGAACTCTTTCAGAAATATACATTTTGTGAGTGACTAAAAGAAAAATCTAAATGAAATCACTATTTGGTCTTACTGTCAGTATTTTGTAGGAAAGGATTACCAGATGGTCACACTACACAAAATAATTCCATTGACTTAAATGGGAACTCTGACTTGCAATATCATGTCAAGTGGTGCGTCTTGGTCAGGTCTGTGAGGTTTGTTGGTCACTCCATATGAAGCAAATCAGTATTGCTTTAAAGAAGATTAGAGAGCATCCTTTTATAATTTAGACAAGTTTATATAGTGAATTGTTTATTTTATTTTTTTTATTTGTGGGCCTCAAACCACACACAATGTTGACAATGTTCAGGCGTTATCAAGGCCTCTCCCAGACAATAGTCGAGGTGTGTTGTCATGTGAAATTTTATACCAAAAATAAAGGTCTGCCTTTAAAGATGGTTTCATCAGGGAGTCAGATAAGTGTCACCCAAAACATTCTGCCAAAATCTTGAAGAACCATCTTCAGCAAGAAGTAATTGAAGTGATGGCATCATCAATCTTCATCCAGTTCTCCAAGATTTTTGAAACAGTCAACCAGCAGAGTTCCTGCAAACACTGTGTGCAAGTGTTTCTTTTGTTTACTCACTGCATTTAGTCCATGGATGAAAAAAATATGGTTAACACTCTATAACTGCTAAATTTGCTCTCTTTTAACTCTGTCACACAAAGGCTGTGCAATTTACTTTTATTATCAAAGTCTTGGAAATTGTTTGTTTTCGATATGTTCTCGGGAGTCTGAACCGTTAAAACTAAGGTCATCATGCTGAATAGCCAGAATAGGGGTCTGATGGTTTGCGAGTCTGGTTTCTGAAACTAAGTTTTAAAAAAAAATGTGTTTCAGAATGCTCTGCTCCCGGCTGGATATAGACAAAGAGATCAAACTAAGAAAGCTCCAACTGGAACGTTCCAGAGAGATAACCTTGTAGCACACCTGGAGAAACAGGCCAAAGAACACCCAGACAGAGATGATCTCGTTCCCTTCACTGGCGAGAAAAGAGGTGAGTGGGGATCTAGTTAATGTCTTTGTCACTTTGTCATTTTTTAGTTATTCTCTGTCACTACCACCGATCACTGGGTCCATTCCTTCCTCGAAACCTCAATTATACTTTAAGTTCTGTGGATTTGTGTTGGAATCAAGACTCTTCAAGAGAACTTTGGTTGAGTGTGACTCTTTATCACATGACTAAATTGTTGAAAGCGGTGTTTCCTCCCCTGAAATCTTAGTTTACTGAACAAGGATCTCTGTCAGTGGTGCATCAAGTCAAATACCACAATGCACCAGTCAACAAAAAAGCACAATTTCCCTTCATATTTTCTATTGGATGCTTTTAGGAAAGCCCTGGGTGCCAAAGACAAAAGTTGTCGACCCAATCTTGGAAGATGTGACTCTGGAGCCAGAACTAGAGGAGGCGCTATCGAGTGCTACGGATGCTGAACTCTGTGATATAGCAGGTACAGTACAAAGGTTTATTGTTACGGACTCTTCATTTCTGTTTTTGTCGAGCCATCATTTTAATAGTCCTTTATGCTCACATTATCAGTATGGTCTGATGTGAATTTGCATGGGTTTTTATATTTGATTGGATTGGTATTATCACATCTTCATTTAGAGCTGTTTCCAATATTGTGATGTTGTATTCATTGGTTTTTCTTGCTGCAAAGTGGACCAGCTGTTATTGAGGGAGATTTTAAAAAATCCTACTGTGATTGTCAATTACCAAATATACAGAAGATCATGAAATGCTGTCTGTTGGTGTACGATCCAGGAATCTGTAAAATGTAGAAAAACACAAGCCATCTGTCATGTCTTGTACTTCCAAATGCCATTCCTTCTTTTCTCCCCTAGATGGCACTAATTTTGTAGTCTGTAAAATGAATCTGAAGATGGTCTGTCTCATATTTAAATTTGAATTACCTTACAAATTATGTGTCATAACTCTTGTAAATTTCATGTAAACCCAAAAATCTCATATCGATCAGCTTTTGAAACCTACACAATTTATTTGAAATCAATATTAAACGATAGGTGGGTCGCGTCATTCCTACTTAATTCAAAACAGCCGCTGTGATCGGCAGACACATCGGTAACTACAGACTTCTAAGGGTTAAAATTATGCAATGCATGTTAAAGCCATACTATAATTTAGATGGATGGATGGATAGATGTTTACAAATAAAAATGTCCTTTAGTTGTTTCTGCTGGTTGGCCTCAAAAATACAACCATTTCTGCTTACGTTTTTTTTTTAAATCAAATACAATGTTCACTCCCATTCTGGGTCTGTGTGTTAGCTTTGCATGGAAACTGGTGAGGGAGGAGTTTAGTGGGTGTACCCACTAAACTCCTCCCTCATTTTTTTTTTAATTACACATTACAACAAATACAACAACAAAATGGTCTTTAATGTTTCCACTCAAGTATTCCAAAACTACTGAATGAAATATTGAAAAATAAAAGAGTCTGAAAGCTCCAGAAGATATGTAACATCGGTGGACCACAAAAACAAATCAGTTGAATTCACGTATAATTCTTTATTTAATTATATTTACGTTACGCTGATATTTTGTTAACATTTATATTAATAAAATATGCAGCTCCCTTAATATTTTGGACTTGGAATCATCATCATCATCACCATCATCATCATTCTTGGCAGTTTTTAAAATCCCTGCTCTAATCTTTCCATGTCATTTATAGTCTTTTTTTCCCATTTAAATTAATTTTCACATTTCTTTGTCTCATTCACTGTGTGATTGTGTGTCTATCCCACCATGTGTTTAGTTTCTCCACTCCATTTTCACATCTTCACTCCAGTAGGTTTATTTACAATCTTGCATGCCACTCTAATAACTCTTGTTGTTTTTGCAAGCTTTATTGCAGTTTGTTCCGTTGAGGTTACAATGGTTGAAAGTTAAAATGCTGTAGCTTTGCACATGAAAGAGGAGCAGCTTGAACTTGAAAAAAAAAAAGTTCTGGGTAACATCAGGGTAATAATTCATTTATATTTTTAGGTGAACTAGTTCTTTGCATGTGCATTTCCTCAAACAGCATGTGCAAGCCCCTTTTGCTTTTTTTCCATAACAATGACTCATCTGGGTGCTCTAAAGAGACTTGGCTACCAAAAAAGGGGAAGAAGGTTTTCCTGCTGCTTTAAACCTCCCGATGTCTTCCACTTACTTTCCCCTCTCGTTTAACTTGATGGAAAGGCTTCCTTTAAAATTAGGTCAATGCTCTGTTTTATGCTATATTTCAAACTCTTACGGTCTGTACATAGTGAGAGATTCATGTTAATTAAGATTGATACGTTTTCTGGGATGTGGTCAACATTTACATAAATCACAATCTGTCTTAAAGCTTACGAGCGTTACGGGTCTGATTGAAACCTGCTCACTGTTACTCCATTCTGCCTTGTAAGAGTTTGGCATTAGTATTACTTTATAATTAAATGCTATGAATCAAAACTTTCCATTTTATGGAAAGCTGCAGTCTTTGTGTTTATTTGATGAGGCATTGGCTGAAAATGCTTGGGTAAGCAGCAAGTGTTCTATTAGAATTTAATCAGTGTGAATGCTACTATTGAGAAGAAAAAATGTAATTGCATAAAAGAGGCTTCACTTATATAAAAAAAAATACACATACTCAGATTTACTAAGGCTAAAAATGGTAAAAATGCCAAGAACTTTATTGCTGCATGGAGCATGATCATTTCGAAGAACACATTATATTGTGGTCATTGGTGGATTATGCAAAAATAGGCCCCATTATATCAGTTTCCATAGGGAACCGAAGGCGGATACAGATTATGGGCTTTACAGTAACAGAAAAAAGGTTCGATACAACCAACCGGTGTCATGGTTCGGTACGTAAAGGAAATAAAACTTTCAATTAAATATGTTTGGATACAAAAAAATGTTTTTGTTACATATGGACATCATTACACCCCTTTTATTTAAATCATCTTTAAACATGTTTCTGTAAATAATAGAATTTCTAGTGATGTAGTTTATTTTAACAATAATTTTCAGATCTGCATGTCCTCTAAAATTTATTTGTTGCAGTTTTCAAACTTCCTCCACTACTTTGAAACGGAATCCGCTCAAGACTCTTTCATTCGTTTCAGGTTCCTATTGTGCAGGAAGAAACAAACCTACTCTATAAGTGGGGGGGGGGGGACCTAAAAAAATGGATTGAGAGCATGCTGCCAATTCTAGACATATTGGGCCAATTTCACAAATAAACGTATTTCCGGTGAGCGTCCAGCCATTGGGGAGAGCGCTAATTTTAACGCTGATTATGAATAATAATCTACTCTTTACAGAAAGATTATCATGCAGAAAATGTGGCGAGACGATGCATTAATAACATTCATAAAACAAAACTTGGACCTTTGAGCACTGGTTCAAGTTCACCATTAATTCTTTCATTATTTTCTTATTTCAAACCCATCACAAAATTTGTATATATTTTAGGTAAGTTATATTGAGAAAAATTGTCAGCTACCCCTTTTTAACTTTGCAACTATAATGTGCCGTTTCTAATTTTGTATTATTAAAAAAATGTTTAGAATGATATTATATACACCATGGTGTACACCATAGACAAGGTGAAGGTATAGATTTCTATGTAAATACGTAAAAAAATATGAATATTAATTAATCAGTGACAACAAAACTGTTGGATTTGTGTATTTAATTTATATACAAAGTATTATAATTTAAGTCTATTTGTATTTACATTAAATCAACCATCACTGGTCATGGTAAATGATGTGTAACTTAGATAAACAAAGAAGAAACAATTACGGTAGTCCCTGAGGGGGAATATGTCTACAATAATGAACTCTAATAATAATAAGTAATAAAAACAACGGACTGTGTTGATTTAGTCATTAGTGTAACTGTAGTTTATTCATGGATCCCTGGAAAAAGTCTTTGATAAAAATTTCAAGCACTTTTTCAAGTCCGTATCAAACAGATCTTGCCATTCTGAATACAGCGGTGGTGGTATTAGCAAAGTGCACCTGCTACACTGGCCTGTGGTGTTTTCCAGCATGGGAACGTGAATGATTTATACATGGTTGATTCTTAATGTGTGACTGCATAGATGAACTTCTTTTGTTGTTTATGCTGTTGTATACAAAGGTGTGGCTCCACTTTCTTCACCTGGATCTTATAATTGTGACATTTTATAATCGTCTTCCTTGTGCTTCAGCTATTTTGGGGATGCACACACTGATGAGTAACCAGCAGTATTATGAAGCACTCGCCAGCAGTACCATCGTCAACAAACAAGGCTTGAATAGTAAGTTCAATAGATGTGTAGAGTGTTTGATTAAATATCAAATCAAATTTATTTTCTGATTTAAGAACATCTGTCTCAACACACATCAAGGGAACTCTTACATAAACTCTCTCTTTTGTAAGCTGCTCATGCATGTCAGCTCCCATTGCCCCAGCTCTCTCGACCCTTACTCAGACAACCAATCACAATAACTGTTCATAGTTCTCCTCTATCGTCCGCCGTGTATGCATGCGTAGCAGCATTGATGGGCAGAGGTTTTTTGTGGATTGTGGAATGAGGAACCACAATTTATGCTGTTATTACAAAGCTTTTCTTCAGTGACGGTTAATGTGTTCTATCATTAAATGTTGGGTGTGTAATTGATGTAAAATTCTACCTTCCTTCAGCGCGTCCAGAGGGTAGGCAAAATGATCTTCCCTGGTTAGTGTGATGGATGTTGTTAGGCACAGAGACCCGCACTTTTAATCGTTTCACTCATTTCTCTTGTTCATATAAATAAATAGAAATGAGAAAACAAATGATTTGTTATATTTGCATTTAATAGATGAATACGACGCAAATGAGGAGTTTTTCCAGAACATAGAAATATATATATATATATATATATATATATATAGATATCACAGTCTCAAGCTGCTATTTCTCTCTCGCAAATGTCTTTCTCTGCACATGGATAGTGGGCTTTTATAAGGGGATGTGTGACACTTTTAGACCACATCTCTAAGACAATCAGGATTCAAAACACAATGCACTTTATTAAAAAAAATGCGAAAGGTGAACCGTCTTATACTGAGGGTTCACTACATTTTCTCCACCTCTTTCTACTCCACGATGTTGCATGATGACATTTTAGGTATAAAATAAATTGTATTTAATATTTAATCATTGTTTTCTATATAAGTGCATTGTTGTTATGACTGTATAAAGGTATTGAATCTGATAACGTTGTTGTTTTTGCTGCCCAAGCCTAGTACATGGGTAAACACATGGATTACATGTTTCACTCATAAATTAATCCAGCCATGTTTAATATTTTATTCGAAAATATAATTATTTAAATGGTAAAGCACTGCTCAGTTAAGAAATCCCATTGTTTACAGGTTTCCTTTAATACAGTAATTAGTGCATTACAATACACTGTAAACATTGTAAATGCCATGGCTTGAGGGCAACATAAGCAGACTTTTTTCAGTGTGGCATTGCACTTTGTGGTCCATTACTAGTGTTGTGTACTCTCTGGCTTTGAACCAAATGGTTTGTTGTGATTCAGAGACGTATGTTCCACTAACAGGTGTGATCCAGTGCGCTCAGTATAAAGCAGTGCCAGATGAACAGCCCAACGATACAGATGTAGAGGAAACATTACAGAGAATCAAGAGCAGTGATCCAGACCTCGTTGACGTGAACCTAAACAACATCAAGGTGCCAGTCTCCCTCAGTTATTTACTCTCTGTGGCAGATGTTATGTCTTTAAAACATCTGCTGACTTGCCTTTGATGGATTTCCTCTTCACGTCTCCTCTTTATTTATTCTGGTGACTCGCAGAATATTCCTATACCAACTTTGAAAGCATACGCTGAGGCTCTTAAGGGGAACTGTGTGGTGGAGCGACTCAGCATTGTTGGCACCAGAAGTAACGATCCTGTGGCGTTTGTGAGTTATTTAAGCCATTTACACATTACGCTAATATTAGGAATCAAACATGGATTTGCATTTTCAAAAGTCAGTACAAATAAATTAAGGACGTGTTTTACATTATGGTGAAAAGAGCTGTACTACTAATTTTCAGTTTGGGATTTAAAAGTACTGTTATAAACAAAAATGCGTTTAAAATGACTTTCCCTGTATTGATTTCCCTTTAAATATTAATCATTTACGTTGTTGTAAACTCGATTAAAGCAGTCACACTCATCATAACCATCAGCATTATTTTAAATGTCTAAGACCTAAAATATTCACTAAGCGTACATTTATTTGGTCGTATTTATATAAACATTTGCCAATGCAACTGTATTAAACCGCCTTACAGAAATAGTTGGATGTTCAGGTTTGGGATTGCTTTAAAGTGAATTGTACAGGTCTACAATCCCAGTGTTTGTTTTCCAGTTAATACAGAAAACTCACACATATAGCTGTGCTCATATGGTTTACATGCAAAATTTTAGATTTCTTGGCCATTTGCTCTTTTTAAATCATGACAACAGAAACCAAATGACCCTTATCAAAAGTTTGCTCTTAATATTTGGTATTCCCCTTTTAATAGCAATGCCTGCCTGAAGTCTCTTGGGGTAGTTGTCGATGAGGTTCTTTATCTCCGCTGTTGCTAAACACTCCAATCTTCTTGGCAAAAAGCTTCCAACTTTTGTTTATTGTTAGGCTGACTTGCAAGAACTTCACGCTTGAGTTCTCCCCCAGAGTGGTTCATTGAGATTGAGGTCGGGAGTCTGAGGTGGCCCAATGACAAGTGGATGAACCAATGACATCGGTCATGATTCCATTCATGCTTTGATCCAAATTGTTAAATATTTATGTTGTAAAATCTGTCATGCTTGGTTTTAAAGTTGTATCCACATGGCCAGAATTTTAAATGATGTGAATAGATGTAACTTAAAAAGCTGTTTCTAGAGCTAAAGATAGATGGGCTTCTTAAGGATTAGAGGAAAACCAGAAAATTTTATTCTTCAGCAAGTAGAGCATTAGTAGAACAGCACAATGTTTATTTACTCCTAAAAAATTCCCATCTACTCGCGTTTATTCATAGAAGCTTTATTGTAGCACAAAACAATCAAACTTTACCTAATTTAATTTATCAAATGAAATAAAGATTAAAATACAACATAAAAGGTAAAAATAAATCCATGTCACTATATTTTTTTCATATCGGAAATCTTTTGGGGTTAACAGGCACGACCAACATGAAAGGAAAGTGAGTTTTGCCCAGAGTACATTTTTGAGTGAATGTGTCACCAAAATTAATTCAAATTAATGAAACCGAGAAAAAGGTGTGGCAAATTTAGACTCCGAATCACCCTGAAGTGACTGAAAACATCCCTAACACCACATAAGGGTTAACATTATATAAACCATTCCACCAACTTACTGTCATTTGGGACTTGATTACAAAACGGATTCTGATAGCAAACATACTTAAGTATTCCAAATGGCTACTGGTCCATCTTAAGAAACTTATTTATATGTTTTATTTCTTCTTCTTCTACTTTCGGCTGTTCCCAGTTTAGGGGTCGCCACAGCGAATCATCCTTTTCCACCTAACTCTGTCCTCAGTATCCTCTACTCTTGCACCAACTACCTTCATGTCCTCTTTCAGCACATCCATGTATCTCGTCTTTGGCCTTCCTCTTGAACTCTTGCCTGGCATCTCCATCTCCAACATCCTTCTACCAATATAACCACTATCCCTCCTCTGCACATGTCTAAACCATCTCAATCTGGCCTCTCTGACTTTGTCTCCAAAACAACCAACCTGAGCTGTCCCTCTGATGTGCTCGTTCCTAATCTTGTCCATCCTCGTCACTCCTAAACTGAACCTCAACATCCTCATCTCTGCTACTTCCATCTCTGCCTCTTGTCTCTTCCTCACTGCCACAGTCTCCAACCCATACATCATAGCTGGTCTCACTACTGTTCTGTACACCTTTCCTTTGATTCTTGCTGACACTCTTCTGTCACACAACACCCCTGACACTTTTCTCCACCCACTCCAACCTGCCTGCACTCGTCTCTTCACCTCTTTTCCACACTCACCTCTTTTCTTCACTCTTGTTTTATTAGATGTATATATTCTTTATTTAAGTTTTCAGCAAAGAATTAGCACTTACATGCGAACAGCCATGTGGTGCACATGATTATAGAACAAGGAAAATTCTGCAAAGTCAGTTTTTTACCAAATATGTAAAAACAGGATATTATTTTTTTACATTAGACTCCAAGATATCATCACAAAATCATCAAATATGTAAATAAATTACATTTTCTCTTTCCATGCCTTTCTAAAGATCCAAGTGATGTCTTTAAAGACTGTACTTAAAACTATTAATATGTTTGCAGGCCATCGCAGAAATGCTTAAAGTGAACACCACCCTGAAGAGTCTAAACGTGGAGTCAAACTTTATTACCGGCGCTGGAATTCTGGCACTCGTGGAAGCTTTGAAGAGCAACACCACTCTACAGGAGCTGAAGATCGACAACCAGGTAATCTCACTTTCATCTATATCCATCTATATATATATATAAAACACTCCATCCCATCAGCTGTTCACGTCGCATTCTTGTTTGTGTACCATACAGAGCCAGCCTTTGGGAAATAAGGTGGAGATGGAAATAGCCAATATTCTGGAGAAGAACACGACTTTGTTGAAGTTTGGATACCACTTTACACAGCAGGGCCCACGTTTACGCTGCTCTAATGCCATGATGAACAACAACGATCTGGGTGAGAAACACATCCCCGCTCTAAAAGTATGCTTTTTTGTAAACATCAAATAAAAAACCTTAAAGAGGATATAACAGCGGCTTTGCTAATTAACTAAAAGAAGTGGTGTGTTCATGACATGTATGTGTTTCCAGCACGTGTAGTCCGCTTGGATTCAGACGGAGCGATCACGTTCACTTTGTCAGTCCCTGAGCTGGAAAGAGCCTTCTGTAAAAAGTTCAAGTTCACATCGAAATCCAAGTAAAGCCAGAATCCTAGCCTCCTTCCCTCCCTCGGGGCTCAACATCTTTTCGCTCGTGTTTCAGCCTCCTTGCAATGCTTTAGGCCTGCGGATGCTCTTTTGTACTTTTCCTCAAGCCCCTCAGCATCTCCACCACTGCATTTTCCTCCATCAAAGTGAACTGAAAACCTGTCTCTCCCTCTCTTTGTCTGGTAGTTTCTTTGATCCTTTTATTTTTCTGTCAGCCGTATATGCTTTTTCGCCTGTCTGTCTGGTGAGTTGTTTTCTGGATTAGTCTCTACTTTCTTCTGCGTTGAGAGAGTTTTCTGCTGCCGTCTCTCACAAATATTTTATTCAAAATGCCCAGTGGCTTGCTATGCTTGCAAAGCTTTTTTCTGAGAGGGATCGTTCACTCAAAATGAAAAATTCTGTTTTGCTTAATCCAAAAAAACCTGACTGAGTTCTAGGATATGCAAAATTGGAATAAACAGAAGCTTTCAGCAAATATATATTTATAAATTGAGGCCTGAGAGCTTTTACAGCTTTTTTTTTTGCACATTTCTGTCAGTTGCAGTTCAGGATGTTCACTTTCCAGGTTCTTAATCAATACCCTCTACAACATCTTCAAAGCCATGCATTCGAAATCACTGTTTTGATCAAGGAAATTCTGCAGGAGTTAAATACAACCAACACTCTTCAGATTCTCACTAGCTGCTTATCCATCTGCCTATTTTTTGTGTGCATTTTGGAATGGCGCATAATAAACCTTGATGGAAATGCCAAGACGTGCCTACATTTTGGAAAAGCATATTAAAAAAATTATGTGAGTAGGATACATTTTTTTTATCCAGTAAGAAACAGTGTGCAAAAACTACAAATATAACGCATTTACAGAAAAAATCAAAGTTTATACAGCGCATTGGCACTGCATTTTTCAAGGGCTGGTGCTGGCCAAAGGGGTGCACTAAGCGGAAGTGCTCTATGGCAGCCCCTGAAAATTGCCCCTACACACAATTTCACTAAATGCTTTTTTTTCCCCAAAAAAGCCAAGTTCAGAATGCGAAAACTACAGTATTTTGTTAAATTTGAGATTCTGACAGTCTAAAATGAATGAAATTACTCTAAAATACCAAAATAAAATATTCTTAAATTTTAGATTCTGATTGTCGATAACACTTTATTCTGTAAATGTTTTTAGAATGCATCCAAAAGAGAACGAAAAATGGAAACCACTTTATACCAGCGCACATACTGTTCAAAGCTTGAAAAATTAAACAGTAATCGTGCCGTGAAAAAGAAACCCTGCAGATAAACGCCAAGCACATGAATATTAAACAATTAACCTGTCATGAACCAGAAACCACACGGAATTCCTTCAAATCATGACCTATATACCAGAAAAGTCACTTTTTTTTAAGGTGTATCGGGATCCGTCAATGAATGCTGGATTCAACTCGTATTTATATAATGCTATAATTTAAAAATATAATATACACGCGAATATTATGCAAATGACAATAGTAATTTATTATTGATAAATAACTAGAAATTTTTTTGTAATTTTTTTTCTTGTTGGCAAATGGGATAATGGTGCCCCCCTCTGGCAATTGGTGCTTTACTGCATACATTGCTTGTTGGGAACGTCAACACTGAATTTTTTTTTGTCTGGATTGGGATTCAGTGGAGCAGCTTTAATGGACAATAAACTGATTTCATTGCACAACATTTGAAATGTTGTTTTGATCATTGTAAAATTCCTAAAGTCTGTGATTAATGTGGTCTGGGATTAGCACCTCCCAGAACTCTTTTGACCACCTGCATTCCCAAAGCGTAGTCTTCCGTCTCCAAAAGCATGATGACATAACTGTGTATATTACGTTTTGTCTACGTGTTCTAAAGCGCAAGTAAGTTATTTTCATATTTGGCACCAGTTTATCAGGAAGTGTCGATTTTGTTTTCTTGGACTCGATTGATGGAAACGGTGCTTTATTAACTAATATTTTTTCCCATAATCCAATGTTTTGTATAATCTAATACTCCAATTGTGTTCCAACAATTCAAATGTTTTTTTTTTGCATGGAAACATGACAACTGGTAGTACAAAGTCAAGCAGGTACAAAACTCTGAAAATGTTTTTGGCAAGTATCAATAAAATACTGTAAACAACAATCGTTATTTATAATTTTCTGAAAGAATTAGTTGAGTTTTGAAATGTGAAGAAAAGTCTAAATCAAATCAATATTTTGTGTTACTACCTTTCGTCTATACCAAACACAGTTTGGATGTGAAACAAACAGTTGTGTGGAGGGCTGTTTGAGGGACATCTGAGATTGAGTAAGCAACAAGACACTAGGTAGTTGTACTCCATCAACATCCTCTCTCCCAGATGCCAAACAGTTTCAAGATGAGCTGTTTGAGCTTTTTCAAACACAAAGAAATGGGCAAGACTGAGAACCGTAGATGCAGTGGTTGCCCAGGGAAATGTTTTACACTTTATGCAAATTTCCCTTCAAATACAGAAGATGGTGCTCAGAACTGGCAGAACCCAGGAAAACCCATCTACCTTCCTAAAACATTTGCACATTACTGTACTTCCCGCTAAATGCGAATTTATTTGAACAAACTCCACTCGCCTACTTTGTTTATCCTATTGATCTCAATCAAAGTGCTCCATTTCAAATCTACTCTCAATTTTGAGTGAACTTTTCTCCAAAGCAAAGCGGCTACTACGTCTGGGTAAAAAAAAAAAAAAAAAAAATCAATTCTCAGATTTTAATCGACCTTCAGTTTAATGCAACAATATCGATTTGGGAAAATAAAATACTGCTTATGCTTCACCTGAGAGGATATGAACGTTGACCTCTCGTCAGAATAAAAGTTGCTTAAAATAAACAACTATGTGCACCCTATTATTAACGTAGATGTGTATTTCAGTAATAAACTTAAGCAGGAGAGTTTTAGTGACCAGCATTTTTATCAAAATATGGATCTCATATCTGCAAAACTAACATTTTAAATGAAATATTTATTTAAAATGTTTAATATTAAATTCAATATTTATAGTCAAGCGATATTGAATTCCATCGCAACCATAAGAATCAAATTACTCAATTTGTCACAATTCCCAGCCCTAGCAGCTTCGCTGTAGATGACTGAACAGAAATTGTATCATAGTAGATTTTTTTTTTGTGCCAGAAAGTCATGTATTCTCTGTTTTTGTGTGTTTGCAGTCAGAAAGAGAAGGCTTGAAGGGGGACCCATCTTTCCTAAATGTCGGACAAACGTGTAGCAGCATCAGGAAATCTCTATGGCCTTGCAAGTTGCCTTCTCCTTCCATTCAAAGACACATCTGGACAAAACGTGGTGAATTCAATACTTGAAACACTAAGGTTTACACATGTTTAAAATTGAATAGCAGAGGGCTACTCAATTTATAATGTATGTAAACATCCTGTCAAATCAATAAACAAAAAGAATTCCCTATTTATCATGGTGATCTTGGTTGATGCTTTTTGCTCTTGAGCCAAACATTTCAACGTTGGTCAAGAGAGGCCATTTATAGGTCGGTTCCACAGAAAATTATGATTTTTTTTTATCTTATCTCACTTGAAATGTGTGATGTTTGACACTGAGATTTGGCATAATGTACCGTGCTCAGCATAAAGAGTACCCCTCCCCCGACTACATTTGTCTGAAAACCTTTAGTTTCCTTTTAGAATCAGCATTTTACTCTTCTACAAAACACTCCCACAAGTGTGATTCCAAACAAGATTTGTTCATTTTCACACACAAAAAAGTAATTTGTTCAAACAAATCCATTTAAGCCCTTGTTGCAAAAATGTTCACACCTCAATTATAGAAGTTACACTTTACAGGCATTCAACCACAGAGGAGTCTTCTTGATTCATTCAAGATCTGTCTAGCAGACAGTGTTACTTACAAAAAAGCCCTTTCCATTTCATGCTGCCAGCAATGGCTCCCCATGGAAGAAAAATGTCACAGAATCTGAGAAAATAAATAATTTCTTTATACAAAACAGGTGTTCTAAATTTCATGTTTTGTAGTTTAATAAGTGTTCAAAAAAGCTCAGACTTTTGAAAAGTTTGGAAATTGTTTTTTCGTTCATTGATATACTGATTAAAATCATTGTGTTTTCATTTTTGTTGAGCACTGTGCTTCTAACTGAGACGTCTTCCTAGTAAACATGGCCAAACCAATCAAATTTAGACCGTTTAATGTGTCTCATAATAAAAACTGATGCCCACTGAGACAGGCACTCCCACCTTTAACGATAGCAGCTGCCTCGTGCTTGTTAACGGTAATGATCACTTGAGGCAAACATTTGAACTCCCATCTAAATAACAATTCAACACGGAGTTGTTTTTGTAAGCTACGTATGCCTCCATTCTCCTAGCATCCCTAGAGTCTAACACAGACAGCCAGCCACATTTCACTATATACGTCTGCCTGGAAGCATGCGTAGCAGTGTTTGTGGATGGTGTGCTTAGGACTTTCTGGATCCAAAAATATTTAAAATTTTTAAATTTTGGGAACCTTTACGATTTCGCCTGTTGGCCTTCCTCCCATACACCTTGCATAGAAGCATGGTTAAATCTTGATCATCCTGCGATTGCTAAACGAAGTAGCTGACTAAAGATTCTCCCTTCTCCTGAGAATCTTTATTTGTATGATTATCACTTGGGACGTGTGTGATGTATAAGGATTTATTTTATATATACAGTAAGGTCCATAAATATCGGTACATATGAACAAGACTTATTTTAACCACAGACAAATTACAATTACAAAAGTTGGCATATTTACCTCCTATTTCTTAAGGGACCAAAAGTAATGTGATGGAGTAATACTCATAAACAAACTTTCACTTTTTAATACTTGGTTGTAAATCCTTTGCAGTCAGTTACACCTTGAAGTCTGGAAAGCATAGACATCACCAGATGCTGGGTTTCATCCCCGGTGATGCTCTGGCAGGCCTCTACTGTGACAATCTTTAGTTCCTGCTTGTTCTTGGGGGACTTTCCCTACATTTTTGTTTTCAGCAAGTGATCTGCGTGCTCAATCGGATTTAGGTCAGGTGATTGACTTGGCTATTCCATAACGGTCCTCTTGTTTCTCTTTGGTTGCTTTTGCTTTGGGTCATTGTCGATCTGCACTGTGAATCCACGTCAAATGAGTTTGGAAGCATTTGGCTGAAAATGAGCAGATAATATCTCCCAAACACTTCAGAATTCATCCTGAGCATTTATCACATGATCAATAAATACAAGAGAACCAGTTCCACTGGCAGCCATATTTACCCAGGCCATGGCACTACCACCACCATGCTTCACTGATGAGGTGGTAGTATGCTTGGGATCATGAGCAGTTCCTTACCTTCTCCATACTCTTCTCTTCCCATTACTCTAGTACAAGTTGATCTTGGTCTCATCTGTCAATAGGATGTTGTTCCAGAACTGTGAAAGCTTTTCAAATGCTGGCAAACTCGTAATCTGGCCTTCCTGTTTACATCTTGTGGTGAAGTCTTCTCTTGATTTTTGACCTAAATCCTAGAGAGTGTTCTTCATCTGGCCAACTGTTGTGAAGGGTGTTTTCTTCACCAGGGAAAGCATTCTTTCAGTTGTTTACCGTGGTCTTCAAGAATGTTCCAAACAGTTGTTTTGGCCACGTCTTCTGTTATTGCTCTCTCTCTGATTGTTTTTTTTCCATCTTAATGATGGCTTGCTTCACTGATAGTGACTGCTTTTTGGATCACATCTTGAGAGACGACTGCAACAGATTCCAAATGCAAATAGCAAACTTTTATCTTCTCATTATTATTGGGATAATGAGGGACTAACACACACCTGGCCATGAAACAGCTGAGAGGTCAATCGTCCCATTACTTTTGGTCACTTAACTAGTGGGAGGCAAACTGTTGTAATTCCTAGACCGTTCCCCTGATTTGGATATATAGCCTCAAATAAAAGCTGAGACTTTGTGGTTACCGCACGTCTTGTTTGTTTCATTAAACTCCATCCAATAGAATTATGTCGATGTCCCAATATTTATGTATAAGCAGTTCTGCTGTACCCTACTCAAAATATATTAAAGTGCTTCAGATTCTATATTATGTGGACAATATGGATGTAGTTTGGATGGTATCTATTGAAAATGATATACACTGCAATTTTACGTAATATTACAATAAATGATAAAGAACTCACAAGCCACCGATAACTTGGTGACATTTTATCAAATTTTTTTTTGACAAATCAAATGTGGCAAATGCAAGAAGTGATTTGCAAGGCTGTGTTTTTCACATATGGGGTCTAAGCGACCCCTTTGATGCTTTACGCCTGGCTTTTGTCCCTTGGTTGGAAAACGAATTGTAATTATTGCCATAGAGTGTCTGAGCTGCTGAATCTGTGTTGATTTAGTTAGTGCACTTTACTGTATGTGTTGTTTTTTGAGTTAATAAAGATAAAATGAGAGGAAATGTTCCCATCTGCACCTCAGTGTTTATTGCAGTCGTATATCTGGAGTTCAGCTCAGGAGCACTCTTCAAGCTGGAATTAACTAGTATTAACTTTAACCTCGAATGAGAACATGTACGAGCACGAGAAGGAAAACCCCCAAGAGAGTGGGAAGAGTGCATTGCTGTTGAAAAGCACTATTATATTACTATTGCGAATCATGACCAAGCTTTTAGGACTCGAAACATAAGCGGCAGGCGCAGAAGGCTTGAAAATGTATAGATTTAGTAAGAAAAATGACAGAAAACTAATTTTGAATGGTTTTAGCACCATTGAGAGGTTTTTAAACATTGACCTTAAGGTGAAACTGTTGACCGCTTTCTTGAGGGGTTAGCATTAGACACCGATTCAAGTGCATCTGATTAGCAGTAAAAGTGACACGTCTTGTTAAGGTGCATGCCCCTTCTGTATTTACTGCAAGGAGACCCCTCTCGATTCTCTGGTTCGTTGTCTTCTTGTCTGCTATACTGCGACATCAGCGATTGGGTTGAGGTAACATTCAAGCGAACCAATAATATTGAATAATGGGTCAAAGGGTGTGTACAGCCTGGGTGTGTACAACTCTATTCACGCCTGCTCCTGTTACTGCATGCTGAAAGTACACCCCTCTCCACTGATTACCTTCAAATTCAACTGATTTCTAGTCATAGTGGTAAACAAAAAGACAATGAGATCAGAGAACGTTATGTTTCAAATTTATTGGGGAGTTTGGAAGAGTAGGTTTTCAGCATAATTCAAAATGACAGGCGGGAAGCTCAGTCAACTATGACAAAATGAATTTCTGTGTTCGCGGTAAATCCCAACATAAGCTAGCAAAAACATTTTCTAATTTAGTTTTTATCATTTGACCACAAGATATCGTTGTCTTAAATCATGTTATGCTCTTGGTGCTTGATGCCAAAAATCTGATCAAATTTGTACGTTTTGTTGATATATTCACAAAATGTTTGTGACTATTAGAAATGGTGAAATAGGTAATGTAAAATTGGTTATTTTTGTATTGACTCATATTTACAGTTTAGGAGATGTACAAGGTATTCTTTTTTCATACTTCTAGACCACTAGGGGGTACCTATTACAAACAAGCGTGGTGTTAATAAGTTAGCATTGCTAATTCATAGACTTATGAGCATTTTATCGAGCGCAGTGTTAAAACTGTTCGCAAGGGAACAGTCAGGGGATGAGTTTCATGAAAAAAGCACAAACATCCCAGGTGGACTGAAAAAATAGATTTTTCATAAAAATCAAAACGGAGGGAAAGCTATTATGACTAAAGAGTTCAGAGTGGGGCCAAAGACTTCGGTCAGAGTTTTCAATTTCAAACTTTCTTTAAATTTCATACTACAGACCCCAATCAGTGCCATCTAGTGGTGAAAATAAAGGATAACCCTTGGAAGTACAAGACCTGTGATATGGCTTGTGTTTTTCAAAGTTCTGGCACAAAACAAAGCTAAGTGTTCAAAAAGTGCTTGGAACAGTGCATGAGGTTTAGGAGAATTTTGCCTGATTTGGTTTACAATTTTCACATTGGTTTGAACTTTGCTTTTGAGGGCATTTATTAATTTTTATTTGTTACAACACTATTGATTTTTGTTACAAAATATAAAAGTAGTTTGTTCTCCATTTTTAAAAATGGAGACATGCTGAAATGACAATGTACTACTCTGAATTTTTTTTTTTTTTTACAATTTCAGGTTTGTTGTGGAATTAATGTGTAATATAATGAAAAAATATTCGGGAAAAAATACTCAAAAAAATACCAAGCATTGCTTAAAAAAACTTTTAAAGGTAATTTACTAGAGCAAATTGTCGTAGTAAAAAAAGAGGTAGTTTAAATGAGGTACAAACACACACTCATTAAATATTGTATTCATTTATTGTCAGAATTGAAACACCAGAACTATACACATCTGACTGGTTGATTACCGTGCCATACCATCATTTTAAGATAAACAGATTACATTCTCATTTTTATCTTGAAAATCACCAAAGCCATTCGTACACTCCTAAGATTTTATTTCTTGTTTAACTGCAAGCCAAGCAAACAAAATAGTATTATTGCTGAGAATGTTAAAGATCACAGACAACAAACACACACATGGCTCTAGGTCAGAGGAACTACAGTCCCTGGCAAACTGAGTTTATAAATTCAGAATGTCGTAAAGCATCTCGACAAGACTCTAAATCTGAATTGAGGCATTGGATGTTCCAGCTCGACATTACTACAGTGTAAATGTGACGCGAAGATTTTCCGAATATTAACTCAGTGCTATTGTGACGGATGTACGGCATGGGAACATGTTATTGCCTTTCTTTAAGTGATTGCAATCTGTGCAGCGATAGACACAAGACGCCTGAGCACACAAACACTATGGACACATGCAAGACTCTACAAACAAGGTACTTTTTCCTCACACTGAACATGAAAACCTTATTTAACGATAATACAAAACAGTGAAGTAGACACAATTGAACATTTCATGCATAAATATTGCTGTTTATGTATTGAATAAGAAACAACTGCCAAAGAGATGACGTGATTCAGGTAAAGAGAAAATATGGCTTATATTCTCATAAGAACCCCGCTTGCTAACATCTAAAGCTCCTCACGAATCGTAATGTGTGAAAGGTAAATGTGTGTTCGCTCTAGTGTGTTCTCTCCTCGCCCCGAGTCAGTACTGATTAACGTTACATCTAAAGCTGTGACGACGCTGTGCGTTTATTTCTTCAGCATGTCCTGCAGTGGACCCGGTAGATACTTCATCACCGTGTCCATGATGTTTTCCTCCTCCTCTTCTTCATCTCCGCAGCCGGACGGCACCGCCTTCTTTGGACGGGTCAGACTGCCTTCACTGGCCTGCTCCATCGCCGCCTGTGCTTCTGCTTCCGCCTCCTCGCGCTTCTTTATGCCATACTGGTACGCAGGAGAATGAGGTATTAAAGCACATATCCATACAGGTTTTTAGCTGATAAAAATGTATTTTGTGAGTTTTGTGTCTTCACGCTCAGAAGGATCATTAATGATTTGCCCTATATAAAACCTTGGATAACCATAAACTTGTCAAAAAAATTTTCCTGCACCAAAACTACATTCTCCATAGTGCAACTGTAGCCTGCAAACTCACTGCAGTGCAGCAAGCGGGCGTCGGCTTCATTATCATCAGCAGTCAAGGCAGATGTAGACTAATGCCTTCAGTTTTTTTCCAGATGCTTTACAATTTTCAGAGCATTATTCGTCCACTTCACATTCATACACTGGTGGTGATAAACACCAGGGGCAGTCTGACAAAACGTGGCACTCACACACATCCTTACAAGGCAATGAGGGTGAAGTGGTTTGCTTTTGCCACAACTGCAGAATGGACCGGGCAGGGATCGAACCGACAACCCTTCGGTAAAAGGATAACTAACTCTTCCACTACGACACGTGCCCGTGGTTACCCATAGTTATGAGTTATCCCAAAATATTCTTAAAGATATTCAGGCCGCGGCCAGTCTGGTATGGTTTGTTGGAAAAAGTCGGTCAGATGCGGGTTGTTTATACATTGACGATTACATCGCTGTCAGCTACCTCCTCCCCAAAAACACAAGATGGATGCTGAGAGCAGAAGTTTCAAGACAAGTTGGAGGCAGGGTCACGGTGGGAATAGGTAAAGAAACTTGTGTATCTTTGGCGGTCTTCCTTTGGCCTGTTAAACTTTTTTTTTCTGTCTTGAAATAACTGATGAGAGCCATAATAAAATATTGTTTTATTCTAGTGTTGTCAAAATTAGTGTGTTGATTAATTTGCAATATTTAATACGTTAACAAATTAATGCAATTAATGTGGTTTAACTTTTTTTGTGCGTTGAACGTGCAAAAAAATGGATAAGACCAAGGAAGGACCTTCTGCTACAGTTATATTATATTAATGCATTTATAATTTGCCTTTTTGCCCATTTCATAGTTTTCCTCCTGTATTTTTTTCTGCCTTAGTCATGTGATGGGAGTTCTGTCACATGATTTGGTCATTCTGTTTCCCTGCTGTCTTTTTTTTAACTGACAAAAGTAATGTAGTAAAAAATCTTCTTTAAAACTTAAAAACTTCAAAATATTGAACAGTTGCAATATCTATTCGTAATTATATTATTTGTTTTGTGATCAATAATTATAATAAACATGGCTTTCAAACCAACAGTTAATATGAGTGGACATTGATGGTTAATCACTTGTATGTCGTATACATCAGAATGTCTGCATTACAAGCAAAAAAAAAAAGAGATTTAGAATTTAAACAGTTTCTTTGTCTTGATTTTACTGTACTTATTTACATTTTAAGTTACATCTTTTAATTGCGATTAATTTTTTTAATATACTACTGTATTCATTTAATCCCTAAATAATATATACATTGTAAGGTCTTAGTTCAATAGCCTATATGCAACTTTTCCAGTATGTTTTAATAAACATTGAACAAGTCATATTTTTTTATTACCTTTGACTTTAACACCATTGCTTTAAAATAAATTTACATCTTAGGCTCTTGGCCAGACAAGTCTCCACCGCCCCACAGACTTTTTTTTTTTTTTTTTTTTTTCCTCAAAAAAGGGGTAACATGGCAACACAGCACTGGTGACCACAGTATGAAATACACTCATACAAAACCTATATTACACTCTACCAGAAGATGGCAGTGGGTTGGCCACACTCTGTCCATTTAACACTACAAAAAAATTACAAAAAATATATATTTTTTTTGTTTCATTGTATTCAAGCAGTGTTGACATTTTAAAGCTGATTCCAATCAATTTAACAGCAGGCTATCGTATTACATGCTAAGTAAGCTAAGCTAACAAACAAGGTATTGGAAGAAATTGAAATGATGTCAGTTACTAAGCATTTTCATTGTTTGATTTTCATTAATAATTTATTGTTTGAAGAAAAGGCCATTTCCTTGTAACAATGGAAATTATAACCTATAAATGGCTAAAGTTACCAAAATCTGAAAAAAAAAATAAATTCCCTCTCTCAAGTCATCCAGGGATCTAACTAACAATCTATTGGCTTTGGGCCTTTTTTCAGGCCATTTTGCATTTCCTCAAAACAAACTCCAGTTGCAAAATGCCATTTATAATTCTCAAAATAATTTCAAACATTTCCATTAATAAGAGGCAAACCTTTACCAAATAAATTGATTGCAATCTTGACTTGATTCCGTCTCTCACCTTGTCTCTGATGCCCTGTCGAATGACCTCACGTTCGGCCTCCATCTTGGCATGTTTGGCCTTCCTCTCTTCCTCCTCCTGTCGAAGAGCTTCCTGTCGCTGCTCTTCCTTCTCTCTCTCGGCTTCTGGATCTTTCTCCTCTTCTCCTCCCATCATTTTACCAACATCAGGTGGGCCTCCTGCAAGCAGAGGCCCGTTTTTCAGTCGTTTTAAACTTCCTTGTCATCATTGTGGTCATGTGACTTGGAATATAATTATGTACCATCTGAGAGCCAGCCATTGGCTAATGGAACTTTAAATCACCTAATAATGGCTTATGCAAACAAAACATTTGTTTAGTTTTTTTCTTTAGAACAATAAACCGAGTGTCCATTACATCGCTAATAGGTGTCTGATAAAATACTAGGCGACTTATTTTGGGGATACACGGTCTATACTGGGTAATCACAAGATGTAGTATTTATAGATGGATGTTCGAGTGGCAGAAAGTTAAGTTTATTTTGACTTAAACTTTCAGCCACAGAATTACCAAGAAAAAGGAGAACAGAAATAACCTACGAGATCAGGACTCCAACTCGCTCTGAAAAACTGCTCTCATGCCTCAAGCTTACGCTCCAATGTATCATTGCAGCTGACATCTGGAGTTAACTTCTAGCAAGTTCTTGGAGTTAAAACTGCAGCTAAGCAGTTACTGCCCTTTCTCGAAATAAACTCGCTCCTGAAACGTACTGAAGGAGCTCAGGACCAATTCACAGCCCAAAATGATGGCTTAAACATGGATTGAAAACAAAGTGTTTGCATTAAAAAAAAGTTGTAATTGTTTTTATTAATTATAACCCGTTTTAAAAATGTGTTTTTCAGTGATTGATTTTTTTTTTTTTTTTTTATGCCAAAACAAACGTTTTCGCTTTCAGCTTTCCAACACCAATTCTTCTTGGGGTGGGAGGGTTTTAAAAGGACAGGTTATGACTAAATAATTTGCATGTCATTTGTATATCACGTCATAAAAAAAATGACAAAGAACAAAAACAAGCAATTGTCATAATAAAACCATTAACTGCATTGTATCCTACTCTAAGGTTACTGACATCAGAGAGTAAACACCTTGTCCATGTTGTATACACACGAAAGTCAACGCTACAGCCTCTCGAGGTCCATACAATTTGCTCAAACTGACATCTAGTGGTGGGTTTCAGTAACAAAGACCATCCCTACCCCCAGGATAATTACATTCTGTTTTCATCTAAAATGAGTCTACTATCATTTAATTATAATTAAGAAGCAAACAACATCTGTTGAAATTAATATTTAAATTATGTTGATTCTGGAGCTGAATGTAACCTCGTTTGGTTGTCAGACAACACACTGTTCCTCATCTTTCACTTTGGAAAAAATCTTAACACATAGATCCCCTCCAACTACAGCTACCACACTTTGCCAAGACGTCCAAACTGGTCTTTATTTTTTTCAGACTTTTCATTGGCTTATCATGGTTGTTGAAAATAAATAGAATGAAAATGTCTTCAAGACATGAAATTGGGGTTTGTTTATGCTAATGTTATAACATCACCCTAGCAACCAAACTGTTTACCCTAGCAACCGAATTTTCTGAACTCTTTGGTAAATGAGAGACATTGAGGTTTGTTTATATAACTTATATTGACAAGGGAACATTATATTATGTTACTGACCCCTCCATAACAACCTGACATTACCATAGCAACCATTTTGGCACATCACTATCTCAGCTAAGGAGAATTATTCTGAGACGGTGGTTGGTTGATATTACTCATATTGTCATGGAGAACCTCCAAAAGTTTTATTTTGGTAAACATTCCATTTTGCTAATAAAAATGGCTTTCTTACAAGCAAACATCAAAGTTAGGCATCTAGTTATTGCTCCAAGAGTGTTTGAATTTTGATTGAAATGTGGTTTAGTTATTTAGGGGCAGCGGGACAAGATGATCATTTATCCTGTTTTACATATCTTTTGATCAGGATTACTTACCATAACAAGACGTTTTCATTTATTACCACATTTTCTATTCAGATATATTGCATGTCTTTGTTGATTTTATTGACTAAATTTATAAACTTTAGTTTTGGCTCAGAATGAAATTTGGGAACAAAAATAAAATGTTTGACACTGAAACCATATTGGCATTGAAAAAAGAATGACAAAGACATCACGCTGGAGCATCACATAAAATTAAAAAAAAAAAATTCTTAATGCTATTTTTACAATAAACCCCCCCAGAAAAAAAAAATCTAGTTTTGGCTTAATAATTAGGAGTATAGCATAACATAAACTGTAGTCTGTGTTGATAAATATTCTCCAATAATGTAACACTTTCACACATTTTAGACTCTAGTTTTCACTATTGGTGTCCATAAGAATCTGCTCACTTTTGACATCAGCCTCAAGTGGCCATTTGATGAATTGCAGTTTGTCATTTCCTATTATGCATCTGCAGGGAAAGTGGGAGGTTTCCGATTAGTTTTTAAATGATTTTCTCAGAATCTGATTTAGCAAAAGCGTGAGAATGCTTGCCTGTCATCACTTTTTCTCAAAGAGTGAGATGGTGTTTAAGTCAAGAAACCCCAACCAACTCAGCAAAACAAAGTGAAGTCATGAATAATAAATCTAGCCGAGCAGATCCAGTGAGCTGCAGGCACACAAACATCCCAGAGCATCAGAGAGAAATATCAGAAAAGCAATCTCTTCTAGAACTGAAAGAAATCCAGGCCACTGAGATTTTATATATAGCATGAGCTGAATAGTCCCTCAGAAAACATCCTTCATCATGTTGCCAATAAAGCAGAGAGAACAGCAATTCACCCAAAATCTCTCTGTTTTGGCAGAAAAGCATCACATTCTGATTGAAGACACAAGGATGTACACGACACTCAGGCACTGTGTGACATGTAGAGGGAATTGTGTGAGATGTATCGAAAAACACACACTTTCAGACACAGATCAATTTCTGTGGTCTGGCTTTCAACAGCCACTGAAACACAAACTCTACATCATCGGATCATTACTCTGCAAGGCGAAGGCTGTTCTAACAAGTGCGTTGTCAAGGGGGAGTCTGTCGAAACTCATCTGCAGCACTACAAATGCCTGCAATTCTTTAACTTAGAGGTGAAGACCACTAGCAGCACACATAAAATACTGCAGAAACACATTTGCACTCTATTATGCTTCCAAATTGGCCAAAAACTGTCAAAAGATGTTCTTTAATTGCAACACACTGGTCCTGAAGCCATACCAAATAAACAACAGAGACATTCCTTTACCTGTTTGTTACGCCACCCATTAACACTATTAAAGGTATTGATTTACACACAATATTTTTAGATTTGCTGGTGATGGCAATGAACAAACTGGTCTGAAAACAGCAGAGAGTAGTGTCGCAGTCATGTTTTAGCACATCAAAGCGAGAGCCATTTTGCTGCCATCTGTTGAGGGGTTCAAACGCAGATATCGGAGCACTCTCGTAGCCATATGTCAAGTGTGTAAAGTCAAGCAGACGGGAGGATCTTAGTGTTTCTCCATGTCTCTGCTCTTACTGTGGCTTATTTTGATACAGAATAATTACACTGATAAAAGCCTTCATGTTAAAGCTATACACAGTGTTCCATTTTATGAGGGAAATGTTCTGCATGAGAAAGATTAAAAGTTTTGTTTTTCAGTTGATTGTTGTTTTGATCACTGAAAACAATCGCGGATGCCTGTGATAAATAAAGGAGAGACTACTAAAGGTGGGTCTTCCACATAATTAAGCAGAACACCATTTCCTTTTGCTGCTGAAATGTGTGAAATAGTTCAATGCCTTAGACAAAGTATGAAAACATTAGATATTTTACGAAAACTTAAGAGTTATCATCAGTATTGTGGCTGATTCAAGAGGACTTTGTGCAGATAAAGGCACATTGAGTAAGATTTCTGCCAGATCTGTGAATCGGATCAAGAGAGCAGCTGCTAATATGTCATTACACTGTTACAAAATGATATTTTAAGGGGTTGGTGTCTCTGGAGTTCCACGGACTTCAAGGTGCAGAGTTCTTCAGAGTCTTGCAACTAGATGTCCATGAAACTTACTGTGGATAATAATTTGGACTTTTAAAAGTCCAATTTTTTTTTTGGATATTATTACACAGTTATTAGGAGGTGTGTTAAAATTACCTTTATTTTAGATATTTAAATATTAAAATCAAGATATTTAAATATTTTGTTGAAGTGATGCTTGGTCATTTTTTAGTACAACCCTAGCTTTTTCATTATATTACATAATAATTGCACAACAATCCGGAAATTGTACAAGAAGTACAGTTCTGGGTTGTAAATTGTCCTTTTTTTAACTGCAAAAATTATTATTTTAAGAACAGAAAATAATAATTATTATTATTAATATTTTTTTGCAAAAATCAAAAAGAGACGAAATAAAAATTCTCCAAAAAAAGCCAAGACAAGGTCAAAACAATGTGAACATGTTAACAAAACCCAGACACTACACCGTATGCACTGTTCCAGGCACTTTTTCTTTTGTTTTGTGCCAGAATTTTGAAAATTCTTTGATTTGGGGTCTGTAAAATGAAACTGAAAGATGATTGAAAAACCTTGCAAATTGTGTCAACTCTAGTAATTTTCGTTTAAAACACAAAATATTAAATCTAAGAACCTTTTTGAATCCTGCACATTATATTTAAAATAGGTGGGTTGTCTCATTCCTACTTAATTCAAAACGTACTTTTTAGGGTTATTAATTGATGACATGAGAACTATGCAGATTGCTTACATAAATTAATTGGGTAAAGGAAGACAAAATATAAATTGCTAAATAATTTGGAACTCTGTGTAGAACGCTAGCTTTCGGTTTTTGATAAATGGTCAAGAAAATTGTCCCGCTGTGATTTGAGCTATATTAAATATACTGTCCGAGATCTCGAGAGCCTTTTTCATTGATAATTTAGAGTGTCTCAGTTGCATGTCGTGAGGAGAGTTAGCGCTGCATGCTCTATATCACTGCACCCAATGCTTTGCATTTCACTTGGTGATGTATGGCTTGGAAGCAGCTGCTTGGCAAACGAAACCCTCTTTACATTGATCTTGATCTAGTCAAAGTTCACATGAAGTTTAGAGGTCTGTAAGGACTCACTGCAGAAAGTTTTAAATAATTAGCATGTAGTAGATAAATTCTGCATAACGGGAGATGACAAGGTCAGCAGTAGCTCAGGATCACTGAAAGAGTCAAATTCCAAAATAACTCACTTTGAACCAAGGCAAAAGGTTGTTAACAGTAACATTGAAAAGTTTAACTTTAGCATTTTTCAGATCAATAAAATTCACAGATTGGTTCGCAGCTCATTTTAGCTTGATTAATCTTGGATTTCTTCACAAAGCACTAGTGAAAGACATCTTTCTTCTGATACATTTTTAATGAACCAATTACGAGCCAGTCCAGTGAAAATGACAGGTCTGTCTATTAACAAAATGGAGTTTCAGAGAGAGTTAAAGACATAAAAAAGTGTCAACTAATCAACTTCCATCAGATTTATGAGTAAAGTTTTTTGATGAATTAAAGTGGGAGGGCCTACACGGTCACAATATGTCGCCATTGTGGCGTGTGAAAGCCATTTTATAGTGGGCAACACTTCATCTGTGTGTGGTTTAGGTGCTACAGTAGACTCATCTCCAGATCTATTTTGTCGTTTATCATGGCAGGCATGACGCCATTCTCTGATTTGAGAAAAGACAAAGGATTTTAAAACATGTTAAGAGTGCTACAAACAAGGGCTTTCTCCAGAGAAGTAGAAATGCCAGGTTCCATTTAGATATGCAGAGAAGCTGGTGAAATGATGAGCGTGTATTCTTGTGGTTATTTGAAGAACGATGGGCCATTAGGAGCTTTTTAAACATTTGAAAGATAACCACTAAAAAATACCCTAAAGGATCAGATCAACTTGTGATAAATGAGCGCAAGATGTTTCCTTTTATGTTATGTAATGTAATATTGAAATATTCTTGACCTATTTGTACAAAAAATAATTCACCAAAGAGTTCTGTTATAAATTTATAGTACTGTGCAGAAAATGCTGTAAACAATACCTGCTTTGTTAGAATCATTTAAGTGAATTGGCAAAATAAAATTATATTTTGTTGTGACCATAAGTGGAACAGAGCATTTTGGTTTGTATTATTTTTGAAAAAAAAAAAAAAAAACTAAAAAAAATACTGTTATGACAAAGATGTTTGTTAAAATGCTTGATGTAATTTTTTTTTGTTAAACCCCAGGTTCTTCTTTTTTTAATTAATAAAAAAAAACCTCTGAAGCACTGAATTTATTTTCTGTATCAGTTCGAACATCTTCTATATGTATGTCATGATTAATCCGACCTTGTAACAAACTGCTTCTGTTTACTCCCAAAACTGTAAGTCGCTTTGGATAAAAGCATCTGCGAAATACATAAATGTAAATATTTAATTACATTATTCAATAGTTTTACAAAAAACCTGATATTGTACAAAAAAATACAGCCCTGGGTATTAAATTGTATTTTTTTTAACTGCACAAATTTTTAAAAATTGTGGACAAACAGTTTGCTTGACAACAAAAATCCCTCAAAAAAGCAAAGACAAGGTCAAAACAATGTGAACATTTTACAAAAAGGGATGAAACTACCCTAAACCTTATACTCTGTTCTGTTCCATTGTTCTTGAATTTTTTTGCTTGAATTTTGAAAAAAAAAAAACAAGCCATAAAACAGGTCTTGTACTTTGAAAGGTTATCCCTTCTTTTCACCACTAGATGGCACTGATTTTGGGTCAATAAAACGAATCTGAAAGAAGTTTTTTTTACAATTGTTACGTTTGAATTACCTTGCAAATTATGTCATTGTCTTGTATTGTAAGAGCCGCTGTGATTGGCGCATGCACTGAAATAATTTTTTTTTGTGTAGTTCTGACTCTTAAATTTCCAAACATATGTATGTTGCTGAAAATATGCATTTTTCTATCAATTTGCTGCACCAATTTCTTAAATTTCCTTATAATGTGATGTGAAACCATTTATTTATATACGTTTATATTTTCAAATTGAGTAAAAATGGAGTACTTTCATCAAACTGACCACATATCTGCCTCTCAATAGTTAATTTGATAAAATCCAACATCAGGTAATGTCTTTTTTTTTTATCTGATCATAAATGCAGCAAAGTGGTAATATTGGCAAGCCCTCAGTTTTCATTTTGCTATGCTCGGTTTCTATCTTTGGATACTTGTATCTCTAGAAGACGTGAAATCTTTGGCTCTTTTGTTATGTGCTTACGGGAAGGGAAGGGCAAGTGCGTGTCCTCTACTGCAGTCAGCTGCTTGCTGGCTTCCACCCAGCTCTGACATCAGCCCTTTTTTTAACACACGCCAGTCTGAAAGCCCTCAAAAAAACCCATTTGAACAGCATGGGCGTTTGGGTACCCATATCGCAGAAGCACAGCACATCCGTCCCCACACACAGCCTTTCGCTTGCAGCTCGGTGAAGGTCAGAAAGGCTCCGTTATTACATGAACAGAACCGGAGCGCTGCCCTGAATAATGAGCTGCTATATTTATGCGACAGGAAATTAATATAGTACTCCGTGGTTCATCTGATGGAACTATCCAGGAAAAGGGTCTGCTCTGATGCATGCTACACATTTTGGGGTATTAGAGGATTTTATTATTTTTACATTGGAGGATATTTTCTAACCAGCAGCATGAGTAATAACTTACCCTTTGTCTTGTAAAATCTTAAAATGACCAGTTTTGAAATCCAGTAAAAGACTAACAAGCTAAATTATTTCCATTTGTAACTCCTTAGAATATTTCAAACTAGCTTCTAAAACACTGTTTATCATAATGATTTAAAACCCAGGTGCCATAATTCTCAACCATCATTCATTGAGTTTTAAAATGAGCCTTTTACAATTATTAATTATGCTCAGCAGACAATCAATAACCCCAAGCACCCTGTCAAGCGTTTTCACTGTAATATTGAAGACATGATAAAAAACTGTTGAGGTGTGCATTATGCAAACGCAGAGCAACATTTCTCAAGCATCAACTACTGCGTAGTCAATCACCTAAATATTACAATCCCATTCTCATAGTAGAATATAAAGTACCAATATTATACAGTTTGTTTTATTTAAAAACCCTGGATATGACTTATATGAATATCACCATATGCGGATTGACCTTGAACAGTGCTATTTAAACATTAAACAATTCATAACTCGTATATGGGAAATATATAACTCATCTAACAGTGCATGATTATCTGGTTTATAACTATACCGACATCCTAAATTCGTATTGAGAGATCGAAAAGTTCACACATTTGACCTCTCTAATCTGGGCAACTGAATTTTCTGTCAGAGCAGAATCCACAATTGCAATGCGTTGTCTTCAACTTTCAGAAGTCAATGGATTTTTTTTTATATAGTGTGACCTTACTCTTCATTCAAAAGAGATTTGGGGCATCCATTTGCCTCAGGTGGCGGCAAGCGAAGGACAAAGGTGTTGGGAAAAAAAAAACTCTCCCTTAGATTAGATTTTCTAAAATCTTGAAAAATGATTCCTTGCATGCCATGAACAGTAATTATAATTTTGTAATATAATAGAATAGATAGAATATTGAGATGTTGAAAGTCCTCCCACAACATCCGATCTTTTTGAAAAAAAAAAAAAAAAAAAAAACATCTGCTCATTGTGATCCATTCACTTCATCACAGCAGAATTTTGTTTTGAAGTGAGTCCAAGTGACATGTTTCTCAAAAACAGCATCTTTAGTTAAGCAGTGATATTATAACCAAAATTGTTTTTGTTCATTGTGTCTTGTGATTTGTTTAATGCAAACTCCTATATCCAGATGATTCTTTTTAGGCTCTTATTGCTAAAGAGTATATGTCCATGACATCTTGGTACCCAGAAGTCACGTAGTGGGTGTCACAAAGCTCTTTATGCATTAGAATCTGCATTAGAGTTTGAATTAGAATTGGAGTTTGACCGGCTGAAAATGGGGTGAAGCTGTTGTGCGATTGACTGCTCGAAACAATATTCAACGACTTTAGGAACACCCTTCTACAGATTGCTGAAATACAAAGACATCCGGTAAAAAAATTTTTTGTTTTTGAGTGCTTTCCCATTGTTGAAATCCGAATGTATAAATGTCAGGAATTCATGGTTCATGCTGGTGAGTCATCAGTCAGACTTGCGAACATGTGAACCCTGCAGAAAAGCTTATTCACCAGTGGATTGGCAACAGTTCTTGTGTTTTGTTAAAAATTCAAGTCCAAGTGGCGGTCCTTCTGAAGAAAATAACTGATAACTTGTTTGTAGAAGTGTTCCTTTTTTTTCTTCAGTTTTAAAAGAATCTCTATCCTTGATCTCTATACTCTCTCTATGCTGGACCCATTCTCTATAGCACTCCAAACTCCAGCTTTGGTCTTCTTTTTATAATTCTCTCCTGCTTCGATTCAGCGTCCAATTTTGAAAATGTGTTACAGAATCTGTCGTTATGAAAACAATGCTAAACATTATGAAAGAATTACCGGATGTCTGCACTTGACTTGCTAATTCTTTAGCCAAAGTGTTAAAAACTCTGGGCTCACCAGGGCCCACTGGCATGTGGCAGGAAAACTGAATGCCTCACCTAGTTTCTCTTTGGCGGTATTTTATGATTGGTCAGCAGAAGAATCACGTTTCACACAAGTACAAGTGGTTGCACATATTAACTCTGACAAAAAGAGCGATAGCAAAACAATCTTATTGCACAGTCATTGTTCAAGGTGAGGCTCAGTGGGGGGTTGCCTCACCTCAAAAAAAACCATCCAAAATGGTGAATTCAAATGGGAAATAACAATAAAGTACATCTTATTGACTACATATAATAATTTAATATGGTTGTTTTTTTATAATGCCAGTCACCTACCTCTCCTGACTGCACGTCATTGCAGAAAATTTGATTTCTTGCCAGACCTCTGTGCCCACAGAGAGCTGATCATCTGGTAAGCAGTGGGAATCTCAGTCGAATCCAATTTTTTTAACTTAAGCGCGTTCACCATTTCACCAAATGGGTGCCATTTCTGCCCCTGAGATTTGTGTATAAATAAGTATTAAAATCTCTTCATAAATTCATTTTACTCCAAAGCTAAGAAAACTACATTCTATTCGTGTTGCAAATTTAAGCTGTAACATTTAAAATATTGATAAAATCCACTTAACACACTGTAAAATAGCATTTCTAGCTTGCCCCAGTCTCTGATGCCACTCGTCACCATAATATATAACAAATAAGATCTGTTAAAAAGAACCTTTCCTTTGCCTTGACATATAGATCCATATATAATGCATTTTCCTTTCACAACCATCTATATTTTCTTAGATAAACAAAACACTTTTAATCATGCCTCCAGCTTTTTCTCATTTCTGTAACCCATCCCCTCATGAAAAACTGGGGAATTTCTATGGGTCGGTTTTACAGCACACAGTAAAATCCTAAGAGTTAAATTAACTCTACTCGGAGTATATTTGGTCCCACTCTATATAGAGTTAAACCGACTCTGAGAAAGAGTAATTTAATAATCTATTTTCTTCATGTTTTTCCAAATCTGCATGGAAAATGCAAACTAAATATGAACTATTCAGAGAGGGACCAAGTCCACTCCAGAAAGAGTAAAAACAGACAAAAATAGACTGTTTAGCTCAAATAGACTTATTTAAATAACTCTCCTTCAGAGTTGGTTTAACTCTATATAGAGTGGGACCAAATACACTCTGAGTAGAGTTAATTTAACTCTTAGGATTTTACTGTGCAGGAAGTTTAACCACTTGTATCTTTAGAAGGCCGTGGGAAGAGCAAGGTGAGTTTTCTCATTTTCTAATTTACAATTTGATGATTTTGTGATGCTGTTGCTAAAAATCATTTCAGATATTTCATTAGTTAATGTAAAAATGCACAGATTTGGTAAATAACTAAATGTGCTGAATGCCTTGTTTGTAAAATCCTGTGCACCCTGCGGATGTTTAGCATTTATTCGCTAATTCTCTGCTAAAAATTCTGTTACTTAATCCTGTTAATGAAATAAAACAGTAACAAGACAAAATGCCACCCGTCGTTTGATTATAAATCTAAAAAAACTTTTAAATAAGTTCCTTAAGATGGACCAGTGTCCATTTACTTAAGTTTATATGCATCTCGAATCTGTTTTGAAAGTTAAAAAAGACATTTTACAAACACCTGGCACCCATTTGGAGGAATTCCTTGTGTAATCTTCAGAAAAAACTTGCAGTATGCCACTTTTTCATATGAAACGCAGTCCGTTTACCACTTGTTTTGCTTCTCAGCCTCAGTGACGTCTGATGCATATACCCTCTGTTGTCAGAAGTAACAAAATAAAACCGGTTTCAAAGAGTAAATTGCTTGAGATGAACTGATGATGCATCTTGAGTAAATATAGAACATTCTGCCTCCATGATATCAACACAAATCCTGCCAAAATTCAAATTGGCTCATCAAGGTATTCATGACGTAATGATTGAATCACAATGCACCGGAGCTGTTGGAGGATTGCGGTGGAAATCCCCTGTTGGTGATGAAGAAGGACATATGGTACAGTCAGAGTCCTCCCAGCAGGAGTATCTACAGTGACCTGTTCTGTTACCGAGACGCCAAACGCCGACTAGTGTTGCTTTAGACATCAGCAACCCGTTCGCTCCGGTGAAGTTGAACGGCGAGCCCACGTGACCACTGCAGCAGCAGCAGAGTCTTTCATAGCAACTTCAGACCTCCCAAAGGTTATAGACATGCAGCTTGTGCACTTACCTCCCAAAGCAGCCTTCAGCAGGAAATTCATGATGGCTTCTCAGAAGTGTTTCTGCGCTTGGAGAAGCGGAGATTTTGCAGCCAGGTCTGCAAATGAAATGCACTGATTTGATGCTGTTCGAAATAAAGCATTGAAACGTAGCATTGGGCACTTTGTGATACACACTGAGGTGTTCGGGGCATGTTTTAATTTTGCGCACACAATGACAGCAGAATTGACTGCGGCTCAATCATATCAATAAATCACGCGGGACTAGCGCGGAACGGTTTGTCCTTCAGCTAACACCGTGCCATTTTCTATCCTCAGCAGTGCAAAATAAGCTCGATGAAAAGCATTTTTATCATCTGTAGTGACACATCATCAAAACCTCCGCGCAGCTGATCCCCGCGATCTGTCTTGTCACACACCACCAACCCCATTGTGCTCCGCTATCCAGCCGTGCGCGTTAATTTACCCACAAAATACCCCGTAATCAACTTCCGGGGGTCAGCTGGGCTCCAGAAGGTGGCCAACTTATCGACCTAACCCCGCGCAGGGCGCTCCGTTCACTCCAGCATCTCCACAAAGTGTTTCCCGAGCTCGGATAAGTCTTGTTGCATTACCTGACTTGAACCCCTCGGTGAAGCTCCGGTGGATCGCACTCTCCGCGTGTCTCCTTCTCGAGCCGATTTCAGCACCTCTTTCCCGGACAGCGCCTTGACGTGAACGCGCACCTCCAGCCGCCGTGAGCAACGCGACGCGAGATCCGCGCTGTGCAGGTTGACGCGGGGCCAGCTGTGGAGGATGTGTGTTATTAACCCGCTATGAGCATCGCCGAGTCTCCAGACGTGTCTCTCTGCTCGCGGAGCGCCTGCAGGAGTGTTTGCCGGGGGAACTGCAGCTTGTTTCCATCAAAACATTGCTCGTCTCAGCCAGGGGAAGATGCCCGGGAGAAACGGAGCTTCGGCTGAAAGTGACTTGTGGCAGGTGAAAGATGGAGGAGCTTCGGACCTGGGCGTTGGAGTCCCTTGAGAGCAAAAAAAAAAAAAAAAATGCTGATTCAGAATGTGAGGCTCAGACTGGGCTCGCCCTGTACAGGTTCATTAGGCACAATGCTCTCAAAATACACACATGTTTTTTTTTTGTTTAATGTAAGTTCAACTCAGTTCTGCTCATCGGTGCCAAATATACACAGGTGAACCATTCCACCGAATGGGTGGCATTTCTGTCCCTGGGATTTTAATTGTATAGATAAGCATTAAAAGTGCCTCATAAATGCATTTAATTACAAAGCAAGGTGTGCGACATACTATTCTCCTTGCACATTTAAGCTAGAACATTTAAAATATTGATACAATCCACATTTCATTGTCCAGTCTCTGATGCTGACCTTCACCAATGATTAAGATCTGTTAAAAGGAACCTTTCTTTTGAATCGATATGTAATTCCATTTATAATGTTTGATTTAAATACATTTATTTACACAAATATCTATACTTTCTTAGATAAATAAAAAAACATGTTTTATCATGTCTCCAGCTTTTTACTCATTCCTGTTACCCTAACCCATCCCCTCATGAAAAACTAGGGAATGTCCATAAGGCCGTTTTTTTCTGCATGCAAGAAGTTGCATCACTTAGATCTTTAGAAAACCATGGGAAGAGCAAATGTTTTATTTACATATTTGATGATTTTGTGATGATATCTTGGAGGATATCATTTTAAAAATACTATCCTGTTACTCAAATTACTTAAGAGATTTTATTAGCTTAGAGTAAAAATGCACATGTTCGGTAAATAATTGAATTTGCATAATTTCCAGGATGTATAATCATGTGCACCATGCAGCTCTTTATGATGTGTTTGGTAATGCTTTCCTAAGATCTCAATCCTGTCACTTTCAGTACTGTTACGGAAATAAAAAATAAAAACACGAAAAAGCAGCACCCATCTTTTGATTATAAATCTAATAAAAGATTTAAATAAGTTACTGAAGATGGAACAATACACATGTGGAAAATGTAGGAATGTTTGCTATTGGAATCTGTTTGAAATCAAGTAAAAAAAGTACATTTTGAAACGTTAAAAGCAAATGGCACTCCTTTGGTGGAATGGCTTGGGTGTTGTGTGATTGCAGTTTTGCCTTTTGTGTGTATATGGGTGGGTGAAAAATAGCACAAAAAAGAGATTATAAGTCATTTTTAAATAAAAACATAAAATGCTACTAAAGGTGTTTTGTGTATATTACGATTTTTAATTGTATTTTTCAACCAAACATAAAAAAATTACACAATTGTGACAAATAAAAATATTTTGGAAGAATTGAGGAGCGATGCCGTCCTTCGCATGACGATTTAGACAAAAATTAAATGTGAAAATATAAATCATGTCACATCATATGACAATTTAAGATATCGGTGCAGCATATCAATAGAAAAATTTTCAACACAACATCTAATAGAATATAAATATATTTTAAAATGTAAAAAAAAATATTTCTGGCATGATATACGGACTAAAAAAGAAAAATGCTTTTTCCCGGCTCACTACAGAGTAGCAAAAAATGATGTAACATGTTACAATTTTTTTTGTCAATGAACAAAATTACGTAAAGAAAACATTGAATCAAATCTATATTTGGTGTGACCACGCTTTCGCCAAGTATTCTAGGAACACTTACACACAGGAACACTGGGAGGTTGTTCCAAACAGATCTTCTGTCTCTTCATGAACTCACACTCGATGATGTTGAGATCAGGGGTCTGTGGGAGCCAGTACTTTCCACTCTTCTTTATGGTGAAACTAGTTCTTAATGACGTAATGGTGTGTGTTTTGGATCATTGTCCTGCTGAAGAATACATTTTGGGCCAATCATACTCCTTCCTGAAGATATTGCATGTTTAATACCTATCCACCCGTCTTTTTCAGCATTGATAACTTCATTAATCCTGGCAGAATCTCCCGCACTCCATTTTCAGAATTTTAAGCCTTAGACTTTTAAGGAACCGCCACAGTGCTTAACCATTGCCTGCAGATTGTACTGCTTCTTTATCGGTACATTATTGTACCACACCAAGTGCCTTCTACTGCAAAATGTTTAAGACTCATTAGACCAACTGCAATGGGGTGGCAAGTGGCGGAGTGGTAGAGTTGTTCGTCCTTTAATCAAAAGGTTGTCAGTTTGATCCCCACTGGGTCTATTTTGCCATTGTGGCCTTGGGCAAGCCACTTCAACACATTGCCCCGTATGGATGTGTGTGACTGGTGGAGTGCAGGAGGCTGTAGGCTCTAAATGGCAGCCACGTTCTGTTTTATATCACCACCGGTGTTTGAATGTGGAGCGAATGAATAATATCCTTGCGTTCCCACATTCCCAGTTTCCTTAGCTTACCACCATGATTCTGAACGTGTTTCTTCAAAAGAACCTCTTAATTTTCGGCGTATTTTATCCCTCTCTAATTACACAGTTTATATCCCATGTCATGTTTTTGTTCATTTCTGTTGAAACCTGTTGAACCTGCTTGGAAAAAATGCAAAGCTTAGGATGTTTCCTAGTTAAACGACTCGTATAAATGAATAAATAACACCCTTTTGCCCTGAGCTGGAAGTGTGTCTTTGTTTGAATGTCTTGCTGTCTTCACTCTCAAGGTGTCCGGTATCAGTGTTGCCCAGTAAGAGTCTTCTACACCATGCTTCCTCTCTACGGTCCTGCTTAGTGACTGGAAATGCCCAAAACCTCTTGGTATGTTAGGTAAACCATAATCTCCTTCCCATCAAACGTCAGATTTGGCAAAAAACAAAGTTGTATTTCATCACCCCAGACTATGCATCCCTACACGTCAAAATCCACAGTGTTAAATCAACACTAGTAATTGGACATTTAACATTGATAAGGAACTTCTTGTCACTAAAATATGACAAGAATCTTGACCACAAGAATTACAGAAAATATGTAGACTTATGAATGTTTAGAGTCACCAGGAGATCATTTAGAGGATCCGGACACTTTGTAATCTGATTTAAAAAAAATTGTTTTTATTTTATTGCTTGATGTATTGAACTGCCACTGAGTGGCGATGGCACTTGAGCCTTTTTATCGCTGCTTACAGCTCTACTTTTATAATGTTCCTCTTGTTTCTCATTTAAAATATGATAAAAGGATAATTGTGTACTAGTAACCTTAAATAAACAGAAAGACAGCTTAAAGAAGTTTCAGAAGTGACTAGAAACACCATCACTAACAACCAAATCCTAGACGATACATCCCAGTAATTCCACAATACGTCTTGTTTTCCGATTTATTGTGCCACGGTCTATTCTTACACCCCTGTTACATTATAAAAAAGCAATATCAGTCATAAAGCACATTACATTTTTGGATTATGTGTAAAAATCTCAAATTGGATCACGTCAATCGTAGTCTTCATTTTATATCTCCACTAATTGTAGAGTGGTTTTAAGTGGTGTGCCTGAACAAATGAAAACTTGAGGTCATGAATCTGGCTCAGTGATCACACAAGAAGCACAAGGAGCCATTTAGCACAAGCTTGGCGTCTGGAAGCTTCTCACAGCTCAGGTTATTATCTCCACAGACAGTTTCATTACATTAACGCCACGGTTTAGGCAAAAGGGCTTCAGTGAAAAAAAGGAATCAATAGCAGTGAGACCTCAGGGACATTGTGGGGACGTACCACATGACTCTGCATGGTTCAAACACACCCTCGGCAGTCAAGCAACACTGCAGTGCGCAAAGGTTCTCCTACAGTCAGTCACAACACCTCCCTGTTGCTCCAGTGCTATTGGAAATATGGGCTGATGCAAATGAGCCTTGGAATGGTTTAGTATTCCAGTGTTGTCCCTGCGCAGAGGAGGCTGTGTGCTTGCTATGAGTGACAGGCTCCGAAACCCTTCTTTACACTTGGAAATAGATTTGCTCTGCTCAGAAGCTTTGACTAGGTTTCATTCTTATAGTTTAAAAAGAGACTTTTATAATATTAATTCACGTTTGATTGGTTGCACACTAAACACTTAAAGGAGCACACACACACACACACACACACACACACACAAAATCGGATTCTTATGCAACTTTTTTTTTCTCCTGGTAATGGCTCAAATTCGTATTGTGAGCAACTGCGCCTGATTGATTGAGCTCTTTGTGACTAAATGACTTTGTTCTAGGGAGCTTTGGGGGAACGCATTTGCTGCTAAAGAGACCAGGGTGAAATAATGTGTTTTTTGTGTATATTTATTTTCTACAGGGAAGGAAATTGACATTTCATCAAAACAACCCAAAGACACGTTATTGTAGATCTTTTATAACTCAAACACATGTCATTTAACAAACGGTATTCGTGATTGGCTGAACACCATTCACGAATCAGTATTTGGTGCAAAGGGTTTCATGTTAATAGCCATAAATCATTAATGTCGTCTAAAACGAGCTGTTCTCAGATTGGTTTGTTTGTGACATCATAAATCTTAGGATACTATCCATGACTCTCGACAAGGGGCGGGATTATGTTATTGGGGTTAAGTCTACCATTTTCCACACTTTGTTATTGTGCTGCTGTAAAGATGAATACGTAACAGAAAATAGCAAAGCATTTTAAATTATTATGAGTTATTTTATTTGATTTAATTTTAATTGGGAAAAAAAATTAAACCTTCATTGAACATTACATGAAAGATTCAAATCAATGGGCATCAGATGTATTCTTTTAATTCTACTTAATGCATTTTATCAAACAATTTGAGCCTTTTTGTTTTTGTTGTTGAATTCAGTTGAATTGCTTTTGTTTGATGTTAAGTTTTTTTCAAGTTTTTTATTTTTTTGCAAATGAACTACAATTCTAAATATTATTCCTAAAAATATTCCTGTATATTTTTTACTTCTAGGGAAAGTTACTTCTTGTTGCAGTTGTAGTTAAATGCCATTTTCACATTTTAGAGCTCAGTTTTTTTTCTGCAAATTAACTACAATTGAAGCAAATTGTTTTAGTGCTCAATTTTTGTATTTTTTTGCAAAAGTTATTAGATGCCCTGTGAAATTCCATGTTTAAAATATTTGCAAGGTGATGTTTAACAAAGCAAAGGCATGGTTCCTACATTTTTTTCTTCTAGGGAAAGTTACATTTCTTGTAGTTGCTTAAACACCTTTTGCAAGTTTTAGTGCTCAGTTTGTTTGTTTTTGCAAATCAACTACAATTGAAGACAAAATTATTAGCCAACCTGTACAATTCCACATTTTTTAAATATTTACAAGTGATGTTTCACAGAGCAAGGCAATTTTTCCTTTATTCTAGGGAAAGTCACATTTCTTGTAGTTGCTTAAATAAAATAATTGTTTAAATAAACAAGAACTGCTTTGGTCAGTCTAATTTCCCTCCTAAAAATGTTCCTTAGATTCGCTTTAGGACAAACCACAGTTGTCCAATAACTTAACCTAATTAATAACCTAATTTGCATGATTACAGTTTTTTCTGTTTGCTTAAGTACATTTTTTTGTAACTATTGGCTTTTTTTTTACAAAACTCTACACACAAATAAGAAAACCTTTCACCCAATTATCAAAACATTGTAGTTCTCTTGCAAAATTGAACACAGTTAGATTAACTCTTCACACCTTTGTAAAAATGGTGTTTTCGTATCAAACAGTACACACAAGCCATCATCTACTACGCACACAATGCGCCAACTGCACACTAATGGTATGAATACAATACACATCTGGCTTTTGCTCTCTCTTTGTACAGATGTCAATCTGAGGTCATACTTTTGTCATAGTGTCATGTAAACATACAAGGATCCAAACTTCAAGTATTGGTGTTTATTCACACTCATCAAAACCAAGACAAAGTCAGAACACAAAATAGTAATTTCACAAAAAAAGGGGGAAAAAGACAATCAGCCTACATCATGCCGTCTTTCTGGGTCCGGCCACAAAATTTCGTCCACATCACATACAATATCCTCCAGTCCGAAGCACCGGGGAAAAAATCTCCTTGAATGCCGTATCCAGGCCTGACATGATGCCTGGTCAGTATCCCCACGTGCCTCCTCCATTGCCTGTAAAAGGGCTACCTGTTGATGAGGATGACGGTTGTACACTTTCCAGCGCCAGGCAGAGAAGAACTCCTCGATTGGAGAGTATGGGAGGAGGTTGAGTGCCATGAAGGATGGGTGGTCTGTAAACCAGTTGTGGACCAAAGCAGCCCTATGGAAACTAACATTGTCCCATATGATGACATATCGGGTGTGCTCTGGTCTCTGAACAGTGAGCATGTCATGTAAGGTGTCCAGGAATACAGTAATGTGTGCAGTGTTGTATGGGTCTATGGTTGCATGATGGTGAACAACACCTTTTTGGCTTATAGCTGCACACATGGTTATGTTACCACCACATTGTCCTGGGACATTGATGGTGGCACGGTGTCCAATAATGTTCCTGCCACGTCTCCGGTTGTTTTTCTCATTAGAGTATGACAGTGCTACAAAGTAGTTACCGATTCTCATTTCGAAATGTCCTAATGATGCTTTCGCACAGTGTAGCGGCTCAAATTAGGCTGTTCCTGTTGGCCAGCTTCCCTCAGGGTCATCCCATGGTTGATGACATGGTCAACTATTGTTGCTTTGATGTCATCAGTTATTCTATTTCTTAGTCTTCTTACACCTCCTCTTTCCCCTCCTCGTCCTCTTCTTGGTCCTACTTGTCCTCTTCCTCTAACCCTCTCACTTCTCCAACTTCTTCACCTCAAAGTCTTCTCCCTCTGTCTCCTCTGATTCTCACTTTTACTGCTCCTTCCATTGTACTCCACATAGACAGCTTACCTATGGCTTATTTATAGTGCTTAGGATGATTGCAAAGTGAACTTCTTATTTAAAACAGTTTTCACATGTGAAAGTGTGCCAGACAGTTGGCAAAGTAGTGTTAATGATAGCCATAAATGTGAATAGTTTTGCTAGGAGTGTGTTGGAAATTTGGTAATTGAGTGTAAGCAGTGAATTGTGGCTACAGTTTTGCAAAGTGTGTGTTACAAAATTGCAAAATGAGTCCAAAGCAGTTTTTGTGCTTTTAGTTTTGCTACCTCAGTGAGTGGTTTTTCTATAAGTATTAATAGTTTTAAAAATTGTGCTATAAGAACCACAGTTAAGGTTTAAGCAATCAGAAAAAACTGTAATAAGAACCTAGTCAAGCTTTGAACTGCTCTTTAAGCTGAGACGTCATATTTGCATCTTTCAAAACCACTAGTAAAATAACAGGCACTGCAATAATAAGAGATGTTAGTTTGGAATGAGAGAAAGAAGCCTTGATGCTAATACAGATGTTTCAAGTGTCAGGAACTGTAATGAGAAGCATTACCAAGAATTTTAAAGAGATCAACACAGTGGAGAACAAGACAGGCAGAAACAGGAAGCTCAACTACTGAGAGAGGTTTCTAAAGAAATGAGAACTACTGTGAAGACATTAGTGAACTGATACCTCGACAAAGATGGTCACAGAAATCCACTGTGAGGTTGCTGACCAAGAAAGGCTCCAAGAAGAGACTCTTCCAAGCAAAAATAACTTTTATAAAGGACAACCTCTGGAAAGGGAGGCACAATAGAAATGTGTCTTGTGGACAGATGAGACAAATTACGGCTTTGTGGCTATAGAGATGTTGCCTAGATTTGGATACAGAAGGGAGAGGCGTTCAACCACAAGAACAGAGTGAAACATGGTGGTGGGAGTGTTTTGCTGTGGGCATGTTTCATTGCAGTCTCGCCAAAGTTTAAGGAAACAAAGGGAAAACTTTTGAAAGATAACCTCTAAGAGGTTATCTGACTGTCTGCAAGAAAACTTTGGTTCAACATTTTGTCTTCTAGCAAGACAATTGGGTCTTGAGTGTAATTGACTGGTTTCCACAAAGCCCAGATCTTGTCTATCTATTCAACAAATCTAATATTTCCCAGACAACATGCTGTTCAGTATTGACTATTAACACCAGGGCTAATAATTTTGACAGTTTTTTTTTACACTTATTATGTTATGCACTTATTTCTATTTGTAATATACAAACACTACAATCTTGTCTTGAAATCTATATAAACATTTTCTGCTCTGACAACTATACAAATACAATTTACTTGGAAAATCCATAAAGATTAGGCGGAACAGGAAATAGAATCCTTTTTTCACTTGGAGTTTCAGTGACTTGGCAAATGATGAGTAGATTGGGAATTAAAATGTAAATTAAATAAGCAAATTAGCCTTTAACCTCCTGATGAAATATGAGCAGTGTGTAATTACCCTGGATTTTCTATTTCAAGTCTAAAACCCTCAGGGATCTAATAGAAGACTGAATCTGAGGTCAGTTTTGTCCTCTTCCTCTTTTTAAAATGAGCCACAATTCACTTTCCTTCATTTCTTCATCCTTCCCACATCTGTGTGTGACAAAGGAGATGTAAGGGGCCATTATATCAAGCAGTGCACAAAAGCTCCAGCGAGATCATCAGAGTCATTGATCATGAATGCTGATCAATACTGAAGAAATGAAAGAGAGAGAGGGAGCGGGGGAGAGTGAGGATGCTTTATGGTCGGACGGTTTCTGCTGAAGCTTTCATTCTGGCAGCATTTATCTTTTCTGGGCCGCGGCCAAATGGGAAACACTGATTTATTGGCTCTGAACACAGAGAGCTGAGGGGACTGAAAGGGGAGGGGGAGGGGGTGAACAGAGGAGAGGCGCAGGGTACTGAGGGAGAAGAATAAAGAAATGAAACGTCTGGTTAACGTTGCTTTTTTGTTTATTGTGCAGAGTGTTCCTGGAGAGTTTCCCATTAAAGCCTGTCACAGTGATTTGAACTGGTAACAACTGGGAAAAAAGGAAGGAGGAATTGGAAATGAGAAAAGAACTGTGCTGCACTGGAACTCCAAAATGTGATTGAAACCTTTACTCATTCAGAGCAAGGTACTGGAAATACTAGTAATAATGACATTATGTAATACATAACAATTACAATAGAAATTGGTGGATTAAAAAAATATTTTAGTAAAAAAAGTGACAGAAAGAAGTATTTTGTCCTCTACTGATGGTGAATCTACGAGAAATATCAGTCCATTTAGAATGAAGCAATGAGTTGCTTCTCATTTATATTTAACCAGCACGTCCAGACACATCCAGTGGCCAGGGAAAAGATGTTTGCCTTTGAGAAAAGGCAAATCATAGGCGTGCATCAAGCAGAGAAAACATGCAAGGAGACTGCAGAAATGACTAAGATTGTTTTTTGAACTGTCCTCCGCATTATTAAAAATTGGAAGGATAGTGAGAAGTTTAACGAAGTCAAAAAAGCTTAATCAAAATGGAACATATCTTAAGAAAAGATAAATGGTGTTTTGAGGTGAACAGAGACAATCTTTAGTTTGTTAAAGTATGAGACTTGCAAAAGTGCCCGTTTTTATTGGCTTTTACCAAATAAATAACTTCCTGATGGTATCGGAAACTCGCTCCAACACCTTTTTTGTAGGTCCCGGTCCCCAAATTCAAAACGTGTAATTAAACACAGTTTGAAATAGCAGTAAAAAACAGCAAAAACAGCATTTTACCATAGGCTGCTATATATATGTATTCAGACATGAACCCTTACCATACTTTACCAAGTGTGATCCCGATCAGACATTGTATGGTCAAGTTATAAGAACTTCTTGCTTCTTTGCAAAACATCGAAATTCAGTTCACTGCCAAGAACGAACCATTCAACAACAACAACAACAAAAAGAATATTGCCTTGAAATGAGACTGTCAGAGCTTTATAGTGATCAAATTAAATCTCTAGGAGGAGGTTATTAAAGAAAACTCTAAATAACTGACAGTTTTGTAAACTAGCTCTAATTGACAGCCTGAAATAGCATTATAAAACAGCAGAAAATGTGATGTTATTTTGATAAAACTGTAGGTTGCTATATAGATTTGTTAAGTCAAGGACTCTGATCTGACATTGCATTGCTGAGATATTAACACTGTTATTATTGTCCTGTTTATGGCCAAATTTCAACTTTCAGTACGCACATACAATTTTATATTAACAATTTTATGTTAACAATTTTATATTCCATATGCCTTAAGATAAGACTGATGGAGATTAACAGAAAAATTGAGTAGTTTGAGTAATGCAGTGGAGCCAAAGTTGCCATTTTAGAGGTTTTTGCAAACCAGCAGATTTTGGAAATGCGATCCAGTTTACTTAAATTTGTCTTCCACACATGTGAGCTTGTTTAAACTCGGCATAAAGCTGAGAAACAATAACACTCTGAGCAATTACAATATGGTTCCATGCACCTCCTGTGCACGAGCCCTAAAAAACAACAGTATAACTTAAGGCTATGTTTAATAGAGAAATTGAGGGGAACTCCAGGGTACAAAGCTCAAAGAGAAAAGGCTCAGTTTGGGAGCATAGAAATTGGACTTGAGCACTGGAAGAAGGTCATGTGGTCTGATCAGTCCAGATTTACTCAGTTCCAGAGTTATGGGCGCATCACGGTAAGAAGAGAGGCAGATGAAATGATGCGCCTATCATAGTGCCTACTGTACAGGCCTGTGGGGTTGCTGTAGTTGCTCAGGTTTAGGTTCAGAAACAATATGTGCTCAAAGAAAGAGGTCAGCTGACTGCCTGAATACACAGAATGACCCAGTCCCTTTTCTTCCCTGATGGCATGGGCATAATCCAAGATAACAAAGCTAGGATTCATCGAGCTCAAATAGTGAAATAGTGGTTCAGGGAGGCACAAGCCTATGGGGAAAAAGCTGAACTTTAAAAATGATTTCCTCAGAAAGTACGGCATTTACACAAACGGTTTCATTATTTTTGAAAGTTATCTATACAGTGAACGAACTTCTGTATCTATATCAGCTATCTATACAGTGGAAAAACAGATAGGACCATGTGATTACAAGCTATGATGGACTTGCCGCTGGCATCACATTGTGAGAAAGATCAAATTCAGAGAAGTTGCTTTCAAGCTCTTGTTTAGAATTACAAAATAAGTTGTTTATCAGACTGTGTGTGTGAGGCAGACTCAGGACGCAGCTCTGAAACCACAACGTTCCTTCCTCAATAGAAAGTGATGTGTGCACATCTGTCAATGGCAGCCTCCTCTCCAGTTCAAGAATGGCTTCATATTGGTCCAATGGCAGTAGGCGGTGTCACGTCGTCCATCTTTTTTGACAGTCTATTGCATGAGACAACATTTTCACACTTGGATTGACAGAACTTTACCCCAGTGAGAATCTTTAGGATGAGGCTAGGATTAGGAGGCTAGGAGTGCAAGCTCTAGGTGATTAATGCAACACTGGATGGAAATATATCTTGTGATACAGGAGAAGCTCATCGAAACAATTCCACAGTGAATGCATACCGTTACAAAAGATAAAGGTGGTCCGACAAGGTTTTAGAAAGTCTGTCCTGTTTGTTTGGTGGCAACTTTTTTCTTGGCCAGGCAGTGAATACAGCTGCTGCTGGCCAAGTGGGTGCCACAAATATTCTTAAAGTTTGGATTATTACAGTCAATTATACTTACTTTAAGAGAGTTTTTCAATGCATTCAGAAGAGAAAATAAGAATCTCAAATCACATTTAAGTCTTAGCACGCACCATTTCACAGCAGCTGGTTTGAATGAAGTAGGAATGATGTCTGTCTAAACATTTAATTTTAATTTCAAATATAATGTATAAGTTTCAAAAAGGTTATTAATGTTTATATTTTTGATTTCAAATGAACATTAGAAGAGTTATGACACATAATTTGCAAAGTAATTCAGATTAAAATGAGAGAAAACGGACAATCCCCCTTCAGTTTCATTTTACAGACCCCAATATCAGCGCCATCTGTACTGTCTAGTGGTGAAAAGAAGGGGTAACACTTGGAAGTACAAGACCTGTGAGATGGCTTTAGTCTGGTGAAAGCAAATGGAAAACGTGCAGGAGTTAAACTCCAAATCCTACTAAATAAAGTGTGTGTATTAAACACCCACATCCAGCGCCCACAACCAGTTTGCAGCGCCACTGCAGGAGTGTGACTGCACTCACCATGATTTATCTTGTGGGTACTTTTATAATCGAAAATTCATAAAAATACACAGATGTTTACCAGCTGTTCCAAAAGCAATAGCACTTGTGGTTTGATGCATATAAAGTAATAACGTCCAAAATATTGCTTTAGCAGTTAAAACTTGGCACCTGTCTCCCAATAAGATAACAGCACTCTAGCTACAAAGGGTTGTGTACTAGAACTATTCTAAATTCCAAAAGGGTGTATCCGCATCTACTCTACTGCAAATCTGATCTACTAAAAATGTAACACTTAAGACTTCTTCAATCTGATGGCTCGAGTCATGTCACATGACGCACATCCGCAGGTCAAAGTTCATTTCAGCTCAACTTTCTGTCAGAACAGGATCCAACATTGCGTCACATGGCACTTCAGTCTGCGTTATATGCATTTGATTAGAATACAAAGGGGAAATTTGTGTAGTGTAACCAGGCCATAAGACTAATGCACTTACATTGCATTAGTAATTGGGTATTTTATCCTGTGGGCTATTGGGGAGAAGATAATTCTGAGAATAGCTGCTTAAGTGAACATAAATAAAGCAACAGCAGGCTTAGTATTGATATAATGCAGCTAATAGCCAGAACTGAATTCGCCAAAGACTCTGAACAGGAACAGGCTACAGGAACACTTGTTAAAACGTCTGTGGATAAGTAGCCTGTCCTTGTGTGGTACAAAGAGACAGATTGCCTCATTAGTTCAGCGGAGTGTGTTTGATTCTCTTGTTAGCTTCAAAGTGCCCTTCCCTTCTCTCACGTCTCACTGCGACAGCCGGGTCAAGAAAGAGCTCCGTTATATCAGAGGCACCCCTCCCTCACAGCCTACCGCCCACCACCCACTATGGGCTTGTATAGTGCGCGGTAGGTTTGCGGAACCAGTCGCGGTTGATTATGTAATCCGGTTCAGCTGAGCGCTCGTGACTCGTCATCAAGCAACGCCACTGCAATGCAGCACCAAGCGAGAGACCGGGCGCGCACGCGCGGCTCTTATGCGTGTGCGCATGCGCGCGCTGGAATTTGAGGCGTTTGAGTAAAGGTGGTTGGTTTTTGTAAAAATTATTTTGTTAGGTGTATCGTTTTAAATTAGTCCGCCGAAGCACTGTGACATTTGAAACATTTACAATGAACGTAATGGATTATTTTCAATGGTTTAAAAAACGCAAATGCTTATCTTTGCTGCTTTAAAGCGCATGTAGATTTCATGACATATTTTGGAAGACGTTCAATATGTCAATATTATTAAAGTGAATGTAAAAGCATCTACAACTCGAGAAAATTAACAGGCGACCCTTCCTGTTTGCTAAATGTTTGCTAATTTTATATGACCTGTACTCAGTAATTAATTGTATTTGGTGTAATGTATGACACTAGTTTTTATTGGATAATTAATGAGTATATGTAAGGTTACGTCGTTTTTTCTGCAACATCCCAGCACTTTTTTTTTTTACAGTAAATCTAGAACTAAACTGTCTGCAAAATTCCCCGAATGGGGGGATAGTTGGTATACAAATTGTGGATAAAAACGTCATAATAAAATCATAACAGCATTAAAAATATTTTATTGGTAAATTAGATTTTTTTTAAATGAAGATGAAAACTTCATTATTGAAGTTTTTCATTATTGATGAAAACCAAATATTGTAAATGTTTTAAAAATCCGGCGTTTCCCAAAATCAAAACCATGCCATTTAGAATTGTTGATAATGTTTATACAGCAGGTGCGCAGAAGAGCCAGAAACTTTTAAATACTTGTTTTTTTCGTGTTCTTTAACACAGTGATTCTGGAAAGATCTATGGGTGAATATATATATATATATACCAATGAAGACAGTTCATCATTTACTAAGTTCCAAATTTTAATCTATACTGACGGTCTTTAAAAAATGTATCTCAGATTAACAATTATTATTATTATGGCATTAATAAACACCTGTGTGGTCATTGATTTACGTTGTTGTTAAATGTCTTTAAATCTTCTCGTTATTTCAGTGAACTGAAATATCAAGACGAGTAAAATCGAAACGTTACGATGTTATGTAGAAAACTTTAGTTTACACAATAACCCTGTCTTGCCTTCGTCCACCTCTGGAGGGCAGCAGAGAGTCGCGCAGGTCTAGTTCGAGACAGTGGAAGAAGAGTCTCGCTAGGCACCGCTGTATTCGGTTAATGCTAGAAATCGAGTGATTTGTTTCTGTCGATGATTAACCAGGAATTGCAGTTTATGCTTTATTCGATGTTATAAACTCCTGCTATCTCACGAGGGAATGCACAACAGGTAATCATCCTCTACGTAAGTAAAAATCTCATCAGCTTTGCTGGGCCCTGTAGCGATGTGTGTATGCACCGTTAAACACACTGGAAACTTTTTGCCACGTTACATTAGTTATAGTTCCAGTTTTCTCAGAACGTGAACCTTAAAATTCAGTACGTATGTCATTGAAGCCAGCTGTCACCTAATGTAATTGAATGTTAAATTCAACTTTATCAGAAGCAGGTATTTGTGAAAGTAGAAGTTGTTATAACCTTTGGGATTTTTTTTTCGCAACTATGTAAATTCAATGCTGTGCCACTGTAGGTGTGAACAAATATAAACAAGTAATGCCTTTAGAAATATGAATAACACTTGTTTATTTGGGGCAATTTTGAATAATGCAAAGTGATTGTACGAAAAAAAATCGAATAAATATCAATTCTTAGGAACACTTGCACAGTCAGGGTTTTTCCTGGATTATAGACAGATGTATGACCAACCAGTTATCCCAAACACCTGCTGATGACCATCAATGTCACAAATATGTTGAAACTCAGTCATGAACAGAAACAGAAACAGCTGTGTAGGAGGTTTAAAAGCAGTCAAACTCGGCTACCAAGGTGAGGTTGAGAAAGATTGCTTCATGTCAGGCAATATTGCGCACGGCAACCAGAGAAACATTAGCTATGCTGCATTAACAAGGTCTCTCACAAACAAACTATTTCAACTCAGACTCGGGTTCAAAATGTGCTTTTCGATCTCTTTGGAGAAGCATAAATAAACTTTTCGATCTCTTTGGAGAAGCATAAAAAACATTTGATCTCTTTTGCAGAAGCATAAATATACAACATATGCAACAAAGGATCATAGACAGTGGTCAGCCAAGTACATATCATTAAGTAATATCATTTACTACAGAACCATTTCAAACATTCAATGACAATGAAAGAACAAAATTGTGGAAAAATTGTCTTTAAAACAGACAACATAAAATAAATTAAGATTAACTAACCTCAACTCTGTGGCACTGTGACTTTAGAAGATTGTCGGTTCGAGGCTCGCCGGTGACCTTGCTGGAAGGAGTTTGCATGTTCTCCCTGTGCTCGTGCAGGTTTCCTCCTGGTACTCCGGTTTCACCCATAATCCCCCAAAACATGCGATTAGGTTAATTGAATAAGCTAAATTCCTCTTAGGTGTGAATGTGTGAGTGAATGCTACCCTGCGATGGACTGGGGCCCTGTCGGACCTCGGCCTCTCGCCCAATGTGTGCTGGAGATAGGCACCGGCAGACCCCTGTGACCCCAAAAGGGAATAAGCGGGTTGGAAAATTAATGAATGAGAACCTCAACTCTAATTAATAGCATACTGTAAACAGTCGTAAATGTTCTTAAAAACAGACCACATTAATTAAATATTTTTAAAAATCTATTTATTTTTCTTAAATTGCGCAGCCCTATTCTGTGTATCCTGCAAAATGTAAATAAGTTTAATTCAATGTAAACAAATGTTGAATAAAAGACTGGAGGATAAGCTGGGAGGTTGTAAAAACATGGAAAAGTTGGTCTCAAAAGTAGGGATGTCCCGAGCCGATCATAAAGATCGGTATCGGGGCCGATTGAGGCATTTTTTAACTGATCGGAATCGGCTCTATGTATCGGACCGATCGAATGTTTACGTCAGCTACGTCACGCACGTGTCGCAAACTCGCATGTTAAACTCGCATGTTAAACTCGCATGTTGTTTACTACTTGCAATACGGTGCTAAGATGTCTGCAGTGTGGAAGTATTTTAAGTTGGAAAGTGATTCTAGTCTGGTAGCTACATGCAACGTTTGCAATGCGAGCTGTTGTGTGCTGCCCCTTTAAGGACGTTGATGACGTGCTTAGAGCGTGCGTGAATCAGGAAGAAATATGAGAGACTCGCATGTTTGTGCTCGTGTTAAAAAAAAAGGTTCAAGCTCTACAAAAACCTTCATTTAATGCTTATTTATTCCCAGCGTGGTAAGCTAATGTTTAAAAAAGTATATTTTGTTTATTTAAAAGGGATTTCATAGATCGCTATTTGTTGTTTATATTAGCGCCTAAGCGCCTAAATAGCGTGTTTAAGTTTTGTGTGTTGTGATGATTTACATGTCTTTATCTAATAGGTTTGTGACATGTTGAAGTGTTCTTCGTAACTTAAAATGTGTAACATTTTCGTTGTTGAAGAAATAGAAATGTTTATTTACTGATTGTTATTTAATACCCCATGTAAAATATATTATTTTCTCTTTTTTTTTCTAGTTTGACGCGGTGGTACTAGCAAAGCAGCCTTTAATACTACCAACTTGATAAGGCATCTTAAAACGAAACACACGACAGAATATTGCGACTTCACTGAGCTGTAAAATTGAGATTTCATATTTGTGAGAAATAAAAAACTGTAAAGGAACAGGTTGCTTTCAGTTTTTTTTATTGATGCACTGCTGAGCTATTTGGTTGTCAAGAGTACACACTGGATTGATTTAATAACCTGCATGCACTTAAAGTGTGCAATTAGCACAAGGAAAAGACAAGTATCGGATCGGGACTCGGTATGGGTCGGTACTTAAAATTAAATGACTCGGATCGGATCGGGGGCTCAAAAAACCTGATCGGGACATCCCTACTCAAAAGAAAATATATATAATAGGGGTGTAACGGTACGCTAAAATCGTATTCGGTTCGGTACAGTGTCTTGGAGAGTTCGGTTCGGTTCGGTTCATTCGGTTCGGTACAAAACAATAAGAACTTACATAATCTTTATTTTGAAAAGCTGCCAATACACAGTAGAATTCTTGCATAAAATAAATAAAAGTGACACATTTGGGTGATATTTTAAATAAATTGCACTCTATTAAGAAAAACACATTTTTTTTTAAATAAAAAATGAAATACTGCAACTAGTTAGGATAGATTACCTATCCACATTTTCTGAAGAGAGCATATATCTGGTTATAATATCTCCAGCAGTAGAAAATGTTAGATGTGTTGCCTGCCCGATCTCCGTGGAACAATGTCAGCATACAACTTTAAATTTATCCAATCGTCTATCCCCGTTATGTATTTTAACAGAGAAGCCAAAGTGTTCTCAAACACGAGAGTGTAGTGAGGTGAGAGGGTCTTCAAGCTCTGGCTTCTCTTTCGCTTTTGATATGAATCTCGCGCTATATATATATATTTTTTTTTCTAAATTATCAAATAAAATCAAGTCCCTTTCTCAAGTATTCAAGATTATTGTTTTGTATTATTTCTGGAATAACAAGCTATAAAAAAAACTATTGTGAAATAAAATTTCTCATACATTGTTTACATTTTGGTTTCCAAAATTTTAGACGTCCAGCTCTATGTCACTCTCTGTTTATTCATGGCTGAGGTGCCATGACATTACTGTTGTTGTTTATGTTTGAAATACACTCTGTGTGAACCATAATGGACCAAGCAGTACAAAAGCGCTCGAAAGGAACAGTACGTTTGTGATGAAACGAAATAATCTCATTAAACGAATGTTTCGATTGCTGAAAGAGTCATCAGAGCTGCATCGCTGCTTTACTGTGAGAGTAGAGTAATGTGATGAAGTGAATGAACAAAGGCTCCGCAGATTCGCTCTATATTAGGACATCAGCTGATGCCCATCAAAACAAAGGACTGTTTTTCGATTTACACACGCTTACCAACCGTCCTCTGTGGAGTTTGAACACTTGAATCCTTCCTGTGCTGGAGAGGATGCAAGGGGAGGAGAACCCCGGCTAGCCTCTGTGTATTTCAGCCAATCTGGGTGCAAGGGAAGCTGTGACTCCACCCTTCCAAGAGAGGCATTGTGTAAAGCATGTGGGGGGCTGCTGCTCTCCTCCTCCTCTGTCCTCTCTAATGGCTGTCAGAGACTCTGAAAGAGAGAACAGCTAGAAGGAAGGTTGTGTTTGTTGCTGATAGTAGCTGAAAAGAATACCGGTTCTTATCAGGATGCCAAGACATGCTAGAAGCCCACACGTGAGTCAGATGCCATTTTGTCTTATGCCGTTCCTCCTTGCCTCTGCCTCTCTCCTTCCTTACGTCCATCCCTCCCTCCCCCGTGTACTGAGCTGTTGGGTCTTGTGATGGCTTTTTGCAGGATGACTGGTGGTGTGTTGGATGGAAACGGTGGATTTGGCGGGTAGTGTTTAGTCAGAAGGATGTGACTTGTGGATTTATTTTCAGAATATTGGAGCTGTCTGGGTGGATGTACAATGGCATAGTGTGCCTCTCGTCTCGTACAGGAATGACTTTAATTTTCCACATCAAGCCTGGTACTGCAATGAACTAAGCCGCATGCTCTTGTAACCTCATTTTCGCTGGTCATGTGGGAGGTGGTCCTGAGTTACTTTACTGTCTGTTGGTGAAAATCTGGAGATGCTTTGTCATTTTAAAAAGGAGTTTAGTGCTTTTAGGATAAGAGATATTTTGGATTAGATTGTAGATACTTCTGTCCTCATAAGTTTCCATATCCAGGCAAATATTCTTTTTCGTTAAATATGAATGATAACGCAAAGCATGTTTATTGGTGGTGCCATTTATTGTCAAACTACAGTGTTAACTCTTTTTAAATAATAATGACAAAAAAAACAACTTTCCAAATGACCCTGATCAAAACTGACACAACAGGGTTTGAGTGGCTAGTGAAGGTAACCATCCGACCTACAACAAAGTTAGTTGAACTGCAGAAAACAGGAAAGGGATTTAGAAAGATATTCTAGGAACTGGACAGAGTTTAAACTCTGATTGCTGTTAAACTTACAAAAATTTCTGCTACAACTGCCAGAAAAATTGTAAGGGATGCTAAGAAAAAGCAACAAATGACATAAACTGAAATATGGGGCTTTCTGACAAAACGTGGCTTGGCTGTTTCAAGGAGCACAATAAGGAGACACTTGAAGAAAAATGAGCTGCGTGGTTGCCAGAAGAAAGCATTACTGTGCAAATGCTACAAAGTAGCCGCTTACAATTAGGCAAATTGCTCAGAGAATTCTTTTGAGTTATTTGGAGTGATTCAACAAAAATGTCTCATTTGAATAAAAGTCAATATGAACGGAGCGCCATCGCCACTGTAAAACGCGTCACTGATGTTTTGGGGATGCCCAAGCTCCAAAGGCACAGGGAACTTGATTAAAATCGATGGGAACTTGAATGCTGCAAGTTCTGACATTTCAACAGGACAACGATCCAATACAAGGGAATGTTCTGGAGTGGCCATCTCAATCACCTGAGCTCAACTCAAACATGCAGTTCATCCGAGATGAATGGGCAGGTTTACCAACAGAGAAGATAAAGAACCTCATTGACAACTACCCTAAAAGACTTCAGGCTGTCATTGATGTAAAGGTGGAATACAAAATATTAAGAGCTTTAATATTTTCATCAGGGCATTTCAAATTTCTGTTTCTTCAAGAAATCCAAAATCTTTGAAGGGTGTGTAAACTTATGAGCATAACCGTAAATGGAATTCATTTCTTTGTAATTGTTATTGAACGAAGTACAAAAATTGTGCAGTGCACATGCATCCACACAGGTTAATAATGACTATCGGTGGCAAAAGTAATTGTTGTAATGGTTCCTGCCCCTACAGTGACTATTAAGCAAATACACAGCTTTCAAACAAAGAAATAAAAATAGCAACATTGCACTTTAAGCGTTTTGATATTAAATTTCATTGATATTTAGCAAAATCTATTTAGCAAAATCTTTCAATAATTTGTGAAATTACCGTATGTAAAATAGTTTAGGCGAAACTTGTCAATCCAACCCAGTTCAACCAGTTAGTTCTCTTGCAAGTAAATGGATTCATGTTGGTACATGGCACGTTTTGGAGGAATAAAATATGAAATATTAACGTAATGAACAAACCTCTTAAACTGACTTTCGTAAGAGCATCTCCAGGACTTCCTTGCTCAATTGTCTTGTAACTATCCTTAGAAGAAGTTTTTAATGAAAAAGAAAAGGTCAATGCTTTTCTAAATTGCCTTTCTAAAAATGTTCAATTAAACATTATCATGATGGTTTTAATCCAGATAAACCTGCATTCAGCCTTTTTGTTTCTTAGATGTTAAAATCTTTGGATGTTTTCCATGAAATCGTTTCATTGGGAGTAAGGTTTCATCTCCTGACGGCCTGATTTCCAGCCATATTTGTTTTCAGTCAGAATTCTAGAATAGTTTTGCATGCAGTAAACACACCCTTGATGTGTTCCTCTGAGGTTGGGGTAGATTTCTTCCCGATCCCAATCTTCTGATCCTTTCGCTGTAGATCTGAAGCATGTCAGAGATTATTTATTATACTGTAACATGATGGCATACTTGTGCTTCACAATTAATAACTTGTAAAATCACTGCTGTTGGAGCATTTTTGAGCAATTTTGCTAAACTGTGATAAAATGTTTCAACTTTTATAAATGCAGGCAGATAATGCAAATTGATGATTATCTTAACTGTTGTTGGGTAATGAGAAATAAGATTATTATCAGGAAAGACAGAGAAAGTAAAGCACAATGAAAGTAGTTGGCACTCCCAGGATTAGCATCATAGGAGTTCTGCATTACTTTTAAGCCATGCAAATAAACTGAGTTTGCATCGCTGTTTGTGGCTAGAGAAAGTCTATGTTTGTCCTAAATGCCCTTTGTTTAAAGTGTCACAACACCTCAGTTTTGAAAAACCTAGGGTTCAGTTGTGAATTGATTAGATTCCAGACAGTGTGTTCGCATAAAAAGAAGTGTGCATAAAAATGGTAATTTTCTCACTTCTCTAAAGGGTTCTTAAGTTGATCCACTAACGGGTGTCAACAGTGGATGAAGGTTTCAGCTGTTTGCTGACTTTCAGAGCTTGCTGGAGCTTTAATTATTGAATATAACTCATCTGACTCCATATTTTTATAAGAAGTTTATTGTTTACCTTTATCATTAGCTTTGATTTAAGCTATAGTAAACTATGTAATTGTTAATTATTATAGAAATCCTCTTACTTGATAAAATTAACCCTTTAAACCTTTGTTATACAATGTGATTTTCTTATCGTAGAAATTGATTAGGGAGTAAATAGTGACAATATTGCACATCTCAATTTATTAACCTATATTAATTTACATAGCAAACAGGTAAAACAATACCAAGAGGCTACATGAAATTAAAAGGCTCTAATTAAATACTGTTCCGTTCCAAGTCCAAATTCCACTGGATGGTCTAGTTGAAATGTAAATCAGACGGCACGTTCAAGAGACCACATCATCAAATAAAGCAATCACACATTATTGAGAAGGAGTCGTCTTAAGCAGTTCCTGGCCTTAGCTGTTATTTACACATTGACAAATTATATATATATATATATATTAGGGGTGTAACGGTTCACGGTATGTATTGAACCGTTTCGGTACGGCCTGTTCGGTTCGGTACACTTGCGTACCGTTTCGGTATTTGTATTAAATAATATAAATGTATTATTAGCGCGATATTAAGCGCAGCGGAACCATGTTCCTAGGCGAGTTTCCGCACGGACGCTATTGAGGGACGTGCAGCTCTACTGTGCGACACTCAATAGCGTCCGTGCGGAAAATCGCCTTTGGCTTCCCTGTTAAAATACATAACGGGGATAGACGAGTGGATAAATTTAAAGTTGTATGCCGACATTGTTCCACGGAGATCGGGCAGGCAACACATCTAACATTTTCTACTGCTGGAGATATTGTCACTGCAACCAGATCTGTGCTCTCTTCAGAAAATGTGGATAGGTTAATCTTTTTAGCCTAAAACTTGAATAGTTAGTTTTGTTGATATATAAGCTGAAGCTGTTGCTAGTGTTAAAAGTTTTCAGGTCCTAACTAGTTGCAGTATTTCATTTTTTATTTAAAAAAAATGTGTTTTTTCTTTATAAAGAGTGCAATTTATTTAAAATATCACCCAAATGTGTCACTTTTATTTATTTTATGCAAGAATTCTATTGTGTATTGGCAGCTTTTCAAAATAAAGATTATGTAAGTTCTTATTGTTTTGTACCGAACCGAATGAACCGAACCGAACTCTCCAAGACACTGTACCGAACCGAATACGATTTTAGCGTACCGTTACACCCCTAATATATATATATATATATATTATATATATTTTTTTTTGTCAATGTGTAAATATACAGATATAGATAGATAGATAGATAGATAGATAGATAGATAGATAGAAATAATTATTCACAATCTTACACTTCTGTAAGAGTTTTTAGTGTGCAGTGTTGCTCCATATGATTCTCGACATTGTTACATACATTCTAAATGTATTCTACAACTGTTATAAATTGTCCTAAAAACAGACAACGTGAAAAAATTAAGATTAACTAACCTGAATTCCAGTCATAACAATAAAAAAAAGAAATCAACGCAAATCAAAACCAAAAAACAGATTGCTCGCTTAAAGGTTTTTTGCAAGAAAAACCAGCTTGTCCACCATTTTTGGTTTTCAGCATGAACGGTGACATGCCACCACATTTCCTGTAGTACTAAACCCTCTCTCCGAAAGTGAGACGGTGTCAGGAATACAAATATTCGTTGTGCGCAAGGTACCCACCAAACATTACAAAAGCACCCTTTCAAAAACTTATCCAGCCTGAGCCCGAAGCTGTATGTGTCCCACACAAATCAATGTAATACTTTTATGAATATTTATGCCCTTTTACATATTCACAAAACCACTCTGTGATTGGATGGTTCTTAGCTGTATGTCCTGCATTTTAACCGAATCCACAAAATGGTTCGTTAACCATTTTATTGTTGAAATTAAATGTTTCAAATTACATCTTAAGCAGAGACCAGCGTATACATAGGAATATCTGAAGAAAGTGTTCTTTGTATTCTTTGATTAATCTCCAATGTTGGTTAGAGGGGGGGTGATTTAAAGGCATTTAGTGGCGCCCGCTTTGAGGATTTCTCCCGTATGGAACTTTATATTTAATTGTTTACTTTGCTTCTCCAGTTGTGCTGTTTGCCAGTAAAACAGATCTATGTTGAAATGGTCAATGTCCAAACATGAAAGCAACAATTTGAACTTGCTTTCCTGGCTTTGACTTGGTGGTGATCACCAATATGGCAGCTTTTAATCAGTAGGTCACTTTCATAACGGATAATCCTCCATGAAGTGACATGGCAAAATACCCTTTTTCTTTCCTTATTCTGTTTTCATGCTTCAGAGTGTTCAGGTCAAGAATACTCATGTAAGTATATGCTTTTTCTCAGTTTGGCAACTCTGGCATGAAAAGCTTTCATTGGTTGATGTTTCAGCTCATATTGACTTGCGCTTATTTACTGCTGAAATGTATAGAAATGCGTTGGATCTGTTTCATACTCGCCACTATTTAGAATTACATTGCAGTTGCCTAAAACTATTGCAATTAATATAAGGAGAGTAACCGCGTTTACCTGTGTAGGACACAGTGTGATGCTGATTGGTCAATTCAGGGAGTTTTCAAGCTGAACTAAAGTGTGCAAACTTCCCGTCTTCAAGTGGAGAGTTTGCAATAATACATTTATTTATTTATACTTAACCGACTTTCTGAAACATTATTGTTTCGTCCTGAATGTAAATTTTTTTGTTCTCAAAATCTAAAATGTCATAGGTTTAATTTTTTTAACTTTTGAATTCCTGTTGTTCTTCAAGGAGCTGTACTATCTGAGGACCCAGTGTGTGCAGGAGAAGATGGAGCAATTGGAGAAGCCGTCGAAGGACCCGTTGCGGATCTGCGTCGCCACATGCAACCGAGCTGACTACTCTAAACTTGCCCCCATCATGTTTGGCATCAAATCTCAACCGGACCTCTTTAAACTGGAAGTGGTAGTGCTTGGCTCACATCTCATTGATGATTACGGGTAAGACTTCTAACTTAACTTAATAAAAAAAAAACAAACAAAAAAAAAAACAACAACCCCAAAACCCTCTGAAGCACTGATCTGAATTCATTTTCTGTACTAGCTTGAAAGTGTTCTATGTGTATGTCTTCTGATCAATCCACTTTGTACCAAACTGCTTGATGTTTACTCCCAATGTAAGTCGCTTTGGATAAAAGCGTCTGCTAAATACATAAATGTAAATGTAAGAAAGCTGTGTGCTAATAAATCTCCTTCTCCTTTTAAATGTTGGATGAGAAGTATTTGAGGGGAAAACACATATTTTTCAAGAGGTACGCAATATTTTTTTCAGTGCATCACGCGGCTCTGTTTTCAGTAAGTCAGCCATGAATACTTAGGTTTTGGTCAATAATTTATTTAATACTTGTAGATGCTTTGTGATGTGCTGCCACTTACCCTTGGGCTTTGGCCGGCTGAAAGTTACAGATGTCATGTTTCTCTAAGGGTGGTGTATTGAAATGGAAGAAACCATAAGCAAGAGCAACCAAATGTGATTGTGAACTTCTGGCTTTGATTAGAAACAAAAACAAACAAGAAATGTGAGTTCTAGTGTCACACTCCTCATCTGAGGTTGAGGTCATGAATCAGCTACGTTTTGTGCTGTTGCCATAGAGACGCTACTGTGAGTCAGCCCTTGAAGCCGTTGTTTTTGGTCAGTGAAGCCAAACCACCCTTTGCCTCTCCATTGGTTGTTGAACCCGAGATTACCTGTGCACCACAGCAGCGTCTCAACAATTATTTAAACTGTCTAGGCTTTATTTATTCTTTATGATGCTAAAAAAAAACCGGTGAGCAATTTAAAAAAGTAGGGCAATGAACATTTTATTTCTAATACTAAGTCACTGCATTTAAAGCATTACTAAAAGCTTGAAATAATAACGAGTAAAAATAATCATAATAATGAAAACGAAACATTTAATGTTTTCTAGAAACACCTTCCGGATGATTGTTCAAGATGAATTTGACATTGGCTCGCAGCTTCACACCATTGTTCGGGGGGAAGATGAGGCCGCCATGGTGGAGTCAGTGGGTCTGGCACTCGTGAAGCTTCCTGACGTACTTCAGCGTCTCAAACCTGACATCCTGCTCGTTCACGGTGACCGTTTCGACGCGCTGGCTCTGGCAACAGCGGCAGCTTTGATGAACATTCGTATTTTGCATCTGGAAGGAGGAGAAGTGAGTGGAACCATTGATGACTCCATTCGTCATGCCATCTCCAAGCTGGCACACTACCACGCAGTCTGCACACGCTCGGCAGAGAGACACCTCATCTCCATGTGCGAAGATCACTCTCGTATCCTATTGGCAGGATGCCCGTCATATGACAAGCTGCTCTCTGCCTACCAGCGGGATGATTATGCTGATATTATCAAGTCTTGGCTTGGTATGTTGGAGAATCCGAGCTCAGTAGAAATGAAACGATGCTTAAAGCTGTCGCTCGATGAATATTTTTGTTTAATATTTTTTTTTTGTTATTTTGTAATGGCTTGGAGAATGTAATGTCTAAATGAATCTTTTAAATGTAAGATATTGCAATCTTCTCAGCCATTTTGGTAGGTGTGACCTGCTGAATCTGATTTTCTTTATTTTTTTTAGAATTTTGTAAAGAAAGTTGCAATTTACGCGGATAGGGGAAAAATTAATTGCCTTCAATTTGTCTGGTTCGTCTCTGAGTGGTATGCCACCTTTAAATGTATGATCATTATTGTTTTTAAACAGGAGCTGATGTGAAGGAAGAAAGCTATATTGTAGCACTACAGCATCCGGTTACTACAGACATCAAGAATTCCATAAAGATCTACGAGTTAATGTTGGACGCTCTCGTCTCCTTCAACAAGAAAACTCTAATACTCTTCCCCAATATCGACGCAGGTTAGATGTGGGTCTTGCTCTTTGCAGCATTGTATACTTTCTCTCCTTCAGATCTTTAAATGATTTCGTTCCTGGTTTGACGGGTGGTTTAAGATAAAAGTGCAGGGCTGGGAAGCAGTCAAAACTGTCATTTTTGTTTACGCTTACTGACACTGCTCAAGGCTCCAGTCAAAACACCGATGTTTTATCTGGAAACACAAGCATTAAAAGAGCCTTGAAACATCGTTTCTCATTGTCTCCCAGGAAATATTATATGTATCAACTTCATTTTTAAGACAGGGATTCCACATAATGATGTGATATTTAATCTTTATTGTTTTTGCTCACTTTATAGAGATTAATACATCTGTTGTGGCCAGAAAATTTGGTGGTGTTCACCGAATGGAGCAAACCTCTTAACATTCTCAGACTTTACCTTTCTGTAGATCTAGCAGAGCTGTAGCTGTTCCTGAATTTATTCCTCGCTCCTCTGTGTAGGCAGTAAAGAAATGGTTCGTGTGATGAGACGGAAAGGGATCGAGCAGCACCCAAACTTTCGTGCGGTGAAGCATGTTCCTTTCGATCAGTTCATTCAGCTTGTGGCTCATGCCGGGTGCATGATCGGCAACAGCAGCTGCGGGGTTCGAGAGGCTGGAGCTTTTGGAACACCCGTGGTAAACCTGGGGACTCGTCAGACAGGCAGAGAAACAGGTCCAATTTTACTTACCAAAATTTGAGCCACTTAGGATTGTGTCCCATTTGTTTCCTCTTGGATTATAAGGATTTGTTTAATTAAGGATTTTGTTTTCAAATGTCTAAGAATTTACTTAATTTGTGTTGTTTTAACCACAGGGGAAAATGTTCTACATGTGCGAGATGCAGATACGCATAACAAAATTTATCATGCTCTGGAGCTGCAGTTTGGAAAACGCTATCCCTGGTAATTACTCTTTCTTATTTAAAACAATATTTCTAAGCAATTAATATGAACTATAAATAGCATAGTGCTGCACTGAAAGTTGCCTCTCTGCAAAAAGCTTTTTTCTTTGGTGAGCGGCAGGAAATCTGGGGAATCTTTCCAATTTCTCATCTTTTAAACATTTTTCTATTGTGGCTGTTTATGGACTGTTTAAAAAGGTATGGACTGTACCTCTAAAAAGTAAAAAAAGTCACTGTAATTAGGAAGTGAAGCTTATTTTGGTCGTAGCACATTTCTTTTTGGTGGTTGTCACGTTTTAGAATCAAACTCTTCATATATTTTACTAAAACAACCACTAAATTAAACTGCTGTAAAAATCTATCGGATCAATATTTTCTGTTCTTTTTTTGGCATAAATCTTTTTATCTACCTCAGTTCTAATCAAAACTACTAAATAAAAAAAAAACCAGGATTTTTATACTTTAATTGCCAAGATGTTAAATTGTCACTGTCACTGATTTCAATAAAAAAAACAACAAAGTGATTCATTTTCAATGTGATTTTTTTTAGCTTTTATCTCAGTCTTAGACACTAGGTTTAATGCATTTTCTTACTCATTTTCTGCTCATGCCCCATTGAAAGTGAAAGCGAGAGTGATGTTAGGACCAAGTATGGAGTGACCCATACAAGGAATTTGTGCTCTGCATTTAACCCATCCAAGTGCACACACACAGCAGTGAACAAACACACGGTGAACACACACCGGGAGGGCAGCCAAGGCTGCGGCGCCCGGGGAGCTGTGGTAACTGGTGACTTGCTCAAGGTCACCAGAGTAATGGTTGTCTCAGGAAGGAGAGAGTTTCAACACTTTTCCCACCTTAGACTCCCAGTGGAGCTGGGGATCAAACCAGCGACCTTTTGATCTCCAGTCAATCACCTGATCCACTAGGCCATTATACCAACCTACTTTATTTTAACACCAAATAACCATGCATTTTCGACTATTGGTGGTCATTCTTGTAGGGAAGAGGTAAAATTTGAGATTTTTACCATTGATGCCCATTTAGAACCATTAACCCTTGAGATAGACCTGTGCAAAAAGTTTCTGACTAGTGTCTGGAGTATAAACAGCATGGTGTGTGTGTGTTTGTGTGCGCGTGTGCGCGTGTAGAGTTCTATTCACATAGAAGGGAAGTTGATGTGATTGAATACTTTAGTGACTCAGTAAGTGGTTAATTCACAATGTACTGAATGTGCTTTAGATAATAGCCAGGCATTTTCTTCTATGTGACTCGCAACATGTTTTTGTGTTCTTTCTGTGAAGCTCTAAGATCTACGGCGATGGAAACGCAGTCCAGCGAATCTTAAAGTTCTTGCAGGCCATCGACCTTTCTGAGCCACTTCAAAAGAAGTTCTGTTTTCCTCCGGTGAAGGAGTGTATCTCTCAAGATATCGATCACATTCTCGAGACCCAGAGCGCTCTTTCCGTTGACCTGGGGGGAACGAATCTGCGGGTTGGCATTGTCAGTATGAAGGTATGTGCATTCTGACCAGCCCTGCTGTACAGTAGTATCAGCTCTATTTGTATAGCTCATGATGTCTGTGAGTGTGTGTTTGCCCAGTTGTGATGTGCGCTAGCTGGTTTTTAGCAGAAGTCAATATTCCTTGTTCTGACTCACTGTACAAAACGGTTTGAGTGCATCGGTTGTGTAATCAGCAAACATAACTGTTAGAGTTTCAATATTTGGTTAGTGAAGCATTTCTCAGACAAATGTTTGGTGATTTATTTGCAGTGTTACTCAAGGCAGTTTTTACAAAATGATTTTAAAAAGTACCCGGTGTCATTAATCATGGTTTACTTTGTTAATTCCCTAAATCATTCAGATGTTTGCCAGAATACTGTTGCGCACACTCTTTTTTTACATGTTCTGGGCATCATGGACACAGTTATAATTATTATGCTAAACTTTTCGGACATTCCTACCACATTTTTGTATCGTTCCCTCATCAAAAACATGCTTAAACAGGTTTTATTCAGAATCTTCCACGGGTGTTTGAGTAATCCTGTATTGCTTTTTTGTGAGCTGAAAACAGCTTGATGTTCCTTGCAACGGCTATTGGCCACTGACCAATCAGATTAATCACTAGTACAGCTCATCTCTATGCAGATCAGGTGCACTCTCCGACCCAGAAGTTCTGAAAAACAATGAGAAATGAAAAGTGGGCTGGGCTATGTCAAGCAATTTGTGCATCGACGATGTCCAGAACTCTTTGATGCACTTTAGACTTTGTTTATGTCCCTTTCCAGCTCAGAAAACTTCATGCAGTTCTATTTGACTTGTGACTGGTGACCATTTCGCACTACATTACCCATGATTCTGAACTACAAGTCACAAAAGGGGCGTGGTAAAAGTATGACTGTGGGAGGAACCGGGGTAAATGGTGCATTTTGCAGAGGCTAAAAATACAAGGTGATTCAAAGATGTTTTTTACGATTAATATTTTTTATTTAGAAAGTTACTAACGATGCAGTGCCAGTGTAGAGGCCTCACATATGTATTATTAAAAATGCATAAAATGGCCCGTTTAAGATGAAGATGTTTTAAAAAGATAAAAATATTTGATGTTATTTGCCATCATTAATAACTGATGCTATAAATGATTGCAAAAATAATTTGTATTGAACCCCTTAGAATCTCAGCCTTATTTTGCCTTTTTTTCTGAAATATTTGGTCTCATTTTAAAGAGGACCCTTTAAAAATGAATAAAATACAATAAAATCATTATTTTTGAAGGGTCAATGTATATAAAACCTTGGCTGTTTAAGTTATTGGCCGAGTTATTCTGTGAGGAATTCTACCAATTTATTGTACCTGTGCAAATTTGAAAGAATATTTTTTGGACGTTTTGATATGTTTTCATTGTTTAAAGGTGCAAAAATTCTCCTAAACTTTCATTGTAATCAAGGGTCATTTGGAAAGTTTCTGTTGACAATATGATTAAAAAAAGTAAACACAGTTATTTGACAATAGTTGGCTTCACCCCACCATTAACTATGAGTGGAAATAACGTTTTTGTGTTCTAATTTCATTCTTTACTGTGAAAATGCAATATTAAACTATTGCAGTAATTTTTAAACCAATTATTTAAACCGTTTTTTATCAAATTTATGGGAATGATCATTAGTTTCAGCCCTAGACTGAATGCTGATTGTTTTACATGAAATCGATTGGAAACTTAATGCATTCGGGAAATTTATATACTATGTTCAAATAAAATGTAAAAAAAAAAAAAATTCTATGAGGTGTGGCTGGATCACAGTTTTTGAAAGCGGTTTAATTTCATGTTTAATACCGAAACCCTTTGTTTTTTCAGGGTAAAGTGGTGAAGAAGTACAATCAGTTGAATCCCAAGACGTTCGAGGAACGAATAGATTTGATTTTGAACATGTGCAAACAGGCCATGGCTGACGCCGTTCACCTCAACTGTAGAATCCTGGGTGTGGGTACGTCCCCGATCGTCTTACACTCACCGTTCATTCTATCCCTTGTCATGTGTTTTTTGTGTCTCTCAGGTGTGAGCACAGGGGGTCGTGTGAACCCTCAGGATGGTAAGGTCCTTCACTCCACCAAGCTCATAAATGAGTGGACCTCGGTTGATATTCGTACGCCACTCTCTAGTGCCCTTCATCTGCCCGTGTGGGTTGACAATGATGGAAACTGTGCCGCTCTGGCTGAGAGGAAGTTTGGCCATGGGAAAGGCGTGGAGAACTTTGTCACCATTATCACTGGGACCGGTTAGTTCCCCTTAATGCAGTTCTAAATGACCAGAAATGCAGTTTTCAAAAGATGAAAATACCTCCATGTTCCAATTTCGACGTCAGAGCATCCAAGAAACATTTTATTTACGCCAAAATACAACGAAGTAATCAAGTCTTGAGCTTATCAGAGCATGAATCACTCGCTCCAAAGCATGACTGTCGAGGAATGATCTAACTTTTGACGTAGCTCAACCTAAGCTCACAGTAAAAAAGAATCCCAAGGATCCGAACCACACAGTTTTCTGTTTTCTTTAATGCATCTTTAATGCGTTTTTGGACTGATGATGTTCTTGGTTTCACAGTAGAGATCTGCGTTTTTCTTTTTTTCCACTTGTTTCTTCTTTGCATACGAGTAAAAAGAAATTGAAAACAAATATGTTTTGTTTTTTTGCCTTTAATTAAATTAATATCATGGACCCTAACAATGAGCTTTTCCAGAACATAGAAATATTGGAAAACAGGCTAATAATTTCAAATGTAACATTCTGTGCAAATCTTTGTCACTGCGCTTGGATAGTGCACCTTTCAAGGTGAATTGTGGGCTCGCTGTGAATAACTGGCAGTTCTGCCTGAAAACGAAAAGGAGTTTCAAGCAAGAGAGGCGCAATATGCTTTCTATCATTACCTGTACATTAGTAGCATTTCTAGTGCTCTGATTATATTCACTCACCGGCCACTTTATTAGGTACACCTATCAAACTGCTCAGTAAGGCAAATTTCTAATCAATTCCAAATGCCTTGATTATGTGGAGGAATAGGAGATTCACATCACTGCATTGAATATGGACCAAACTCTGAGGAAGTTTCCAATACTTTGTTGAGTATATGCCGCATAGAATTAAGGTAGTTTTGAAGGCAAAAGAGGGTCCAACCCGGCACCTGGTTGTGTATATGATCATTCTACAATAGATGCACCATTTACCAAGTAATAATGCTTCCCAAAGTTCTAAACATAGATGTAAACAATTCGCCAGAAAACATGTTTTATTTGTCCGGAGGCTTCAGAACCTTGCTTTTTCATTAAACGTGCTGATAATTATTGTTTATATTTGACCTCTGTGATTACCTTTGCTTTAACCTGCAGGTATAGGGGGCGGTATTATCCAGCATAACGAACTCATTCATGGCCACACCTTCTGCGCGGCCGAGCTTGGTCACATCATGGTGTCTCTTGAAGGACCGGAGTGTATGTGTGGAAGCCGTGGCTGCATCGAGGCCTATTCCTCTGGTCTGGCCCTGCAGAGAGAAGCCAAAAGGCTCCATGATGGTGAGAAAAGCACGGCCATAGACACACATGCATAGATACTGACGGTTACTGAAGACTTTGCTTATCAGCCGCAAACACCTTGTTTTGATTCTGCTACTGTGCGGTTAAACTGCCTTAGTTTCTTTAAAGATGTCTCAGATAACCAATTCAAGCTTTCTCCTAAAACGTTTAAGGCAGGTTTACAAAAATGCTGTAAACAAAAAAATGGAAGTGTTGATTATTTTCACCAAATGAACCAAATGCAAAAGTGAAATCTACTTTAAATCAATATTTTTCATCACCTGTTTCCCTCAAAACGGCAACAGAAGTCTTCTAGGTTCACTTGCACCGTTTAGGAAGGAACTCTGCTGGGTGATTGGTTCAAACATCTCTGAGAACCAACCCACAAAACCTTTTTGTGAGGCTTTCCACAACGTTCTGTCACTTCATGTAACCCAGACACACTCAATGATGAGATCTTTATGTTGCAAAAAAATTGTTAATAACTTTGGAGGTTGTTTCTGCTACTACAGAGAAAAGAGGGGCCAATCATGCTAGCCCTTTGAATGATGTGTAAGTAGCTGCCTTTGCTTTAATGCTTTAACACCTCCGGACCAAACCTCCAACCCCATTTGGAGAAATGCAGCCCCAATCATTCAAGAAAGCTCCACCATTGCCTCTAGATTCTCATTTTTGATTTCTCATTTTTGAACTTCGATGAACAAACTGCTACAATCTACTACCGTATGCTACATGTTCTTATGTGTCTTCTCTTAACCTTGTTTCCATGTCAAAATTATAGGTTTTTGGCTCAAACTCTTCCATTAATACCACTTCTGGCCAGGCATCTCCAAACAGTAGATGGGTGTACGTGGATCCAACTGGGTTCTGCCAGTTCTGAGCTCATTGCACTGATGGAAATTTGCTTAATGTCTTGTAGGGGAAAACATTTCACAAAAATTTATTTGGATATTAATTTTAATCCATTTCTTTCACTCCTACTTAAAATCAATCTGCAGATAACATGAAAAATGATCAAAAGAAGCTATAACTTGGAAAATAATAATATTAATAATAATGTTATAATAGTAACCTACTATTATTGTGCAACTTTGAATGAACTGCCACTAAAAGGTGTCCTTGATGATGCTGCAGATCGGTTTGGGTCAACACCAAACATTGATTTCATTTATATTTTTTCTTTGGTTTACTACCTTTTGTTATCAAAATATTGTGATAATCCATTATTATGAAGACGATGTTAGCAACGTTTAAGGAGGTAGAAAAGAAAATACCACTTTAAAACACTTGCTAAACATCTAACACAGAGAAAAGGAGAGAGTGAAACGAGAGTCTACAAGAGTTGAAGGAGCTCTTACAAGGTTTAGAAAAAAAAAGTCTGAAGGGATTGGTTGTTTACAGCATTTGTTCACACCTACTTAAAACTTTTGCACAGCACTTCTGGATTTACAGTTTTTCTGTATTTACTTATTTTTGTTACAGAGTTGAATGGATTTGTATCATTTTTAGATGCTTGCGTACAAGCACTGAGACACATTTCTGTTCAAATTGTGATCTAAAAAAAACTATTTTCCAAGTAAAACACGACTTTGTTTATTTTGATAAAAGAGGACCTGCTGCTGGTGGAAGGAATGAGTCTGAACAACAAAGAGCAAGTGAATGCGACTCATCTCATCACTGCCGCTCACCTCGGCAACTCCAAAGCAGAGAGTGTTCTTCACACCGGTGAGATTTTTGTGGATTGTGTAATTTGCTTCACTTGATAAAAAAATGCACCTTCAATAAAAAGGTGTAGTTTGGTTTTAAAACCCTTTAAATTGGGTAAATTTTTTTAAATGACGAATTTAAATTTTAAATCCCCCCCCCTCCCAGAAATCGTGTTTCAGTTTCAAGTTACAGAACCCAAATCAGTGCCATCTAGTGGTGAAAAGAAAGGATAACCCTTGGAAGTACATGACCTGTGATACGACTTGTGTTCTTCAAAGTTCTGCCACAAAAAGCACAATGGCACAAAAAGTGCTTGGAGCAGTGTTCAAGGTTTAGGAGCAGTTCAGCTGTTTTTTTCAATAACACAAATTGTAGTAAAAAAAAAAACACTCAAAGTGACTGTGAAATAAAATTTAGGTTTAGTTTGATTTATTTAAATGATCTATCCATGATGTATGTTTCAGTAAGTGTTTGTGATTTCTTATTATTGGCCCAGAGATGGGTAGATCACTCATTTAATTGATAACAAAAACTGAATATTGCAATTACATAAAACTGTAAATTGGATTTTTTTTAATAATAAAGTAACATTCAAAAAGAAAACCGTACTTAACTAATGGGCTAATCCTCAGTTCTGGGCTTCCAGCGTCTGGGATCTACTGACCTGAGAGTCTGATTTTTATATCTTTGATTGACAGTATTTGTTTTTTAAACCTGTAATTGGCGAAACATTCTTATGGATAGCCGGCAAATGGCCCTCAAAGTTCCATCAAACTTTGACCGTCCTATAGACATATATGGTTATAACATCATCTGCATTTTTGATACTGCAACTTGAGCCATTGCTTTGTAACATAATAAAATTTTTGTGAGTAATGTGTTATTTTTATCCCTAGAAATCAATATAAGATTCATCAGATATTGCAAACCTTTGATGTTGTATAACAAGATGGTGACCCTATTCAAACTGGACATGTTTAAAATAGAAATAACCATCTCTGGGAAAAACTAGCGCAGTTTTATTTGCAACCTCTGTGAACTGAGAGTCCTTTCTTATCTTCCCTTTCAGCGGGTACAGCCTTGGGTCTGGGTGTTGTGAACATCCTTCACATGATCAACCCATCACTGGTGATTTTGTCTGGTGTTCTGGCAGCAGATTACGAGCATCGGGTGGGTCATGTGATCCGGGAGCGTGCTCTTCCCACGGCCCAGGACACAAGAGTTTTGGTTTCAGAGCTGGAGGATCCGGCTCTTCTCGGTGCTGCCAGTATGGTGCTGGATTACACAACCCGACGCACCTACTGAAAGAACTACTGAAGCTATCTAATCAGACTAGGGGCCAAAACATGTGCGGTGTCCTTGTGAGGAACATAAGTGTTTATAGTCACAGTTAGTTGCTGTTATAATTTGGGAACAAGAACAAGGCATTGACAGAAAACAAACATTTGTTTGTTTTCTGTCAATACCCAAAACCATGGAACTTGTTAAAGCATTTATTTTACTTTAAAGCCAATCATAGTTTCCATTTACTATGCAGTATGTATTGAATAAAAAAAATGAAGGTTTTAAGATTTCAACATGCAGTATTTTAATTTAATATGTAATATCTACACTATTTTTTATGTGTTCTATTAATAAATTCTACTACACAAAGTTCTACATTTATTTTACAAGTTTCAAAATGTACCTGGCTACTATTTTGAAAGACAGTTCAAAGGTAAAATAACAATGAATGAGACAAAAACACAATAAAGATTTGCCGTCTGTGTATATATATTGGTGATTTGATCTCCTGAACCTAATCTTGCGTAGCTTCTCTGTATTTCCTGTACAGTTCTTACTGTATTTTTAATGTATTATTTAAATTACAAAACATACTTTTGTGCAATGAAGCTACTAACTCAGGAAGAATATTAGGTTGGCCATCCTTTTGTTTTTTGTTTTTTTCAAACTAATGTGGATTCTTATGTGGTGGATGAAAGAATATTAGAATTGATTTAGGAAGACAAATGCAACAGTTACTCACCTCAACTATTGACAAAAATATATCATAGACACTCAAAGCTATTTGCTGAAAAGAATTTGCGCCACAAGATTGTTCTTGCTGCCATTGCCATCTTGGAAGTCAATCGCTTTAGAATAATTGAAAATGGACAAAGAATGCACTGGTTTAGCCTGTGTAGTGGATAAGTATAAAGCGGGAGAAGACGTGTCATACCAGGTTCAGCAGCCATTTTGTTTGTATTCGTAGTTGCCACCAGGAGTCGATCTAGAATTGTTTTGGGATTAAATATTTACAGAATACTAAAAATACAAAATGAACAACTATTACTAATAAAATAATTTGATTCGTTTTAGTTTTTATGTAGTAACATTTTTAACTTGCTTGTTCTAAGATCCATCAAGGACTACAATGGTTATGGTTGTTTTTATGATGTATATTTCATTACAATGTTGTATTTTACGAGGAATATATCTGACTAGGGGCAGTGGTCATCGGTTGCCTGTATTTAATTATTTTTCTGTAGGAGATTATAGCCTAGGTCTGCCATTGCATTGTGTCCAAATATTGTTGGTACTGAATTGCCTTCCTGACCCAGGCCGATTGGTTGATTGTTATTGATTTGGTTCAACTTAATCCAAGGGCCTCTCTGGCAGCAGCTCAAAGGTCATAAAAGCGCTAGTTGGCACCTGGTTGACACCAAGTGTGTCTCACATGGCCGGCGTAGTGAAACCATTCAAGCCAAACTGGCGGGATCGCCCCCAGGGTACTGGCTGCAGAACGATTTCCACCCAATACAAGTCAATTGGAAAGACAAACTTTAAAAATGAAAAAAATATATATATATTTTTCAGAAATTACATAATTTATTCAAACGAATTTATCTATAAAGTGAACAAACTTAAAACATTTTCGTGCGAGCTCAATTTTTCTCGCTGTAAGCGACAGCTCGACTACTTAACGTTCAACGCATGCGCGGTAATACCATTGAGTAGGTAACGTGTACAAACGCATGTGCGGTACATAGCTGTGTTCCAATCCAGAAGTGTGCATCCTCACATGAGCGTATTTTAAGACCCCTTGAATGCGTTCTACTTTCCCCTGAATTCAGAGAAGGCATCTTTCTTTGCCTCAGATATCCCACAATGGACAATGCTTTACGTTTTTTCTTCATTAGAATCCATACAAAACTATTGAATTTGTATTTACATGTAGGTAACACGTTTTTCAAATTATTATAAAGAAGAGTGCATTCAAGTTTTAAAACACACACGCACGCGCACGCACGCGCACGCACGCACACACACGTGCGCGCGCGCAGACACACGCACACACACACACACACACACACACATATATATTTTTATACATTCACGCAGCCAACTAAATATTAACGAAGTATTGGTGGATGTCATTATGTTTTAAGAAGCAGAAGAAGTAGTTTATAAAATTTATGACCACAGAATAAAGCTAGAATGTCATACTGGTTTAAATTACAAACAACATAAAATAGAAAATAATCCCAGAGGGAAATGTGACCAATGCAACCAAAACGAAAATTTAGAAAATGTTTTAATATAATGTATTAAAAATAAAAAAGGCAAAAAATAAAGAAAGAAATAGCATATTTAAAAATAAACCCTAAAACACTAGCAAATCAATTAAGCTACGAAAGAACTTACAGTGATCTTAAAAATTTATCAGACAGAAAATATAAATATTTAAGAAACACAAAGAAAATATTAATAAAACAAGATAATTTAATTTATTCATTTCGGGACCAAAACTACTGATCCAGCTGGTGGCGCTAATGCACCATAATCAAGCTGCCAAAAAAACAACAGAAGAAGAATAAGAAGCTAAGCTAGACCATCCCGTTTTCCAATGGATTTTGCAGCCTTCAGAGGATCATCCCAAGCCGTAGCATTAAAGTAATTAATTAATTAGTAAGTAATTAATTCGTTTCCACGCTAGCGTTCGTGTGTTCCTCTGCCGGAGGAAATTAACCAATTTTTTCCGTTGCTTTCGCTATCACGGTCTGTGTGTAAAGATAAATCAATAAATGGCTCGTGAATTTGAATTATGTCCCAATCGCAAGATTGGAGGGAACCAACCGTGCTTCATTATTGCAGAAATCGGACAGAATCACGACGGAAACTTTGAGCGAGCAAAGGAATTGATTAAGATGGCAAAGGTAAGGTTTTCGTTGGATTTTTTTTTTATCGAAATGTATCAAGTTTTATGCACTTTTCTTTTTTTGTTAAATATTATGCTAAATATATGTTCTGAGTTAGTTCTGTGTCAAGTGACAGCTCGGAAAAGATTATTTCTAAACTCTAAAGATCAAACATTTCATTAATATATTATGTAATAAAACAGTATACCATTTTCAAAATACAGTCATTTTTAAAGTAAATAATCAAAAAAAGTTCTTAAAAATAAATGTAAAACGTTTATGTGTATATCTTGAAATTGTATTATCTATAAACAGTTTATAAATATTAACTAAAAATGTATTTATTTCTGTTTGTAAAAGCTTGCTGAAGGCTTCATTGTTATGTGATCACTGCAAAATAATATAAAATACTTTAGATAAAATAGTGTATTATAGTTTATTAAATAGTTAATTTGTAATTGTATTTACTGTTGTTTATTTTATGTGTACTTTTCCCTGAGAAGTTTTACCGGTTGTAATTCTATTTATTGTGATATTTATTGCATGCATTTCGTGCTAGGAATGTGGTGCAGACTGCGCTAAGTTTCAGAAGAGTGTCCTGGAACACAAGTTCAATAACAGAGCATTGGAGCGGCCATACAACTCCAAAAACTCCTGGGGCAAAACATATGGAGAGCACAAGCGCTACCTTGAGTTTAATGAAGACCAGTACAGGGAACTACAGAAATATGCCAATGAATTGGGCATCTTCTTTACTGCTTCCGGCATGGATGATGTGAGTACTCTTAATCAGCAGTTTATATAACGTATTTCGAATGAAAGCCTGTCACAGTTCATTTAAATAAATAGTGGAAGTGCATACGAACTCATGTCAGGTTACTGATTCATCAATGGGTCACACATAGTATCTAAATTTAAAAGTTGTGTTCTTTTATTTTTGGTGTTGTTGCTGTTTTATTGAAGTCAAAAACGTATTATACATTGTTACATTTTCCATTTGCACTACAATTCCTGTTTTGTCTTTAACTGACAACTTTGTCTGTCTCTCTGGCGCCTTTTAGATGGCTGTAGAATTCCTGGATAAGCTCAATGTGCCTTTTTTCAAAGTTGGTTCAGGAGACACAAACAATTTCCCCTACCTTGAGAAAACCGCCAAAAAAGGTACGGTTTCCGATTAGTAAGCTCAGGTTTTCCAGACAATCAAAGTGTTAAAAGTGTAAAACGGTTGTGAAAAGAACATCGGCAGCAGTTGGCATTTCTGAAAGAATGGCCCAATGTCAGGATCTCAGTGAATTTGAAATTGTGGAATTGGATTCCACATGTGTAACATTCTATGATTGAGGTGCATAAAGTATTCAGATCCTCAATAACTGCAAACCTATAAACCAGGGGTGTGAAACTCATTTTTACTGAGGGCCACATTAGCATAATGGCTGTCCTCAAAGGGCCAGATCTAACTTATAAATGTAAAACAATGTAATTGAATGTAATATGAAATAAATGTAACTACTCCTTAATGTTAAATAACTCATTATTTATAACTTATTCAAGTGACAATTCAGTTGCATGGAAACAATTGTATGATTGTTGTTCTAATATAAATCCTTTTGATTTTTGTCAGCTTATGAAAACCCACATAACTCCATTAATGAAGGAACAAACTGTCCAAGTGAGGGATGTGGAGTAGAGCATGACACTGGAGTGGATTTTCACTCCTGTCCCATCCCACTCCTAGAGAAAAAATCCCAACCCATCCCAATCCTGGACCAGAGTAAAAAAATAAATCCTGTCCTGTCACGCTCCTGTAGAACTGACTCCTGGTCCCATCCCATTCCCATCCAACTCCTGCCAGCTTACAAATACCTGTAGTCATTTGGAATGGATTCCAGTTTAGCAAAAACAGGACATTGGTCACACCATGTCCATTTTAGTTGAATGAACCGAACCCTTAGAAAATAGTGTTTGTATCATTTTTAGCCATTTTTCTTTTCAGAGGAAATAAAACTTTCAAAATCTGCAAATATTTGTTATTTTTATGTACGAAATGCTCAGAACAATGTGTAATAACAAAAAAGTTAAGAGCCGTTTTAAAGCAATATTACATAATGTCAAAAAATACACTATAGGTATATTGAAAAACATTGTTGGGAATAAACCCTGTGTATAAAAACTTGACGGTGACACGCCCCCTACTGTTGCTGTTTGTGTTTCACAACTCACAGGGGCTCTCAATGATGGTATGAACATATTTTTTCACTATTTACAATTGTTTTGGCACTGAAATCTAACACTTTAGTGTGCCAAAAACGGCGGAAGAATGCGAGGAAATAAGGGAAAAAAGACGCACTTGCGCTAATGCGGAAGAAGAATCACGGGCCGAAACACGGTAAAAACCACTAAAACTAATACTAATAAACCTATTACTACTACTACTAAGACGATGCTTATGCTATTATATACAGTATAAAGATTATATTTACAATGATTTCACCGCTAACACATCGCTAAAGTTTTGGCTAAGTGCAAAGGCATTGTGGGGAATGAAGTTTTTTTTTCTGTTTTCGTTTTCTTTTTTAGACACTCAAAACTTTTAAGCTCTCGCGGGCCACATTAGATTATATGGCGGGCCACACTCATGTAATTGTTGTTATTTAATAGCATAGGAGTTATTTGATGAGTCCCCTATCCCAATTCTTGCTTAAACAACACCCCTGTTTGTTTTAGAAATGTGAAGTCTAGTGGCAAACTTTAGAAGTTGTTTTGTGTGTTCAGGACGGCCCATGGTGGTATCAAGCGGGATGCAGTCCATGGAAACCATGCAGCGTGTTTATGAGACTTTGAAGAAGTACACCCAGGACTTCTGCATCCTTCAGTGTACGAGTGCATATCCCCTGGAGCCTAAAGATGTTAACCTGCGGGTTATTACGGTGAAGATCTTTTCCATCGCTCATCAAAGCCCCTTTTATTAAAGTGACCCATTAATGATTTTCCCATCTTACAGGAATATCAGAAAATGTTCCCAGACATACCGATTGGGTACTCCGGGCACGAGACTGGCATCAACATCACAGTGGCTGCAGTTGCACTCGGGGCAAAGGTGGTGGAAAGGCATGTGACCCATAACAAGGAGGCGAAAGGGAGTGATCATGCAGCGTCTCTTGACCGTGATGAACTGAAGAAACTAGTGGATGCTATCCGTGAAGTGGAGAAAGCTATGGGCTCTGCTCATAAATGCAGGCTGCCATGTGAAGAGCCGTGCCACAACAAGGTACCATCCATTCCGTTCTATTTTTATGTTCATGTATCACTTATCTCTTAACTTTACTACATTTTGCTATGTTGTACTCAAACAAGCTGAAACCAAGATTTCTTGTACAGTGGTACCTCGAGACATGAAACTAATCCGTTCCAGGGTGACGTTCGGATCTCGAACATTTCGTATCTTGAAGCAAGTTTTACATGTAAAACGCCTAATCCATGCAACGGCTCTCAGAAACAATAGTAGAAGTAGATTTTTAAAAACATAGAAAACCAGAGAAAAATCAAATAACGTTTCTTCAATCCTTAGATTTATATGTTGTTAATGTAATAAATGATAATAAAACACAAGCAAAATACATAATAAGTAATATGAAACCTTACCTTGAGTGAAGCAATGTTTCAGAGGAGATGGAACGGATGGCAGAAAACACTTTCTCGAGATATTTCACGAATTACTGACACAAACATGGTTTCAAGCACCAGCGCAGACAGATGGAGAGACGCTTCTTGTGCTACAGAACAGCACTTTCCACGTTATAACCATTATTTCTTTTACGACACCTTGACCTTTACATAATGTTTTGCTGTGTTGTTGAACTGTTTTGAAGCGTATCAGCACCCGGAAGCACAATGCGATGTGACCCATGACGTTATGACGTCGGGCGTAAAATACAGCAGAACAGCATGTGAATGTTCGTGTCTCTAATTTTTCTTCGGATCTCGAAGAAAAAAATTTACCATGAGACGTTTCGTATCTGGAACATTTCGTAACTCGAAGCATTCATATCTCGGGGTACTACTGTATTACAAAATACCTACATTTTTCAGAGGGTGTCTTCATTTTATGACTATATGTGCCTTGTTAATTCACTTTCAGCATTAATTCCTGTCCCCCTTTATTTCCAAATCAACCTGTTAGATCAAAATTGTTTTGTTGTCAGATTGATCATTATATCATAAAACGACACATTCTTCAAATGTATTTTCCTCAACGTGAATTTATTCTGTGACTATGGGATGTTGTGTTTAAAGAGTACATTTTCTAACAGTTAAATGCTGTCTGCAAACACCCCAATAATTTCTTTTTTCCATTTGCTCCTCTGTAGCTTGGAAAGTCTGTGGTGGCCAAGGTGAGAGTGCCAAAAGGGACAAAGCTCACCCTGGACATGCTGTGTATTAAAGTAGCTGAACCCAGGGGTGTAGCTCCAGAAGACATCTTTGAGCTCCGTGGAAAGAAAGTGCTGAAGGACATTGAGGAAGATGAGAGCATTACTGATGATGTTGTTGATTGCTATGGTAAAAAGCCAAAGCTTGATGGAGTCTGAATAAATCAAAATGTAACACAGCAAAGAGATGGTCAGTTTTATAATAATCCATTCATTCATTTTCCAACACGTTTATTCTCCAGCTTACATGAGGCGAGAGGCGGTGGTATACCCTGGACAGATCGCCAGTCGGAGAACATTCACATCTAAGGGGGAATTTAGATTATTCGATTAACTTAACCGCATGTTTTAGGGATTGTGGGGGAAACCGGAGTACCCGGAGCTTGCAAAAGCCTTATAGGAAGGTCGTCCTTGAACCGACAACCTTCTAACTGTAAGGCCACAGTGTTACCCACTGCACCACTTAGCTGCCCATGTAATCTGATGAATCAATTAGACTTCCTGTCCGCTTATTCCCTTTTGGGGTCGCGGGGGTCTGTTCCCAGAAGAGAACAGGAGAACATGCAAACTCCTTCCAGAAAGATCACCAAGAAGCCTCGAACCGACAACCTACTAACCCGAAGGCCACAGTGCTACAAACTGCACCACCATGATATGAATAAATGAGGCAGTTTAATCTAAGTTTGGAGGACATGTGGTTTTTATGGAGTATGCTGTTTTATACTACTGCAACGCCCTATCAGAGCACGCTGTTGGTCACGGGACTCGCGCTGCCACGGTTTAGTCATTTCATTGGCTGCTGATTCAACTTGGTTTCATCTGTATGGACAGCGGAAATGTCAATCACAAATCTCAACCGCTGATTGGCGGAGCGGCGTTTCCTTTGCCTCTCCTAAAGCAATACCTCCTGACATTGGCGTCGTCGACGAGGAAGACTGCAGGGGCATTTGTTCTCTTTCCAAACACAATTTAGAGAGCCATGGACGATTTCGATATGCTCAGTGCTCCCCAAGGAAGCGCAGGGAATGGCGTCGGGACAGACGAGGATCCGGCGGCGGCGTTTCTTGCCCAGCAAGAGAGTGAGATCGCAGGCATCGAAAATGACGAAGGCTTCAGCATCCTAGACAGTGGAGATGTGCCATCATCATTCAGTCACGATCAGGACGGTAGGTTTAACGTTACATATTGAAGCATCTATATACGTAGACTATAGTATGGCGGCGTTTTTAGCGTTATTTTATTTTACCAAGCGCCGGGTTAACGACATACAGTTGGTTTAGTTAGCCGTTAGCTAAGTCAGCTAGCGTTCATAAGATGTCTTAATGACACTTTGTGTTTTTCTACATTCTAACGTGAGTGTGTTGTGTGGCGTTATTATGAAATTGTCTAAATAGTGGTTTGAGTTAATAGTTTACAATCAAAACCGAATGTCAAATTTATGTTAATTGCGGTCTAAGTTACTCTTTCAAACGGTTACCTGAGCTGATGCATTAGATTCGATGGTTTGCTCGATAGATTTTATCGAGATATATTTAACTAATTATATTTAATATTATCACGGCTTTTTATGATCCAGGTCACTTAGACGTTGAGTGTTAATTTCTGTTATGACCTTTGTTCTGGACGCGTTTTTCAATCGTTTGCCGTTGATTTGATTAAAATTTTCAGTTAACGTAATAATTGTAATAACGTTAAATATAACGGCAGCCGAATATTGTAAACCGTTAAAAGCGGGTTCATTTTCACTCAACGTTTTAGTTTTATTACAACTTTGAGTCTTTGAATTTATTCAGTTAACGTTAAGAATGGAAAGTTTATTTTTTTTAAGTTGTTTGCTAGAATTGTACACATTGGAGATTCAGATGTACTTTTGACTTGTATTTACACGCCTAGATTATCTAATAAGTCTTAATTGACTTAAACTACTCTCCACTTTTGTTATACACCTGATTGGATATGGTTTGCAAATGTCATTTGGAAAGTTTGTTTTGTACAATGCAGATCAACAGGCTTTCATATCTAATGAAGTGAATTGGCTCAGATTAGTGGAAATGTTATTGTGCTCAATGGCTGTTGGCTTGAATGGTCCTCTGGCCTAAAGGTTTGAATTAATCATGAGCGAGATGTTGTTTCACTTTATCTTCAGTGTTCAATGACTAGAGACTGCAGTCATCAAAGAACTCTTAACGATAAGCACTAAAATTTACCCAGATTAGCATAAAATAACAGGCTTGAGAAATAAATTAGGTGCGTGGAGAAATGTGAGGTAAGGCTGGGTGACGGTGTTTTTTTTTTATTCTCACAAAATTGGATATTGATTTTAAATAAATTTAAGATCGTAAATCAGACATCAAAGCAAATGTGTAAAACAAACAAATCAATTTTGATGATAATAATATTAATAATAGCACCGTTTTATTAAATTATGCTAGTTATTTTGTATCAAATTATACATTTTGGTCTAATTGTATATTAGCATTCAACTGAAATGAAACACAAAATACAGTGTATAGTTATTTTATTAAATATGATAACGAATCGACGGGTGTCACTTAACCTCTTAAGCCCTGAGGCCTATTTTCCGAAAATCCTATACTTTTACTTTTTAAGGCATTTCTCAGCTTTTACAAGGCCTAAACTGCAAATCTTGGTATCAAAATGAAGATAGGTTCTTGGGGAGTGGTGTGGATGAGTTAATTTGACAGTCAAGAACACTGGGTAAGAGTAATTGATGTTCGAATGGCCAAAAAATGAACTCCGCCTAAAAAAAAAACCACATGTTTCCCCCAATATCTCCTTATTTTACTTATAACGAAGCAAATAAACACAATCAATTGTAACCACTACATGTCAAGGACATCTGTAGCAAGTTTGGTGTTCATACTACAAGAAACTAATATTCTGTACAGGTTTTGATTGAACAAAGTTCAGGCTTAATCCATGTTGGCACAGTTTGGCACAATTTGGCACAATAATTGAAATATGGAAAAATCTTGTCCAAAGCTTCAGCTACGTTCATAGTCTTCTTTTCTTGCTTACGGGACATGATTTCAGCAAAAAAAAAACTCCTAAAGAAACGCTGTAAAAGGGGGGTGGAAGCTCATTTACCCCATCTTGCTGCGCTTTTGGGAACCTTTCATTCACAAACGCTTTCGAAACGGTTTGTGAATGAAACAACAAACGGACTTTTATCGCTATGGAAATAACTTTTTGTTGAAAAAACGTCAAAGGTAAGACAAGATTTACATGCTTGCTTGGTTTTGCTGGCGTTTTTTCGGGGAACTTTCGCTCCCTGCTCTGAAATACTTCATGCAATGTAAATGAGTTGCATATCGCTGGATTCAGCTGGTTGTTAGCTTTCATTTGATGCCATGGTTTTGGTGTTTCCGTTTATATTGTGGATACATATCGCACATAAATAAAAACTTGGTCATGAATTATACTCCGGATATGTTGTTGTTTATTTGCATGGCGTTCGAGCTGTGATTGACGGATATGAAATTGAATTAGATACGCTTTTAGAGGAGTTTCCGCTGAACACAACAGTATTTAATATGTGTGGGTTATTCTCAGGGTTAGTGAGCTATGAGTGAAAATGTAACGCACAAGGGGGCAAGTCCCCGGTACCGGGGACTCTCGGGCTTAAGAGGTTAAAGGTATCCTTAATGACATTTATACATTTTTACAATACTTTTATTGTGATTTGTTGTAAACAAACGTTCAATGTTAGTGTTGGGCTGGTAAATCTAACGGTGTAGCGAAGCCTACACGTGTCGTAGGGGCGGAACAGATGTCCCCTCAGACCGACGTCAATCCACAAGTGTCAGAGAGCAAGATGTCGAGTCGCTATGTTAAAACAGTTACAACTACAAGTTGCAAAAAAGCAGGTTACATGCAAACCCCATTCCTGCAACTTCATCCCAGTGTTGATCAAACAGCGCATGTTAGACAGAAACTCGGCTGAAAAGCGGGGAGATTGCGAGGCTCGCTGTGTAAAGAAGATGGTTGTCTGACCCGTTTCGCGCAGAATACGCATCATATCGTTATGAAAGATATCCCATAATATCGCATCGCGGTTTAGAATCATATCGATATGCCACCCAGCCCTAATTTACACTCACAGAAGGTTCTTGTAAAAAGTCATTTATTGTTAGTGACCTTTATTGTTCAAGGAATACATTGCAGATCTCATTGTGCCATGGTATTATCCAATGCTTGAGTGTTTTTACCTAATTTCGAAAATGTTCTGTGGTAATAAACGGCACTAGTGGTGACATCTTTGGAATGAAAGGAAGTTTTGATGCGTTAACAGGATTTTTCTCTTAAAAATGAACTCTGGGTTTATAGTTCCATCAGCTCGTGTCAAAAGGCCAAACACTTTTTGTTTTCTCCATTCATGACCCCCATAAAAAGTGTTGCTGGAGCAAAGACACATTATATATTGTTTTCCGGTGAATCAGGAAGAAAGGAAAAGTAGTCAGCAAAACCAGGGTCTTTGTTTCTTTATATTTTCCTGCCTTTCCATTCAGTTCTTAAGTAGCCATCATACAACATTCCTAAAAACAAATGAATCTTGTTGGTGCTTTTGTGTAAAAGTAACTCGCATTACTACCAAAGTGGTGTTCTGTTTAGTTTGCACACACCCGAGGATAATAACTTATATGAGCTTGTAACTTTTACTGCTGATATGATTTTTAAATTTTTGTGCTGAGTAATGTCATTGAGAATGGTTCTTAGACTGCTATATAGACCACACATGATTCTTCAACCAAGCCATGTTTTTCTTTTTTTCTGTCAGGTGGGGCAATGAATGGAGATCTGCATGGGGTAAGATATTGAATGCTCTTTTTCCTCCTCTGCACACTGGTGTTTAATTTGACCTTTACACTGTGAGCTTGTCAGAAGAAGGAAATGTCTGCTATTCCCAAACATTAATCATATCTCACCAATCCAAAACTAGCCCTGCATATTTATCCAAGACGCTTCCTCACCCTGTCTGTTAGAAACAGAGTAAACAGCTTCTTGTTTGAAATATTTTTAAAATGAATATCTAACTAATAGTTTATACTATTGCTTCAAATATGTTTCTCTCTCACTCTTGTTTGGTCACTATGTGAACTAATAAACCGGTTTATTTACGAGCTTGGCCAGTTTAAAATGAAATGCAATACTGATTTGTGGTTTAATGTATAGAATAGTTCATTTGACAGAAAACACTTCCGCTTGTTATCCTTGTCTGGTCACTCCCACCACCAGATGCGCTGTGCACACATTTATCAGGGTGCGGGGCAACTCCCCAGGTGACAGGGATTTTTAATTGTTTTGGGGATCATGAATGCAGTGTCAACAAAAGAGCTTGGTGATTGGAAACAAGAAATGATGTGTGCTGCTCACACCTGAGGAACTGTGGTATTGGTAATAACACACACAAAGCGATCAAACCAATGACCGCAACAGACTTTTGCTAATAAAATTAGCAGCCTATTATCACATTGAGTTATGTGCAAAACTTAAAGCTGGCTATGAATTTATCTCTGTATTCTCAAACTAAATTGTTAATGTAAACAAAGACCGGTTTTTACTTGCTTTTAAAACAACATTGAGATTAAAACCACATAGTTTGTGGCCAGTGTTAACACGGAATATATTCTTAATTTTATTTAAACTTCAATTGCCAAATTTTTAATACATAAATTCAATTTTGTAACACTTTATTTTGCATAATCCTCACTAGATCATACATATGTATCATTGTATTTATTAATGAAAAGCCTATTATCAATCTCATGTGAAACGGAGCATTCATTCATGAAACAAATTTAAATACAGAATTTCTAATATTTAAAGAGCTAAATATGAATCTAGATTGACTAAAACTAAACAAAAACCTTTTTTTGTGACATTTTTTTATTTTCGTTGAAAAAACAACACTGCTGTACTCTCACAAACCTTTACATTAACATTTGAACTTTTTTTTTTTAATATTTATTCATGTGTTTTACATGTACAGTTAAAAACAATGAACCTCCGAACATTGAGGGATATATACAGATACATGACAATTATAATTGACTGGTCAGGCAATATTGCTTTGTAAACAATATAATCTCTTCTTTATTCCCTGTCCTTTTGTATTTCTAATGTAATTGATGACCAATGATTGAAGAGTATCAGAAGAAAACCAAATAAGATGTTAATATTGTTTTACACCACACAGATGAAACGCCTGACTGTTTCAGTTGTCAAGTACGTTAAATTTTCCTGTGGCTCAGTTGGTAGAGCATTGCGCTAACAACGCAAAGGTTGTGGGTTCAAATCCCAGGGAAATCAAGAACTGACAGAAAAAATATGTTCATTCAAATGTAAGTTGCTTTGGATAAAAGCGTCTGCCAAATGCATAAATGTAAATGTAAGTAATAAATAAGGGCAGCAATTTTCCATATATCATTTCAAGATAAGTATCCATCAAGAGTCTTTGATTAAATAGATATCAGTCACTTGGAGGTGTTCTAGAACTTGGCTCCAAATCCTATCAAAAGTCTTTTTATGTATATCTTAACCTCTCCAGAATCAACATATTTAGCAGATCGTTTAAAATATATCGAGACATTTTTTAAACTCGATATGAATTCTGGCATATCGTATATATCGATATAATGTCTTATTTTTAATTTTCGCCACTTTGCTTGTGTGCCTTCTCTGTGCTGCGCTCGTCCGCGCCTCCTTGCTTTTGTTCCCCCTCCCCTTGCCTGTCGTCTCAATTAATATGGCGGCGCCCGCAACCAGCCCGGAGGCTACAGAACTTGTTGCAAAAAAAGAACAGCTGGCTCCATTATATGGAAATACTTTGGTTTTAAGTCGTCAGACGAACAACAGACAGATGTCTACTGCCGTGAATGCCGTGAAAGTTTCTGCCAACCAAGCAAATGGTTAAATCCTGTCGATATCGAGATATATCGTATATCGAGATATAGCAAAATATATCGAGATATATTTTTTGCTTCATATCGCCCAGCCCTACTTGTCTTTCATATTTATTAAAATTCTCAGGGTTATTTAATAAATCACATCACTTTAAATGGGAATTATTTGCAGAGGAGTCTCAAAATTGGTAAAATGTTGTTAGAGAATGAAACGGCTGGTATCTAGAAATAAATGCACCATTGCTTTGGTCCTCCGACTGCTTTAAAGCTATAACTTCACTATAATACCACAGCAATGGAAAATCGTGTGGGGGTTCATCTGGTCAGTGCTCAGTCATTTCCACAATGTTTCTTTGCCTTTTTTTTCAGAATTATCTAGTAGATCAAAGTAAAAGTTTTAGTTTAGTATAACTCCATCTATATTTTATTTCAGTAGCTGAGTGTGAACTAAGTGTGTGAAGCATTCGAGTACACTGAGATGATCTCTGTGTTGATTTACTGGTTACTTTTGGAGTGTGATTTTTTTATTTTTATTTTTTTTTTATTATTTATTTTTTTATTGGCAACTTAATCTCCGATGAACACAGTACTAAATGTAGTTTCACATCTTTGTTACTAAATAAATCCAACAGCATTTGTGGTTAACTGTAAGCTTTTGGTTCTGATGCTCTGGCTTTAAAAGGTGTGCATTTGGCAGAAATTGTCCAAACAAACGATCTCCTTAATCATTGAACAATTAATTATCTGTTCGGTCTGCATTTTAATCAGTCATGAAATCCAATATTTGTTCATTTTCATTGAGATACTGGTAATAAACAATTGGTCAAATGAAACCTTTCAGCCTTGAACACCTTGTTGTGCAGGAGAGCAATGGTCCTTCAGACGTGTACGCAGCAATCTCCAGCGTTGATCGCTTGCAGGCAGAGCCGGAGAGCTTGAGGAAGTGGAGAGAGGAGCAGCGCGAGAGGCTGGAGCAGCTCGGTAAGTTCAGCACATGTTCTACAACCATTTCAAAGCGCCAACGTTCTTTTGTGTTTAATGGCTCTTCCTCTTTCCTGATCCTCAGATGCCAACTCGCGTAAACAGGAAGCTGAGTGGAAAGAAAAAGCTAAGCTGGAGTTGGAGGAATGGCACACCAGGCAGAACGAGCAGCTGGAGAAAACCAAAGTCAACAACAGGTACAACACATTATTTGAGCAGAACCAGGAGAGACCAATAGTTATAAGAACTCATTTGAGATGGTTGTTTATTTCCTTAAAGATACCGAAGCATCAATTCATCATCAGTGTATTTTTTTATGAAGTAGAAAATAAGACCAAGAAAAGATGTAACGTTTGAATTAAAATGACTGCATGGATGTAATGTTTGTAGTCTACTGTAGCTTTTGAGTGATGTCAGTTGTTATAGCACACGTTAGCGCAGTAATGGAATTTGACCTTGAAGAAGCCCCAGGATACTTGGTCACATGGTCTTGGCTGGTCCAATCCCAATAGGTATTGTATCTGGGTTCCTCAAAAAGCATTACTGAAATGATAAACATAAATTAGCTGGTATTTAAATACTATTGAATAATTACAGTTGTCCTGTGTAACGGCTCTTGTGAATGTGAAATGATTGTCTTAATCCTTGTTTCCTGTCTTCTTTCTTGCTCGTATGACACTGTGTTCTCTTTTGTCATGTACTTGTTCTACTCTTTACACTGGTTTGGTCACATTACGCCGTTTTGGCTCTGTATGAGTGTTCTTTCTCCTTTTTACCACTCTCTCTGTTCTCTCCTGCTTCGCTGCTCTCCTCTGGGACACCCAGGGTGCTGGATGAGGATTTCTACAAACAACCCTTCTCCGATCTGATTGGTTATGTGTATGTTGCTAAACTAACATCTTTTCTTTTCAAACGCATCTCTTGTTCACTCGGTTCCCTGCATCTCATCTTTTTCCTCATCACTTGTTACACATCACTAACAAGCTCTTGATTGAGTCCATGTGTCAATCCAGGGCGATAGATTGGATTAGACTAATCAGACATCTTCATTCTATGCATGTTCCTTTATTTCCCTCTTTGGTTTTTTTTTTTTTTGTTCATTATTTGTCTTCTCCATTCAGTCATTTCACATTTTAGCATTTTCTGTTCTTGATTCTGTTTTTTGTTTGTTTTTTGTCACACAGTTGAATTGTTCATTTCTGTCAGCGTCTGCATTTGTTGATGTTGAAGATTGTGTGTAACATATGCATAAATTAGCCATTGATAATTACTGTGTTCTTTTATTAGTTGATATTGTTTATTTGTAGAAGTTTAAATTAGAGTAGCAGTGATTTTTTTTTTTTTTTTTTTTTTTTTTTTTTTGAAGCAACCATGTCTCATACAAATCCCAGCTTTCCTACAAATACTGTTTTCATACTCACTAAATCTTGACATTGATAAGTTTTACATTTTATTTACATCCCACTCTTAAATGGAACCCTGGTTGTTATTCCTTGTGGGCCTGGATATGACATGAAGAGTCTTGCTAGCACATGAAGTAATTTTAAAATACCACATGTTTTTTTAAATGTTTTGCTCTTTGGAGAACGCTATTTTTTTAATATATACATTGTTTTACAAACGTCCTACTTTTACAGTCTAGTGTATACCTAAAAGTAATGGCCGTCACCTCTCGCAGACAAAACCCTTTGAAAAAACTTTAACAAAGAAGCAGAAGATGAATGCTAAGTATTTCTCTAGATCAATGGGTTTCTCTCCATGTTCTTCTCTTGGATATATCCAGCAACAGTGCGTTGTTACGTTGCTGCTATCCGTGGTTTGTCAGACGATCACAACGGTCATATTACAGATGTAAATGCTGCTCTTTTTATATTTGTTGACTTGCTTATTTACTAGAGGTGTAACGGTTCACGGGGATGTATTGAACCGTTTCGGTACGGCCTGTTCGGTTCGGTACACTTGCGTACCGTTTCGGTATTCTGTATTTTTATTAAAATATATAAACTTATTATTAGCGCGATATTAAGCGCAGCGGAACTATGTTCCTAGGCGAGTTTCCGCACGGACGCTATTGAGTGAAACACAGTAGCGCTGCACTAGTAGCCAGCGCTTGAAGACACCTAACTACACTCTCCTGTTTGAGAACACTTTAGCTTCTCTGTTAAAATACATAACGGGGATAGACGAGTGGATAAATGTAAAGTTGTATGCCGACATTGTTCCACGGAGATCGGGCAGGCAACACATCTAACATTTTTTACTGCTGGAGATATTATAACCAGATATATGCTCTCTTCAGAAAATGTGGATAGGTAATCTATCATAACTAGATGCAGTATTTCATTTTTTATTTAAAAAAATGTGCTGTTCTTTATAAAGAGTGCAATTTATTTAAAATATCACCCAAATGTGTCACTTTTATTTATTTTATGCAAGAATTCTACTGTGTATTGGCAGCTTTTCAAAATAAAGAATATGTAAGTTCTTATTGTTTTGTACCGAACCGAATGAACCGAACCGAACTCTCCAAGACACTGTACCGAACCGAATACGATTTTAGCGTACCGTTACACCCCTATTAGCTACACCATGTGGTCAGGTGTTGCTCTGTTCCTAAATACGACGTAATGTTTGGGAGCATTTTTAAATGTTGCAAAATTTAGTAATCCTTCGTTTCTGAATATCATAAAAATGCTAGTTTTAAAGGATGAATCTAGACTAATACCATTAGCAATTCACAACATAGCCTCATGTATGACTCATGTTTAAAAATTGTACACATTTGCTGGTCCTTCGGGAGTATTTGGTTGCTAATCTGAAGTTCCTTTCCTGTGTTCATAACTAACGATATTTCAGGCAACAAAACGACTTATTTTTTTTGTAAATGTTAAGACATTGGTGGAGAAAATTTAGCTTTTTTTACCATCTGTTAACTATTTTTAGATAGCTTAGAGTGATTTATTTTCTAATTTATGACAGCGTGTTAAAGTAGGATGTAGGTCTTAAAAACTCAATTTGACATTGTGAAACCTTTACACACAGTAAAAAATCCAGAGTTAAATCAACTCTCAGAGTATATATGGTCCTTCTCTATAAAGAGTAAAACTAACTCTGAGTCGTTAAATTATCTATTTAAATTTTTCCTCAAATGTGCACAGGAAAATGCTCAATAAAGTTAACTATTCAGAGAGGGACCAAATGCACTCTGAACAGAGTTAAAATAGACTTTTTTGAATAACTCTTCTTCAGAGTTGGGTTAACTCAATATAGAGTGGGACCAAATACGCTTTGAGTAGAGTTAATTTAACTCTTAGGTTTTTACTGTGTATAAAACAACTGCAGCAGTCTGCACTTGAATTATTTTCATACACATACATTGTTTTACAAACATTCAATCTGTAAAATCTATAGAATCTGTATGTTGTGGTGAAACACAAAGCAACAAAATTGAATTCTACAATCGCCCGGGTTCCTAATAAACCTAACCCAGGCGTAGTAGTGTGGTATGAATCCAGTATTATTTCTCTTCATTTAATGGCTGTTGCTCCAAACAGACACATGGTTGCTTCATCCAGCTGTTTACTTAGAGAAGAGAACTGTGTGTGTGTGTAGTTAGAGGAAAGCTGTTCTAGGCTAAAAACACAACTGCTCCCTTAGTTCTGCAGCCCTCATGTTCATCACAGAGCTTGTGCTGCTTCTGCCAACTCCGCAGAGCTATGTAAGCATTAGCTGCTTCTCTTGCTTGTAAATGAGGGAAGCACCAGTTGATCGCTGAAGGTGGCTCAGACATCAATGACGGCTGCAAGCTAAGCGCTTTAGAAACCCTTTTAAGATGACTTAGGTTTTGAACAGTGCATGCTTGCTTTGTTCATCTGCATAAATCTCATTTCTTTTGGTTTCCTATATATCTGACTTGTGATCTGTTTCTCCTTGTTTTTCTTTTCTCTATGCACCTTTAAGCACTCACATTAACCATCCTTGCTACCGCCTAGACCAGTTAAGTAAAAAGACAAAAAAAAAAGATTAATAAAGACAAGAAATCAAATATGCGCAGGACGCAAACCCGCTATTGTCACTTGATACTCGAGTGAATTGCTGTCTGATCAACATGATTCTGGATGTCATTTTGTGGTGATGTGTTGGTGCACCAGTCCTGTGCGTTGATGTTATTGTGACTGTGATTTTACCTCATTGGCTTCTCATACCCATATTGCTGTGTATACTGTGTGATTGTGGAGAAGCTAATGGAAGCACTCTATTGGTTCCACAGCAGGGAGCAGGGTTTAATGGGGTGGGAGGAGCTTTAGATCCTTTATTCCCCTGCCAATCATTAGTCTCGATGGATTTCTGGTTTAGTTAAGCGCCACAAAAGGTCTGCTTTTTTTTTTACAGCCAGTGCATGGCACACTCAGCCTTTGCTTAACGGTTTAGTGGTTAATATAAACTAATTAGCTTGTCAATCACCGCATTGAAGGCTAATTGGTGTATGTTGATCGTTGACATTCTTCTGACCCCTGCGAGATGAAGAATGTCTCGACAGAAAGACTGTGTTCACCGCAAATGTTAACCTGCCTCGTTGATTCTAAATTTATTAAAGCGCTTTCCTTCAATATCAAGAAGGGGTTTGTAATGGTTTGTCCAGGGCATGATGCTCAAACTACCATCTGTTTTGGATGTGGTCACTTGAAGAATGTCTTTGAATGTTTTGTTTACATGGAGATGACTGTTTCTCACCCAGACGCGGCTTCTTCGGCACACACGACTCTTATCTCCTGGAATTGAAAAATTATCTTTAGAACAAAGCACTAGCAGCTCTTAATTTAGTGGATGGAATAGCTCACCCAATCAGATGTCAGGAGGTCCGTGGGTTTGGTGTGCTGGAAGAGGGTTGTGTCTGAGATGGTTTGGCACTTCTGCTGGAAGTTAATTGTATTCTCTTATCGACAGGGCGGCTGAGGAAGCCATGGTGTCTGAGCTGGATGAGAACAGTCCGGGCACTGAGTGGGAACGCGTGGCACGTCTCTGTGATTTCAACCCCAAATCAAGCAAGCAGGCAAAAGATGTGTCCCGCATGCGTTCGGTGCTCATCTCTCTCAAACAAGCCCCGCTTGTCCGTTAGATTCTTCAAAGCACCTTCCCAGCAGGCATTGGGTTCCACCCCATTGAGTTCACCTCCCTTCCAATGGTTTTGAGGTCCATATATAAATAATCTATATCATGTTATCACATAATATGATATAGCTGTCTATATATGTTTATATATATTTTTCCCATCTATAAATGTATACTTCTATCACAATGTTTTTTATTTACGGACCAAACTTAATGTTCATTCTTCGTGTAGAGCCAGCGTGAGGTATCGTGACACTCTCAATCTATGCATTTCCCTCCAGAGCTGTTGGGGAATCCACACTAAACATTGTCCTGTGTGTGTTGTATACAGACGGTGAAGTAGCTAGTGCGTGTATGTGGTGATGTACATAAAGACCAGTCTTCTGCACGACGTCGTGACGTTATGGCACAAGTTCAACAAGCTGACTAGAGATATACCCCCAATAACTCATGTTGTCCATTCTCTTTCAGTACGATTAAACACAATTCAGATAGAACTGTGTCTGTGCCATTTTTATTGAATAACTAGCTGCTTAAGATTTTTTAACAGGTTTATACATTTGTCTTCAATACATTTTGGAATATTGAGAATACGCTTACGTTTTGAAAAAGTGCATACATTGCAATGGAAACGCATTTATGGAATAAATCCCAGAATGTGCATGATTTACCTCAACAGCGCCATGGCGATGCATTTCTTCTGTCGGAACTGGGAAACTAAACTAAACTCGTTAAAAGACATCTGAAATGTTGGTTTGTCTGTCCCTGAACTGTCTTGACCAACTGCGCTCCCAAAGGGCAGCCTCCAAAAGCAAAACGCCACATCTAGTATTTCGTCTAGGTGTATTAATGTCTACGGCACATCTTTTTTTTTTTGGCATGTTAACGGACAAGAGCTTGCACACAGAGTGTGTCTACTTCACAGCTATCCGTTCTAGATGCATTACATCTCAAATGATCGTTTACGCATCACCTCGAATTTTTGATGTGCTGCAAGCGTGTCAGACTTACATAAATTAGGATAAAAAATGTGTTATTTATGTGTGATCATATTAAATAAAAAACTTTACTGTTTTAAATGTAAGTTTAAGCACAACACCTAAAAAATGTCCCCCTTCCCACATTCCATTCTTTAAAACTTGTTTTTAATTTATACATGAGGCAACTCAACGTTTACTTTATTTCAAAGTTAGAAGTTGAAGTTGGTATTACCGAACATTGTTTCAGTATTTAAATTATATCCATACACTTTAAATATACCGTAACTATTACAAATATAATGTGATGGATGATATAACCTCCGTGGACGTACATGCTGCAAACATCTGCGCGCTCATGCGTTCAGTGTGAAACTAGAGTAAGATGCTGCTCTCAGTTATAAGCAACAAAGTCTGTAGAATATACATTAATTATATGGATATAATTAAATACATTTGAATTATTTTCTTGCTGCACTTGTTTTTATTTGGCAAAAATAACACGTTTTTTTTTTTAATTTTTAGATTGATTTTTATTTTGTCAAATCGATAAATGCAGCCTCGCTTGTTTTTATAACTCATTACATTTTTAAAGTTATGTTGCGTACCAACACTGTGTGATTGTATAATATCCACAACGGTTCTATTAGAGATAATAAAATCTATATAAATGTGTAACTTTACAGATTAGACCCTATTTCCCAAACAGTTAAATGTTCTTTTAATGTGAATTTATCATTAATTGCATGTTTAAAACACATGCCTGTAATATATTTTGAACTAAAATAAAAATACTTTTAATTACTAATGATGTAGAAAAGATTTTGATCCATTAAAAACCAAACTATTTCTTTCTTAAAATTATGTTTTAAGTGTCAAAATAAAAGCCAGCACATCAAATGTGTTTAAGTAACATGGGAATAAACATTTACAACTAAAATAAAAATTCATTTTATGATTTTGGCAAATGTCCCTGAAAGATGAATTTATCAACTTTTTGTTTAACAATCAAATAATTCCCATCATTTAAAAGCCTAAACTAAACGTAACACAGTGCGGGTTAATCTAGAAAAAAAAAAAAAACTTTCTTTATCTAAGTTATAGCTTCCAAATCCATCATGGATGCTGCTTTCCTGCGCTGTGAAATCACACTCAGCTGAAATAAAGCAAATAACAACTATTTAGTTTCTAAAACGACCATTAGGAGCACATTTTAGCGTCAAATCACATTTGTTTGAACTATTTTCAGGCGTTTAATGTGTGCAGCCGGTGATGATCTTCACATACCTGCTGCGTAGCCGTGGCTGCCCGCTGCTCTGCCTGCGAGAGACGCCGCTGTAGACGCAAGTTCTTCTCCTGTTGCTCAGAGACCTGTCTCTCAAACTACAAAACACCAGAACAGACGATTCAGAACAGCAGCTTCATTCTTCCTTTAATGACATGAACTCGCTAGGAATTATTTACACATAAACTGAATGAATCTGGTCTTTTTTTTTTTCCAGTTCAGCCAGAACCACTAGTTTGATCTGTTTTAATGGCATTTGTCAGAAACAGCAGAGTGATTGTAGACAAATCTGCAGTAATTTGTTTTTGTGAATTAATCTACACACCTCGAGTATCTTGTGGTGATCTGCGTCCATCTGAATCTCCAGTTCCTGAGAACGTTGTTTCTGTCTGTTCAGCTCTGCCCTGAAGGATCGAAAACATTTCTGAGTAACGTTTCTCAACATTCAGGCTCGCTCATAGCTCTACAGATTTCTACTTTTTTCACACAACAGGAGCGCAAACTTGCACAGCACCACTATGTATCGAGTGGCCACGCCCCCTTCACTGATACTGTGGCAAAACGGCTTTGTTTCGTACGGAAACCACAAGCTTTACAGATAACTACATGCTTAAGGTAATAAAACTCAACTGTGATCAGCTTTTTGTGTGTATCAGATAGGATTTCCTGACATTTAGATGTAACCGATTTGACAGTCATGCTTTAAAGGAGGCAGCGATGCACAAGATGTAAACAGTATGATATTTACATGCGTTGGACATTATTTAGGACAAACTTACTATCTGTTACATTTAATTGTAGGTTAAACTGGGTAACTTTTATCTTTTGTTTTGGATTTTTGATGGTTTGAAAAGAAATTTCTCAGGAAGTGATGTGTATTTGTCCTACACGAGATCAATCGACTCGTATGTAATTCGTATGTAATTATTCATGAGCCTGACCTCTATTATCCTATGAGAAGATGCGATTTAATTAGACTCTTCCCTTTCTACTCTGTTCACTGAAACACAATCAATCAGGAAAGAGAGCTGTGTACAAACAGAGTTATCCACATCCCTCCCTCCCTCTCTCCTGCAATGGTTTGTCTCAAGTCTGATATGTGCTTGTTGCTAAGGCTTTTTTTACCTTCTGAAATTACCCTCTTCTCTGGTGGACCGTGTGAGAGGGGCCTTTATTGAGCTAACTTTCCCAGTGTTATCCAATAAACAGTGGTTTACCCCGGAAATTCATGGCTGACCTCCCCTTTTTCTCTGGGTTTTTCAAAAGCGAGCCACACGGGGTGCTGTTGAATCCCAGAACAACTTAAGAGAACAATGTTCTGACGCTTGACACTGGCGTATCAGCAGCACGAGTAACTTGACGCATACGAGCACTTCAGATGGCAAACACCGACACTAACCTGAGACTGCTGAGCTTGGTCTGGAAAGCCTGGGTGAGGTTTTTGGCCTCATCTTTATATCTGCTGATAGTTTTCTGCTGAGCGTGTAGAAGCCGACTCTGACCAACGCTGGAGGACTTACTGCTCTCTTCCATCTCTCTGAGCCGTGACTCTAAACCCTGCTCCTTCATACGCAGCTCCTGTTCCATGGAACACACCTGCAGAGATGCATACAATCTCCTTTACCCTCACTCACGCTTTATGAGCTGCTGGATCAAGAGAAAAACTACATTTTATTATACAAACCGACAATTAGCAACATGCTAATGCTAATATTTTAATGCTAAATATTTCTTTTATTCACATTGGGAAACATTTTCATGCATAGCAAGCTAAAACGTAGCATGTTATGAAAGGAACATGTTTACATTAAGTAACAGATTTCACTAAGATTAGCAACACGCTAATGCTAATATGCTAATGTTGAAAATATTTGTGTTTCAAAACTTTGTGGTTGGTATATTTTATTTCCTAAATTGTCAATTTTTTCCATGGCCTTCTGACCCGTTGTTTATGTACTAACTGACAACACGCATGTTTAGCAAGCTAAAACGTAGCATGCTATGAAAGGAACATGTTTACATTAAGTGATAGATATCAATAAGATTAGCAACACGCTAATTCTAATCTGTTAATGCTGAATAATTGTTTTATTCAAAAAAACAGATAGGGAAACATTTTCATGCATTTACCAAAACTATGTGGTTGATGTATTTTAAAAACACGCATGTTTAGCAAGCTAAACCTAGCATGTTATGAAAGGAACATGTTTACATTAAGCGACAGATTTCACCAAGATTAGCAACATGCTAATGCTAATATGTGTGATGGGAATTTTCCTATGTAATGTCTCCATCTAGTGGTCACATTGAGAAATGTAATTTGAGAAACTTTTAAGAGCATACTTTAGTCCCGCCCATGAGAAGTTAAGGAGTTAAGAAAGCGCTTGCTGACTCAATCTCTCTGGACCCTCGCTCTCTTGCTGATCTCTCTCAGACTCTCAGTCTCTTTCTTTCTCTCTTTTTCTATCTTTCTCTTCTTTTCTATCTCTATATATTCTTTTTCCTTTTTCTTCTTTTCTCTTCCGGCGCTCGTTTATACTTTTAATAGGTCGTTAGGAATATGCGCTAAACCACGTTCTTCTTCCACGTTAGAGTCACGTGTGTAGGAAATGAGTTGAGACTGTTAAATCTTTACAATAAATAGCCGCATTTGCTGTGTTCTCTCTCAAACTGTCTCCAGTGTTTATTATCAATTGAGAAGGTATATTTTTACCATAACATATGCTAATGCTGAATATTTTTAATTTAAATACACGGATTAGGAAACATTTTCATACATTTTTCTAAACTTTGTGGTTGGTATATTTTATTTCCTAAATTGTCCATTTTTGACCCGTTGTTTATGTACTAACTGACAACACGCATGTTTAGCAAGCTAAAACGTAGCATGCTATGAAAGGAACAGCAATGTATTATTAGCAATATGCCACCTACTGAAATCTTATAAACTTGGGATTTAGCAAAAGCTTTGCCGTCGTGTTATTTCTAGCTTTGAGTAAAAAAGTTTGATGATGTAAATGGATTTTCCCGTTTTTAAAACAGGCTCTCTGTGTTGCTCCTGACCTGTTGTTTAGCACGCCTCTGCTCGAGTGCACACTCTTTGCGGAGTGTCTCCATGTCTCGGAGAATCTGAGAGTGTTGCTGCTGCAGTGCGAGTCGGTCCTCGCTGACCACAGTGCTTTCCTGTCTCGCTGCGGTCAATGCTGTCTGCAGCCGCCTCACTTCATCCTGACAGCGAGACAGCTCCTCTGTAAACCTGAGCAGAGCATGGAGTAAATCATTTGTGCATTTGTCTGATTTCTGTCTGTTTGAAGTCTCACTCCATCTCCATCTTCTTCATTGCGGTTTTGGTGCTGTTGAGGGTAAGCTGCATCTCGTCTTTCAGCCGCTCGGCGTTCAAACATCTCTGATGAAGAGCCTCGAGCTTCCTCATCTCTGGCTCTCCAGCCCGACCCTCTTTATAGACCTAGAGCACAAACAGATTCCAACAATTAGTATGTTTCTGCTACTCAAAGCAATAATTCTATAGTAGGACGAAAATGCCATTTAAGCCTTGTTCTTTGAGCTTGATTTGTTATTAGCGCAGTGTTTAAAATGTAGGGGTGTAAGAAAATGTAACTATATAAATAGCTGTGAGCTCAATTTACAATTATATAAAACAAATTATTTTAAATGAAGATGTTGACAAATTGTGTTACACTGTAATTTAATTTAAGTATGAAATGAATCTTTGAACTCTCAGCTAATGAACCATTTAAACCACAAATAAAATACTACTACTCATAATAATACATTTTGTTTGACACCTTTCAAGCCACCCAAGGACACTTTACATGGACAAATATGGACATGCACGAACGTTGATGTGGGGTTGTAACAGTGCCGTTTAAAACTATCAAAGCAAAATAAACACAATTTATCAATGATTTTCCCGAGGTGAGCTATAGATTTTTAAAATTGGTTGCTGGGGTAAATAATCTGGTTGCTAGGGAGAAATCAACTGTTATTAAAAGGCAGCCTTCTCACTATGAGGGATAAAAATAGCCAAGTTCTATGTTCCAAGCATTTTATGAAGCTGAGATATGGATCTGCTGAAATGGTTGCTAGGGCAAAAAGTTTAGTTGCTATGGAGGAGTCAATTACATAGTATTATGTTCCCTGTGCCAATATGAGTAAATTAATCCAACCCCCAGGTCTCTCTGATTTTCTAAAGCTGAGATAGGTTGAATTGGTTGCTATGGAAGGGTCAATTAAACAATAACATTCCCCATGTCAATAAAAGTAAAATAAAGCTGCAACCAACCTCCATATCTTTATTAAAAAGTCTGGTTAATATAATGTTCCCTTTGTCAATGTAAGTAATATAAGACAATTCACGTCTCAATCATTTACAAAAGCTAAAATAGATTTCAGAAATTGTGGTTGCTAGGGTAAACAGTGTGGTCGCTAGGGAGCAGTCAGTGATTTCTTTGTGATTTTTTCTGTTGTTTCTCATCTATTTTCAATGGTTGTCAATATAAGTCAATGAATACTTTTGCACAGTGGTTGGTATGTTCTCAAATAGACTGGTTACCTCAGAAACTGCGATCAGTTTGAAGTTTCTACAAGCTTCTCAGTTTGAGTTACGGTTATTAAGTCAATGGAAAATTTCCAAGCATTCTCAGCGATTTCCCAGAATTCCCTTTGGATACCCAAGTTAGACCAGTTTGGATGTAAGCAAAACCTGGTGGCTGTTGCTCGGAACAGCTTAGAGATGGGATACGCTTGAAATAAAAGCAGACAAAGTAAATAGCAATAGTGTGTGGGCCGACAGAAGGTGGTGAACTAATAAAAACTTTGTATGTGAAATAAGTATTTTTTTTATTGAGAAAGATATCTGACTGGCTGCCAGTGCAGGTGTTGGAGAGTCGGAGCGATGTGCTGAAGGCGTGGAACTTTTCTTATGACCTTGGGCTTCGCAGAACAAAGACTCCAGCAGAAAGAAACAGATGAAGACGGTGGATATTTCTTTTTTTTTCATACATATGTGACCCAGAAGAAGTATGTAGATTAGGAACAGCATTGGGCCAAGGACTGTCGCCTGAGGTACACCAATGTGGATTCACATTGACTCATCCAATGGATTCAGTCACTGAAACCCGTTTTGGAGATGGCTCGTAATATTGTCATTTTCTTTTATGTTGTTATTTTCCTAATAGTACACAACAATGAAGAGTATGAAGAAAAAAGCCTTTTAAAATACATTATTTGCTACCTTTTCAAGCTCTTCTTCCACTGCTTTTCTCTCTCGATGCGCTCTTTCTATCTGCATCTCTTTATCAGCACATTCCTACACACATGAAACACACAGAGGAAATGAGATACGGTCTATTTGGAGGCAGACATATCTCTTCGTGTAGCGAATGGGTCACCAGTTGTAAGGCAGAAAGCTCCTCCACCATCCGATGAATCTGAACATTACACTGCTTACGGACACTCTCAACCTTCGAAGAGGAACAAAACATAATCTGTGAATGTACATTTGAAGAAAAAAAATAATGTGTTATAAAGATTTAAATACTGGTTCAGGCTGTTTTAAGCTGTGGCCTAATTGTATTGAGGGGTTTATGATTAGAAATTTTTAAAAAAGCAGTTTTTGAAAAACCTTAGAAGATTATTGAAGGATTAAAAAAAAAAAATCACGCAGAATTTACTTTAGTTGCCTGGATTAACATATTTGATCAGCAGAAAAGGTTAAAATTGGAAAATTGGAAGCAAATGTTTTAATCTACTTTCCACACCCTTTTTTAATAAATATATTTATTGGTTTTTCATTTTGAACAGACTGGACAGTAGAGGGAGACAGGAAGAAAGGTGGAGAGAGAATGGGGTGGGATGGGAAAGACGACACACCGCACATACACGTCCCGCACACCGCCCACTATACCATGGGCCAGGACGACACGTCCCGTTTTAAACAAAAGGATCAGACCCAGGATCGACTCAGACTGGTGTAGCTTTTTAAAAGAATTGTTCAGAAAAACAAAAAGAACAGAAGGGCAAAGCGATGCATAAAAAGAAAAAACAGACACAATGTAGTGCTATATATGTACTAAATAACTAAATGTGCAGGATCTCCTTCAAATGAACACATCAGAGTTGGTTCAGTCAAAGCAATTATAACATTTTTAAATGAGCTTGCACTTAATTTGAAGAAAAACGAGTCATTAGTTAAATGTGCTGTTTCTATGCAGGGAAAGCAAAAATCTTTGTACGCAGATCCAATATTTGAATATACCGTATTTCTCGTCGTATAAGACGCACCCAATTTCAAATAAGGAAGATCTAGAAAAAAAAGATTCTGAACCAAATACTGTAGTAAAATATTTTATATCAACTGTGTAAAAGTTAACAGCAGTTTAAGAACAATTATATGCCAAACATGAAGTCAGTAAACAGTAAAAGTAACAAAAAAGGCTGTAATGTTTTTATTCCTCTTCATCACTGCTATTAGAAATGAGGAAGGACAGAATTGTCAGCACTTTCTTCCTCACTGGTGTCAAATAAGATGTTGTCTTCTGTTCCATCCAAGGCATTACTAATGCCACACTTCTTAAATCATTTTATAACAATGTCCTCCTTCACGGCGTCCTACGAGCTATGGTAGGATCGACGAGCAGAGATAGAGGTGGAGCCGACGGCTCCGGAGTATGATGGGAATTTTCCTATATAATACTACCATCTAGTGGTCATTTAGAGAAATGTAATTTGAGAAACTTTTAAGACCACACGTCATACTTCAGTCCCGCCCTGAGAGGCTCGAGGTTCTTCTTCCAATGCGGATAACACGTGTGTAGGAAATGCGTTGAGACTGCTAAATCTTTACAATAAATAGCTGCATTTGCTGTGTTCTCTCTCAAACGGTCTCCAGTGTTTATTATCAATTGAGAAGGTATATTTTTACCATAACAGGAGCTAGGCTGAAGCCACGGCTTCTCTTAAGCCTCTCCTACGCCCGTGACCACCCTTTGATCCGCGGCGCTCTGCATTCGCCGTATAAGACGCACCAACTTTTCCCCCTCAGTTTTGGGGAAGAAAAAGTGCGTCTTATACGGCGAAAAATACGGTACATCTTCACAAAGTTGGAGCTTCTTACGCCTCAGTTGAAGGCATCCGCCCTCCGCCTATTACAGTTTGAGATCCCTGTTTTACACCTTCCTAATTCAATTAGTACACTTCCATCACATAATTGAGAGAATCTACATAAAGCTAACAAAGGTGGAAGCATTTAAATGGCAGCATGAAGTAACCTTTTGATTTGACAAATATTATGTTTCTGAAAGCCTTTCTTACTTCTTTCCTGGTGCGTGTGGCGGCGTCCTGGACGAGCTGCTTCATGGCGGCTTTCATCTTCTCCAGCTCTTCTACTCTCTGTTTCTCCCTCAGCTGAGCCTGAAATGCACAAATGATCTTAAATCATGAAAAGTTTATTCCTAAAACTGGAATAACTGGATATTAAAGGGGTAATGACATTGTTGTATTTTTAATAAAATGTTGTTCATATTAGTAAATTGTATGGGAAATGTGATACTTTTACTCTTAAAATCACATTCAATCTCTTCAACTCCCAACTCCCCAGCTACTCACCAATTGGTTACTGATTTGCATATTCATGAGGTGTATCAAAGTGACAAGTCAAAGTAGATGTGAGGGGGGTTAGAGATTAGTTTTGAGCAACCTTTTTATAAGAACATTGTTAGATGCTGCAATAGTGTCTGGAGGACACGTTATACAACCTTACCTCTTTGAAACAGAATCTGATCCAGAATCAGATGCAAACGCACCTTTAAAACCATCGGAATCCGGTACTTTAGTCCCGAAAGTTAAGCCCCGGATAATTACACTCCAGAAGAATCAAACAGGAGAACTGTAGATAAACAAGTCACTAAAGAAATTACTCCAAGACCAATCAAAGAGAAGGATTTGTGTGGAGTGTGTTTTTATTGGCTGATCTGATCTGAATCTGGATTAAGACACTTTGAGAGAGAGAAACGGTGATGTTTTTTCAGCTAAATAAAGCCTTGACAGAGGCTCGCGCTTTCAGGGAGCTGCTAGCAGAAACAAGTAAATGAATTATTTACCTTTACTGAACCCCTTTATCTACTTGGTAAAACCCCTTTTCAAATATTCCGTAAAATTCCAGAAGTTTTTGTCTTGTCCTCCCCAATGTAACGCTGGTTTTATCTTTGACAGTATTAATGCATTCATTCATTTTCCAACCCGCTTATTCCCTTTGCGCACATTGGGCGAGAGGCACGGGGCGGGGACACCCAGGACAGGTCGCCAGTCCATCGCAGCCAGTAATAACTATTTCTAATATTTGGTCACCATGAGAGTTATTTGTTTCAGTGAGATTCATGTGCTCATGGGGTTAGTGTTAGACCTGTTCTTTGTGTAACGTGGCTTCTTCTGCTAGCTGGATGGAGCTGCGGAGACGACTCAGAGCTTCAAACTTCTCCTCCTCCAGAGAAGCAGAGCGAGCCTGGAGCTCTCCGACCTGCCTCTCACACTCCGACTGCTTCCTGTGGACCACCTCATTATCTTTCTGCGCTGCTTTCAATCTGAAAAACACATCATTTACATATAGGACTCAACTCCGACAAGAAGGTTAAAGAACATTAAACAAAATCAATCCAAACCATACCACGGCAATCTCATATTAACTATGTTCATACTATGTATATATATATATATATAAATACACCCCAATTATAATTTGAAATTACGAAGAATTCAACCACAGGTGAGTCATTTCAGAGGCGTCCAGTAGACAGGTGACTATAAAAGGGCATTATTTAAAGAAATGCTCTTTCCATTTCATGCTGTAAGAAATGGCTCCTCATGGAAGAAAAATGTCACAAAATCTGAGAAAGGAAATTATTTCTTCCTACAAAAAGGTGAAGGCTACATGAAGATCAAAAAGACACTGCATCTTACTCTGACGCCCAGGCCGTACACGGAAGTTACCATCGTTCTGAAGAAAATCACTTGCAACTTCACTGCAGTTAGGTAAAGCAGTAGAGAGTCAAACTGAAGTGACCGTATCCCATGACTCCATATGGCGCACACTGCAGAGGAATGGCATGCATGGGTTTCGCACACGAGGGAAGCTTCCCACACTAAAAACGATGAACATTACTAGGACTCTGTGCACTGGCGTGATGAGACAAAGATCACTGTTTTGGGGTATACTGATTTTAAAACTGTATGGCGTCTTAAAGATGAGGATTGGAGAGAAAAAAAATCATAGTGCCTTGCTTGACAACAATACAGCTCTTGTTTCATGAGCTTCCTTTAGCAATAATAACATCTGATAAAACAGTGCTTGCATGCGGTGACATGATTGTTTACTGTTCTTTTCTCATTTTTGTCGTAATTGACAGCAAAGCCGCAATGTCCAAGATTAAAAGCCTCCTCACAGCGCTCACTGAGGGAGCTGCGCTTGGGAGTGAATCAATAGAAGTCCCGTCTAACTTTAGAGCTCCCTGATTGGATATTTGCTTCTGAAATGTATTCACATCCGTAATAAAGTAGTTCTCTGAGCATTTTGTCATAATAATAATATATGGGAGTTATTCAAACGAGAAACCGAAAAATCTTGGTTCGCAAGAGCGTATTGAAATGAGGACGGCGTACTGTTCGATACAAGGACACAAGGTAGTTCTACTGCATCAACAAGGTCTCTTATAAAATATTTCTAAGCAGTCTGAGGTTTCAAGATGTGCTGTTCAAGCTCTTTTGTAGACGCAGTGGTTGGCCAAGGAAATGGAGTAGTTTCACATATCAAGCTGATTGCACTGCGGACATCTTCCATTTTTGAAGCGTAATCAGCTCAGAAAAGAAACCAGTGGAACCCAGGTACTTCGGTCAGGTCTGATCAAAAGAGGTCTTTATGGAAGAGTTGCAGCAAAATTCCATACCTCCTCAGTCGAGGTAACAAGGCCAAGCAACTAAAGTATAATTGATAACGTAGGAACTCGGGCAGCAGGTGCTCCAAGGATCCCAATTTAAAAATATTCGCCAGTTTTATGCAACTGTGATGAGTGTCAGCAGGCGACAGTGAAGCATGGTGGAGGTAGCATAAACATTTGGGGAAGAATTTCTGGTGTTGAGTTCCGTCAAAAACTGTGTGCAAGTGTACATAGAAGAACTGGATTGATTTTTTTTTTCAGATTGATCTTTGAGCTTTCACCTGGTCTCCAGTGTGCCCAGTGCTGTCTGTAGCTGCTGTAATCTCCGGTCAGATGCTTCCTCACGTCCCTGGGCCTCTGCTGCATCCTCCTCCTGCATCCGCACACACATTATATGGCAAGACTCTCATCAGATGAGAATTAGAAGTAGTGGTTTCCTATCTCACCCTCCTGTGGATCTGGTCCTGTATGCTCTGGAGCAGTCTGTTCATCTCTTCTGCTTTACTTACTGCACATCTCTGATCCAGCTTTGCCTGTCTGAAGCATCAGTCAAAACAGAGCACATGACTCCGCGCTCGGGCTAAATAAGAGTACATTCAAGTACAGTTCACAGAGTCAACTAGCTTCGGTAGTGCAGCAAACATAAAATTAAACATTACTTACTTGGGGACGCATTTCTAAATAAATATTTGGCCATCAAATAATGTGCTGGTGGATACTTTCAGGCAGTTTTCATACATAACTACAGCGAATCTGAGGCTTAACATTTTGTTTTATGTTATTCATATTAGTTTCAAGAATTACATACAAAACTAAAGCATTTTCACAATGAAAAACACGTTGCAAAAGTCACATGACCAAGATGTTCACAAGGTTTTCAATAAAATGCTAATCTTTAAACAGGAAAGCCTTCAAAATATCCTTCACTTCTCATGAAGAATTCTTTTTCATGTTTTATGCAATCATTTATCATTAGCTAGTAGGGGTGTGACGATAAAGATACATACCTCAATAATAAATATGTATCTGATATTCTCTATATAGTCTACGATACTATATAAATCACAATATTTTAGAAGACTATTTTTCACCAACTGTTGAAACATTTTATATATTGAACAATCATTGGAAAAAATGGAATTAAAAAAAGTTTTAAGACCGCAAAGTTACGAAAGCTAGGGTTTAGTTTGATTTTTGACCATTTGATACCACCCATCCACTAGTGGGCAGTGTTAGTGTTTCAATTGTCATCTTTTTTTTTACTCTAAGTGATAGAGAGGGCTAATTTTACAATCTTTCTCATTTAAAACGTGAGCAAAGAATAATTTTCTTCTAGTAAATTTTACATAAAACAAGAAGACAAGGTAAAGAAGTTTCAGAAGTGACTAGAATCACAATCCCTCCAAAAAGCAAATACACTCCAGGTCTTGGAAGAAATCTCCCAGTAGATCCATGACATGCATTGTGACAATTTTATATTGTGCCACGATATATTGTTACACCCCTATTTCATTCCACTCGAAAATTCAACAAATCAAACATGTTTTGATATGATCTGTGCAGCCCGTGCAATTTTTAAGTAAGATTTGATCTTTAAAAATCTAATGCACATTAGTTGCCATTCATACCAGGATAATTCTTCCAGAAAGCAAGAAAAAACAAAACTTGTACGGCTGCTAAAAATACAAAGGTGTGCAAAACTTATACAGAAATAAACAGAAATATAAATAAACATTGTACAGAACTATTATTTTTATTTGGCACATGAATAAATGGCTAATGACATGTTGAATGTAGCTTCTTTTTAAGCAAGCGAGGTATAGACAAGTATAGGACTTGCTATAGTATAATACACTCTTACTTGTTATTTATTGTTAATTTTCACATAGCATTTGCTACAAAGATTCTCTGCATAATAAATGTTTTAAATCAAAATGTAAATTTCATTTGTTTGCGAGCCTCAATATTCCAGTTTGAAACAGAAATAAATAGTGTTCAAACTCTTTTTAGAGGAAGAAAACTTCTCAGTTCAACACTCAACTCTTAATGGAAGTGTCCCATTTTCATTTATCTGAACTAAAACTGGACCTTGACTGACTAAATAATGAGTACACACCAAGAAGATGTTAAATAAAAGAGCAGTTGATCTTTGACTGTACCTGAGCTGGCTGCGCATCTCTTCCAGCTCACTGCTCTGCTCTGCTATCGTCTTCACAAACTGCTGGCTGCTCTGTGACAGACAGCACAGACACGAGTGTGAACGCCGGCCAGGCATCATGCAACAAAAACACCACCAACAATGATATGAAGGAAGAAAGCGGCAAGGAAGGTGCTCAGAGGTCAAGATGAGGAAGGTGTGAAAAAGCTGTGTGCATGAGAGCTATACTGCTCATTAAATATTTAGGAACAGAGTTGTATTTCTCTCCACAACCCCTGAACACACTGCGAATGACAGATGGACTTCCGAATCATGAAAATGTGTGGAGTTAGAGAGACCTAAGAAAGATTAAACAGAAGCACCACTAAAATATAACCCTGTAAATTTAAATTCCATTTCAAACACATTTTAAATGCATTATAACGTCAGCATCAAAGTCTTTTTGAGACCATTCAGAGTAAAATTTAAGAGCAAATCACATGTGGATCGATAGATCTCATGAACTGCTTTCTCCAGGACATTCCAAACCACTGCAAACTTAAAAGCAGCATCCGGATACAATTGAATCAATTCACTTTGAGGAGTTTTCAAGTATCTGAAAAACTTGGAAGACGATGGCTGATTTTTCAAGTCGATACACACAGTGAAACATATTTAGAATGAACGAAATTTGTTATTTATTAATAAAAAAAAAAATCAACTATATTTTTATCAGTGCACTGAAGAATTTCAGTCATAAAAACAAATAGTACGGTATTTTATTTACTAGGGGTGTAACGGTTCACGGTATGTATTGAACCGTGTCGGTACGGCCTGTTCGGTTCGGTACACTGGAATACCACGTTTTGGTATTCCTAGGCGAGTTTCCGCACAGACGCTATTGAGTGACAAGCACGAGCGCGAGTAGGAAAATGGAATCATGGCAAAAGCGAAAGGGAAGCCAGAGCTTGAAGACCCTCTCACCTCACTACGCTCTCCTGTTTAAGAACACTTTGGCTTCTCTGTTAAAATACATAACGGGGATAGACGAGTGGATACATTTAAAGTTGTATGCCGACATTGTTCCACGGAGATCAGGGAGGCAACACATCTAACATTTTCTACTGCTGGAGATATTATAACCAGATATATGCTCTCTTCAGAAAATGTGGATAGGTTAATCTATCCTATCTATCCTAACTAGCTGCAGTATTTCATTTTTTATTTAAAAAATTTGTTTTTCTTTACAAAGAGTGCAATTTATTTAAAATATTACCCAAATGTGTCACTTTTATTTATTTTATGCAAGAATTCTATTGTGTATTGGCAGCTTTTTAAAATAAAGAATATGTAAGTTCTTATTGTTTTGTACCGAACCAAATGAACCGAACCGAGCTCTCCAAAGACACTGTACCGAACCGAATACGATTTTAGCGTACCGTTACACCCCTAATATTTACATATAGTGTCTATTAACACCACCATAAATGATTGCAGACTTTTAAAAGCTTGCTTCCATGCGTTAAAATTGCAGAAAGAACAAGATCCAGTGCACTTCCTGTCACAAATGCATGCAAATCATAAACGACCAAATACTTAAAAAAAAGGTTTTTTTAAGAAATGCTGAAAAATCTGCAGACATATCCCCCTGTGTGCTTTATCTGTCTGCCTGTTCTTTAAGTATCAAAATAATATTACACTTACAGTGCTGCAAAGAGTTCTGAAATATCATACTCAAGTAAAAGTACCATTACTTTAAAACAAAAAAGTAGGCAGTGAGTGGATGGAGAAGAAAGTAGATGAAAAGAGCAAGAGGAAAAAAAAAGGGGGGGGGGCAGATATATAGCATGAACAGAGAGAGTGAGAGCGAGCAGGAGGAAAAAGAAAGGAGAGTGAAATAGAAGAGAGATGAAGAAATACAGGAGAATTAGATGGATGGAGCAAAAGTAAACAAAAAAGTGATAGAAAGATAAAAAAAAAGAGAGCAAAGAGAAAGATGTAGTAAAAGAGAGAGGGAGAAGACAAGAGTGAAATAGAGAGAATGAAAGCCAGAGAAAGAGTGATATAAAGAGTGCAAGATATTAGAAAGAAGAGAGCACGAGAAAGAATAATTGCTACATAATTAAACATTCAACTATTTTGAATAAATTGAAACGATAAAAGAAAATAAATGATCTGTTCTAGCAAAATCATTTCTATTTCTGATTGACTCATATACAGTAATTTGTTACTTTACACCACTGCATGTGCGTTTGATCTTGTAGTTGTAATAGTTGATATTTTGGCTTTTGTCTCTAACCCGTCTCTGCGTTTTGTCAGATCTTTCCTGCTGTAATTCACCTGAGAGCAACAGCTCGGTGATGGGCAGAAAGAGCCTGCAGCCGGGTGCAGAGAATTTTTTAATCATTTTAAACCCTGATTTGTTGCTTTAAATAAAATAATGTAGCCGATTACTCCCATAATATACAGTTTAATCAGACCTTGATCCCAATTGAAACCACCACAAGAAAATTAAATTATTCATTTTTTTTTTAAATCCATTGAACATAAAATCAATGTTAATAGAAAAATGCAGTTTAATCATTGATCATTAAAGAAGTAAAATGAAGAATTCGAGGAGGACCACAGAATTAAATAAATATTAAATACTGTCTTACCACTTCAAGCTTCTGATTGGTCAGCTGGAGTTTCTGGGCGTGTTGTTGAAGCTGTGCCATCTGATTCTAAAAGCAGCAGAGTGATTCTCAGTAAAAGAGCAATTCAGTCTTAAATACATGTATCATCGCAAGCCTTGAACCACAATTAAGCCCCTCATTTGTGGCCAACGGCTTGTCTTGAATCAACCGCAATAATGAAGCTCAGCGTGCCTTCTGGGTTCTGTGTAAACATGTTTAAGTGCCCGGGGTCTGTTTGTTCTTTTAAGCGCGTCTGACAGAGACATGCTGCCCTCTAGTGGTTCATGATCAGAATGCAGATTTTTCCAAATCAGATTTAGAGCTTTCAAGCTCAAAAGGCAAGCAAAAAGATTGCAGTTGTTGTTCCAAATTATTGTAAATTGTAAAAAATGACATCATAAAGTAAATGAGGTACCTGTAAATGTTGCCGCTCAACAGCGTGGATTTGTCCATCACTTCTGGAGCTTTGGAACTGTGTCTGAAGTCGATCTAGCTCCTGTGAAGCCACCTGCCACATCTCAAGAGCTTGATCTTTTTCCTGGAGAAAAGTCAGAATTGGCTCACAACCTCTGTCATAAAAGGAATAATTTGCTGTGTTTATGCAATGTTGGCAACAGTATGAATTACACATATAGGAAGTGCTCTTTTATTCTCCAACAGGAGATGGCAGTAGACGCCCAGAGACACTATGTGCTGCAATACTGCAACTTGACCTTGGTAGCCAGTTTCAATAATGATGTGTTTCTAACAAAGGAAAGTCTATAGCGGGAACCACTTTTTTGTGCGTTTTTTTTTTTACTTACTTAAAGACACTACTCCCTGGCTGTTTACAGTGAAAATAATATAAAGAGGCTTTAGAAGAAGAACAGTTGGAGTGGAAGAACTGAAGCAAATGGTATTTGTTTAGGAGCCCCTTTTCTTCGTTTAACTTGGTCTTAAAATAAAAAAGACAGTAATTTTGAAAAACATGGTTCAGAATGTCATATAAGTTCATTTTCTTCTCCAAAAAAATGGTTAAACTCATTTTAAAGACAGAACATGAGCATGATATTAGGGTCACATGATTTAATGCCAAAATAAATCTTTCTTTGAAGGCAGAAACTATGTTTGATTTTGGTTTTATTGCTGAAATTGGGAGGATTTTATCAATTGGATAGAAATTTGCCTTGTTTGCTAAAGTTAATCAGTGTGTCATATACCAAACGAAAAAAACAATGACATCAAAATCTATTTAAACTTGCACTTATATCCTGAAATGACAAGTTCATTCATTCATCTCCAGCGCACATTGGTGAAAGGCGGGGTAACACCCTGGACAGGTCCCCAGTCCATCGCATGGCAACTTTCACATCTAAGGGGAATTTAGATTACTCAATTAACCTAACCGAATGTTTTGGGGATAGTGGGGGAAACCGGAGTACCCGAAGGAAACCCACATAAGCACGGGGAGAACAAGCAACCTTCTAACTTAATGGCCACAGCGCTAGCCACTGCAGCACTGTGCCGCCCTGACAAGTTTACAAGTTTACTTTTGTAAATTCCAAAGCAACAGCTGAGAAATAAAATGTGTCGTTCACCATGTATAATACAAATGATCAGTGTAAAAAAAAGGTTAATTTAATCAAACAATCTTGAAAGTACCGTAACTAATGGATGTAAGATGAAGCCCATCATTGTGCAGAAGTTTTAAACCAAATACAATAATTAAAAAAAATGGGGTGGTATATTGTACCAGGTACTAGCTCATATAAGGTCAACTAAGGAATGCACCAGAGCACAAAAACACATCCAATACAACTGCTTTTTTTGAGGCATTCAGACCTATGATCTTAGGTCTGCTACTCTTAGCATTTGAATTTTGCAGCATTCAATAAACTTTTTTTCAAAGAATTTGATTGAAAAATCTACATTGAATGACTTTTCCAATGTTCACATTCCACATGATTTCAAAATCTACATTTTTTTCCCACATCAAATACAATAATTGTGATATAGTACCCATCTTGTCTTCAAGACTCCCATGTGGTTATGGTTTGCTTTGAGTATTTTGTTTTTAAAACACCTAAAATGTTATTAAGGACCTTCAAAAACAAATAAACAATAACTAAAAGGCGCTTACAGTAGATTTTCACAAAAATATTGTAATACATTTGTAAATATATACCTTTCCTCTCTCAAAAAATGCTAATGACATCTCAAAACTTTCTCTCAGAACTTGATTGGTTAGTGGGCAGAGTAATGGAGCGCTTGAGTTTTGAGCATCCAATGAAAAAAATATAGGATTACATACATTTGAATTTATGAAGGTGAGGAAACAACAGTGATAGAAAAATCACTGAAATGCAAATTTTTCATGTTAC